>CM060971.1:49620997-49935997 GCA_030765045.1 Tenodera sinensis | reverse complement strand
TATTCTTTAAAGCCATTGTCAAGTCAGATGTTCTTGAACGAATGAGATTTTCAGATGAGTTTACCAAATGAGTCACCACAAACAAAGCCTTTATTCGTTCCTTTTCATTGTTGTTTTTCAACTGCTGAATCAGAAGTTCTACAACCTTGTCAGCAAAATAGGTGGCTGTAAAACAAATCAACAAATTTTAGTATCAACAGAGATGAGTAGTTACTGTTGAAAGATATAATGTGTTAAAAGGATAATTTGTAATAGAACTCATTCATTACAGACAAAGGTAAAATTAAGATGAGAATTCATGCCACCTTCATCAGCAATGAACATACTCAGTACCATAAACAAGACATTTAAGCTCAGGCGCATGCCAGGGCCACAGTATGGATGACCACCCATGTTTTGTGGGAATATTCTTCTGGAACAACATTCATCCTGAATTTTTGTTAGTCTTTGCTTCTTGACTCAGGTTTTCAAATGTTTTGACAATTGATGATTATGCTGTGTACCAACCAATACATCTGCCTAAGAAACTTTCAGCCAGGACAAATATAATGGTCAGATATTATAAATAGGTCTCACAAAGGCACGCTTAAAGCAGAGCTTCAAGTAAAAATTCATTTTAGTCGAGAACAGTCAAGTGGAGAAATAAAATTAAAATTGGTTTTATATTATTAGGTTGTCCCATAAGTAATGACAGTTTTTTTGATTTTGGTGTTTTGGAAAATTTATTGGATTTCTTTGCTTTGACTATGCTATTTACAGGATGCTATGGCTAGTGTTGCGTACATTGCAAGCATGTATCAGTTTTCAGTTCTTAATAAACAATCACAAAATGGAGATCACAAAGTTTAAACTTAGAGTCCTTCTAAAGCACCACTGGAAACAAGATTATAAAGCCACTGCCACAGCTTGAAGAATATGTGAAGTGGAAGGAGAAGGTGTTAATGAGCGTGTGACACTACAATGGTTCCAATGTTTCAACAATGGAGACAAAAACACTAAAGATTTACCACGTTTGGAAGACCTAAAATATGGAATGTTGAGGATACATGCCAAGTTTTGCGAGAAAATCCACAAAAAAGTACCCGTAGGCTTTAAGAAGCACTTGGGGCATCAAAAGATACCATACATTGCCACATTAAGACACTTGGAAAATTATACAGAAGCTGTAGATCTGTATCTCATGAACTGACACCTCAAACAGGCGGACGTGTTTTATGGCTCCGAGCGGAAGGTAATTTTGCAAAAGTACTGAACTCTATTAAATACAATTAAAACTATACAAACATTATTTGGATGCGTAGGCTTCCACGGCCTGTGTCCTGATGTGTGATCTTGGCTTCCGGTGAAGGCCGCGTCATCTTGGTCGAAATCGCAGACGTTTCGCTCATCTTATCATGAGCTGAGCGAAACATCGGCGATTTCGACCAAGATGACGCGGCCTTCACCGGAAGCCAAGATCACACATCAAACATTATTTATTTATGCCAACAAACTTACTGTTGGTGTTTTTAAACACACAAGCCATGTGTGGGCATTGAATTTTTAAGTTCCAGTTCTACCTCTCAAAATTTCTATACAAACATGTTCAAATTAGTAAAACACATAGTATACCTTGCTTTTTGTTGAATTGAATCATTGTCCTCCAGGAGTGAAGTTTTGTTCATCCGCGTAAAAATGTTGTTACAAAAACGGCATAAGCAGCACTTCTCCATTTTGTACAGCGTAGTCCATACATATAGGTATTCACAAATAAACCAATAGTGCTTCAGGAACTAAATAGTGCTACATTACTTCCATTTGTAATAATAACGGTAATGATGATAATAAATTATAAAAGTTTTGATAGAAATGTGAGGTTACACCTAGCTAAGGCAGGATATCTAAAATGTGTATATGATTTTCAAAGTGACTTGTTTATCTCAATACTGTTTACACAGGGAAATATATGAATAATACATACTGTTCAAAGAAGGGCATACTTTCTTTTCAAAATGTTCTGTATGATATATTTTATAACACATATCTGGATGAAGAGGTGGCTTGGAAATCTAGGTTTTGCAAAAGTATACTGTTTTCTTGGTTTGTTTTTTTGCCCTACATACCACAAAAGGATTTACCCAACTTCCTTGTTCTCTTCTCCCGATGAAGTGCGGAAATCCATTTAGTCTTTCTAATGTTGGGCCCTGAGTAATATGACCCCTACTTGATGTGGCACTGGTTCACTGTGTTCCCATGCGCTCAGCTACCAGAGATCTGACCAGATCTTTACGAAATTTTCTGTGCGACAAAGGCTTTTTATTTTTGGTTTTCATATGCATTTTGTACAGCAGATGTGAATTCACAATGCACACTTCCAGCAGTCAAAAAAACGTTTTCCTATGCCACTAGTTCTCTTACAAAAATGATACTGCACAATATAATTATAAGTTTTATCAACACCGTCCATGTGTCGAGTATAATTCAAAATAATATTTGGTTTCAATGTTGCTGCTTGGTTGGGGAATTTCGAAGGAACCTCTTCAGTTTTATCACCCTTATGACTGTTACTGAGCATGGTTACAATTCTTTTGTCTTTCCAAGATACAGCCAGCATTTTTTTATTTCAGAAGCCTTTTATTCACCCCTTTTCATTTTCTTTAGATTACCTGGCTTGAGTTGATACAGCATATTTTTTCTGTTGCCCATAACTGTACCCGTAGTCACCATATTTTCCACAGCTCATCAGCTAATTCAGGTGAGGTATAATACCTATCTGTGTAAATATAGAAACCTCTAGGTGAGTCTATAGGATCATTTAGAAGGGAAGAACTTAGGTCTTTCACAACAAGGGTAGTTTTCAGAAGGATTTAACCTTTCCATACAAGGCTGAAAATTGTATAGGTATCCATTGGAAGCATCAGATAAGGAGAAAATTTTGATTCCAAATTTTGTAGGTTTGTTTCAGATTATACACTTTGAATTTCACTCATCCCTTGTAGTGATAATGCTCTCATCTACCAATATAAAAAGTCCTGGGAAGTAGAATAAACTACATTTTTGCATTATTTTTTGCATTACATCTTGAGTAAGTTCTTCTTTTGATAGTTTTCTGTTTCCCTCAGCATGAGCAAAATGAAGATTCCAAAACAAAAGTAGAAATTCATCACGCACAAATACATCATCAAAAAAAGAAAATCTATCTACCCAACTTTTAGAAAAATAGTCTGTGATGCCAGAAGTAGGGTGAAGCCCCATGTTGATAATCACGCCAATCAGAGCTTTTATATCTGCAATTGCTGGGGAATTCCAGGAAGCAATCCTGGCTTTTTTCATTGGTGGTGTCGCCTGTTTGTTTATGTTTCCCTGAATACAGGTCTCCTCAGTAATTATTTGCATAATTTTGTCATCAAAAAATAGGCATATGCTTCTACTAGAAGCATATTCTCATCAAAATGAGAAGGAAGTATTGGTCCCTGCTGGATATTGTGCACTGGGATACTAGATGTAGGGCCAGGGTCAAAATTACTCACCTCTGCCCAGCTAGGTATACCTTTTGCTTAACAAAGCTACAATTTCTTGCTCCGTCAACCCTTTCTTTCCCATCATTATCTCAAAAAACGAAACAAACTCTCACTTACTAGATGCAATCACCACAATGTTTATTCCTATACTACCGAGAACTACAACAGAAATTGCTGACTATGGAAAATCTGGGATTAACCAACCGCCAACATCTAAAAGAACATTTCCTGCCATCTATTGGCAGCATATATGAATTATTTGAGTGAGAGGAGCCAATCACAATAGCTCTATGACTCCAAACCCACATATGAGTTTTCGCTTGTCAGGGTCTGGACAGGTCACCCATATATAGGCTCTCACTTGCAAAGGGTTAAGTGTTAATTTATCTCCTGTTATTTCATAAACTGAACAGTTTGTTTTTTCCTCTGAAATTCTCCTATGCTCAAAGAATTAATATTCTGTAAAAGTTTTGTCATCCAAATGGCATCTATGGCAGACACAAAATTTAATGGTGGCTGATAGTTAACTATTACTATTCTTTTTCCTGTTATGCAAATAAATTTTGATGGTGATATTTATATCACTGGCTTTACATCATGACTTCACAGGCTGTTTAACTATACAACACCACAAGTTGTGGCAAGCCTATGATAGGATTTTGTATTGAGTCACCCACCATTAAATTTTGTGACAGCCATATAAGGTACATAACATATCTTATAATGCTGACTCACCAATGCAATCAAAGCATCTTAAAACTTCATAATGGTTTTTAGCTGTAGCTGGCTGTGCATAATCAGGAGAAATGCAGACCTGGTAACAAGATGGGTTGAAAAGGAGTTGTCAGTCACATCGTAAATGGCATTCTCATCTTGCTGCAAAAAGCTTATAATACCTTAATGTCATAAACACTGTGTTTGGCATAGTAACAAAGAAAACGACAAGGAAAAAAACAATAACAAGCAGTGGAAAGAAAGATTAAGCAAATAAATGTATAATTCCTTTATTATCATACACGTCCAGCCAGTAAAAGTTTAGGGTGCACTTCAAATGATCCTTCCAAAAACAGCACTGATTTACTGAGCTCCTGTATGTCCAAACTAGTAAACAAAGTAAATATAAATACACCGCAGATTGCAGAAATTAAATACATACATTAATATATACTTACCAAATCAAAAATAATGTTCTGCAAGTTGTCTAAAAGAGGTTCTACAGTAGTTTTGTTTTGCTTCAAAGCCACCTCCAGCACAGCACAGAGACACTGAGTCACAGCAAGAGGATCCATATTACGTCGATACAGTCCCAACAATACTGGAATCACTCTGGGCACTTGTTCAGATACTTTCACAGGTGGCAATAAATGAAACATAGGACCCAAGGATTGTAACACCACCACACAAACCTGAAAACAAAACCCTAAAATATTAATATAAAATTAGTGATTACAAGACACATGAAACAATGTGCCTAGTAAGACCTGTACTCCTAGCTTTTCAATTAAAAAATTCGCATCTTGCATGTGGTTTTGCTCACCAATCACAAGGAAGATTTCACCAAGCTTGTCTGCAATTTGCACAGAGAATTTAGGAGAAACTTGAAGCAAACTTCACTCATTGCTGTGCTATTAAATGGCAAATATTATTACACAGACTAATACAATAAAGTTGCTTGTTCTAAACCAACTTATAAAGTTTGATTACTAAGTAAAATCTCGCTAACTTGAGCTAACCCGGACCTAAAGTAATCTGGAAACTCGAAAATCCGGATAATCCACTTCCTCCCTTCTTGTTTTTGGAGATAAACTTTAGTAGCTCCAAAAAAAAGGTGAACTAAAGCTTAGAAAAGGCATTTGTTTTATTTAACAAATTTCAAAGAAAAGTTGCATAATGAAATATGCATCCTTTTTATCATAAAAGGAAGGAATTAAAATGCACAACTATGTGTATAAGAAGATTGTCAAAGGTGAAATTTCTGTGTTTATCAGAGTATATTTGTACTGCGAGAAGCTTCTTTTGACTTTGCATGAGGTTAATGGAGCATACGTGAAAATATTTACATTGTCATTTAAGTATTTGTCCTGTTTTTTCCTCAAACTGTTCGACATTGCATAACCATTATTTTTTGTACCAAAAAAAAACTAAACCCCTAGCGCTACAGCCCAGGAAGGGCCTTGGCTTGCCGCCCAGCTGTTGCGCCCCCCATCTCTGCTCACTACAGGCGTAATTTGGTGGGGTGCAGTACTGGAGGGTGGGACATGGTCAGCGCCCCAAGCTCTCCCAACCAGTTATGCGGCCTTTGCGACCTGGGGCTGCTACTTCTCCATCAAGTAGCTCCTCAATTGGTCCCCCGGGACCTAACAAGGCTGAGTGCACTTCATATCAGACTTCCCAGCGGGGGAAAAATTCCCATGCTGGTACCAGGGATCAAACTCGGTTCCTCCATGCCAGAGACAAGTGTGCTAACAACTGCGCTACAGAGGTAGCTATCTTTTGTATTACACAAGTTTTATATAGCACAATGTTTTCCCTACACAGTTCTCGGAAAGTATACTGATTAACATACTTGCCACATATCTACTGCTTACATCTGTTAACTAATCCACTGAAATCCATATCTCTGATCATTTGACACTTTCTAAAATTTTGGCAATCGTATTCTGGTACAAAATTGGTAAATATTCTTTACGTATTGTTGCTTCTCCTGGAATTTGTTGATTTGTGGATTTTGCCATAAATGATCTAAAGTAGGGATTGTCCAACATTCTAAATGTTGACTCAGGGATCTCCGTCTAGGGGATATGAGAGTAGCGACTACAAGGTACCCAAGCTGAGCAGAACATTACTTCCACTTACTGGTGTTTTGCTCCTCACTGTAACTTTTCTATCTGACCTTACCTTGGTCATCTCTTGTTCTCTTCCGACCCCGATGCTATTAGGGTTCCCGAGGGCTAGGGAGTCTTTATTTTTCCAACCTCTCCATTTCTCTAATTTCTCTATAAAATCTTAACCCCAACATGCTGACCTGTCATGGCATGTAATACGTCCTCTGATTGGTAATCAGAGGATATGGTCGGTGAATTTATTTTGATAATTCTCCCGGTCAGGTCGGTGAGACCCGTAAACCAACGACAGGTGTGGTCCTCCAGACATTTTGGGGGTTGTGAGAGAGCGATGTGACCGCCAAAACATAAAAATATGGTGCTCTCTAAAAAGCGGTTAGTATTACTGCTATTGCTCTCTTCAATATCATCAGTGAAAAATATTGGAGAGCAAGAGGATTAATGACTTCAATGTCAGAAATCCAGCATTAGCTAACAACAACATTCTAAATGGAATGTTTGTGTGTATCATGTGACATAAATTTTTACTGAATTATGACTACTATTTCAACTTGATTGATTCTTGTTTGAATTGCATTTAACGTTTTCCTTATGTCCTTTACTGTTACAGTGTCTTTTAAAATAGTACTTCTTAGTTTGTAATAATCTGAAATCACACAGCACATATAATACCTCCTTCTCAAAGAAATATATTGTGTCTGAATTGATCCACTAAATCATTTAGTACTGCATTTGGTGATCGAGTTGCTTTAGGCATTGCACTATGAATCACTTGACACATACAGCTCTTCAGTGTGTCAGCTGAACACATTAGGAATGGTGAGGTTCCGATGCATGGAACTGTATGGTGAGAGGAGGAAGTGAGACATACATCATACTCTATGCCGTCTATATAGTCAACTGCAATCGCTGTATTGGGCCTGCATTCCCATGGTCTATTTATTATATTAAGAATTTTGGCCGACAGCAACAACAAAGGCTCAGGGCCACTGTCTCACAGCTTCTGGCAGTGTGGTGCAGTTTTTATTAAATAAGTCTTTACCTAGCAGCGGGAATATGGCAGCAGGAATAATGTTTTTACTGAAAGATGGAAAGTTTGATTGATATCTGACGCTACTCTTATCTTCAGGGTCGATGGTCACAGAATGGAATGCATGAATCAACGTTCCTTTTATCACAACATATTTATTCGTAAATTTACATTTTAGCACTATGTTCATTAGTTAACAACTTTCAAAATTCGATAGAATCTACACTGTTTAAAAGTTTGGGTGTAATTTACATGTTCACACGCTATCAGCAAAAATATACATCCTTTCACCTTGAGCTCACAGACGCTAATGATAAAAGAGTCCCAAGCGTCTCTATGACGCAACACCGCCATTCTTATGTATTCATCCGCGCAACAGTTCTCATTGGTTGAACTCAAAGTGACGAGAAAACGTTGTCTATCTTGAATATTGAAAAAAATAAGTCCCTGATACACCCAAATTAAAAGAATTAGAAATTTACACACTCTTACAAAAATATTTACATGAACAATTTTCTATTGATCAATATTCTGTCTCAAGTGTATGCAACAAAGGTGTTCAAGGTCAGGCTGCCTTGTGTGACTTGTGAACACATGACAACAATCAGAGCGGCAGAGCCAAAAGGGGTTTTCCAGATTATTCAAGTAGTGTCTGACAGCCAATATATTTGTAGATTATTTATTTATGCCAACAAACTTACTGTTGGTGTTTTTAAACACACAAGCCGTGTGTTGGCAAAGTTTGAGAGGTAGAACAGTTGTGGCATTGAATTTTTAAGTTCCAGTTCTACCTCTCAAATATTTGTAGATGTTCAAGAAAGGTATGTATTATGCCATCCTCACTATATACATAAAGAGGCAAGGCAACAAGTAAGAGTTAGTTACAGACATAAGTCTTCGGGAGTTATTTCAGCTTTTAGTGTGTGTGTGTGCGCGCGCGGGTGTGTGTGTATGTGGGTGTGTGTGTGTGTGTGTGTGCATGTGTGTGTGTGAGAGAGGGAGAGAGAGCTGCGTGTGTATGTGAGAGAACTGGTACATTGTGGAGAAAGACATCAAAGCAGTTAATCAGCATGGAGTGGTTGCATCGTCAAGTCAGCTGTTTGAGAGACAGAGAAAGTGAAAACAGACAGAGTCAATCAAAGATTACAAGCAGAAAACAGTTGTGTGTTGTAATATCACAAAAGACTGTAGGCTATGTTAACATTATAAAAGAGAACTGTGTTGCTGTGCATTCAGTTTTGGAAGAAAACAAAGAAGAAGAAGTAACTGGACTGGATTTTGTTATTTTGTCAGAATATATTTATTTATATTGCTTCACTGTTAAAAACCTCAGATTTTTCATTGATTACACCTTATTTCTTACTCACTCTCTCTTTTTTGTTTGGTGCATTTAATATCCTTTAACTGACAATTAACAGGATAGAGGAGAGTAAGAATATCAATCGATTTAAAGGTATTATTTGAGCAATAACAGGCAGCTAGAATTAGAAAAATGAGACAGTCGCTGGACTGTAGTCCCTGATAGTTCTTGACTAGGTTTCCTGAATGCAACACTATATAGACAGTGTTCAAATGAAAATAAGCAAAACAATGAAGGAAGGAGTAGAGTTACTCATGTAACATGCAGCATTAACTTACAAGAATTAGAATGTTGGGTATTAAGTAACAAAGAGAATAACATATCCATTCACTCCTCATATTGAGCATATTACCACTGTACCTTTGGTTCTTTTATATGTATCCAAGAGTTCACCAAGATATCATATGCAATGCTAATTTCCGTTGAGAAAGCTTCTTTCTTGACAGAAGAATCAGGAGCTTGATCAATATTAGCCAGATATTCCAATACTGCTTCACTGAATTTCCCCAGAGCTGTAGTAAAACATTAAAATTAAATGAAATTCTAAAATATGTTGGATGCACAAGTGTACAACTCTAAAAAGATTTAAATTATTCACTTCAGCAATCAGTCCAAACTTAAATATTGATAAAGCACACTATTTTTTAACATCAGAGCTTCCTTAAGTACAGTAGCTACTATAGCGAGTATTTTCTTGAGTTTCCTAGAACAGGTTCCTCACTAGTAACAATATATCATGTATAGTATTTTTACTGTACTAGACAAGCAAACTCCAGTAATAATAATAACCACAACTACAACAACCATAATCACAACCACAACTGCAGCAGCAACAACAATAACTACAATAGCCATAGCAGCAGCAACAGCAAAACAACAACAACAACGACGACGATGATGATGATGATGATGATGATGATGATGATGATGATGATGATGATGATGATGATAATAATAATAATAATAATAATAATAATAATAATAATAATAATAATAATAATAATAAAATAAATAATTTACAAAAGGTGCAATATACACCTTGTAAACACAACACAAGTAGGAAAAAAATTGTCCTAAACACATTATCTGAAACATATCCACATAGTGAGTGAGTGGGGTTTAAGGACCCATAGACAGCAAGGTCAATTGGGCCCCAGGTCACAAGAGAAAAATAATAAAACTTAGAAACCTCTAAACTGCACAAGTAAGACACACAAAAGTTAAAAAAAAGAGACCTCAACACCAAAAAGTAAAAATTTAGCATGTTAAAAAAAGGACTCAGGCTTCCAGGGTTGATTGAAAATGCAAAAGTAAATGATAAAACAAAGAACAGAATAAAAAGTGATAGTTAAAACACTAAAAAGTTAAAACATGAGTAAGACATTAGACATTAAAAGGCTGAAAAGCAATGAAAGATAAAATACAAGTTAAACTTGCTGCGTGAAACAAATTCAGCAACAAACCACAGCACCTAATCTATGGGTATAGGTCATTGCCAAGAAGTTATTCCACACATCAGTAATTTAATTTAATGTATAAAAAGATGGTTATACTCACTAAATGCAAAAACCTGTTTCTGTGCATCTGTTCTTAACATTCCTAACATTGGTAACATGGTTCCAAGGGTTGCTTTTATAAATGGAACTATTCCAAAAGCATTAGCAGAAGCAAGTGCACCCATTGTATGTAGTACTGAATAATGAGGTACAACTCCTGGATGAAACTGTTTCAACAGTCCTCCCATAACCTGCAAGCACAGAAGCTATTGCTAAAAAAGAACTGAAAGAAAGATAAGAAAATTAATGATGTATGCAATTCTAGTCTTATATTTTTATTTTCTCTATTATGCATTCCTTAGTAGGAAAAGTTTGTATTCCACCCAAAAATTTTAAAACGAGATTCAATGAAATACATTGTGGAGAATAAATGCAATTGTGATCAATTTGGAGGCTGGCATGGCACTTTTCCGTCATGATCCTAACAAGTTTCTGCACTGATACATAGCTGAGAATGAAACATGGATATACTACTACCCTCCAGAGACAAAAGTACAGTCAAAACAGTGGTTTCCAAAACCAAACCGGTTCTAAAGAAGGCAAAGGTGGGCCTAAGTTTTTTGGGATGCACTTAGAATCTTCCACAGCAATTACTTGCAGAAAGGAAGAATAATAAAAGGAGAGTACAGCACAATCCCAATAACTCGACATCCTTTATTTTAATTTTTAACTTTCTCTACTATGCAGAGTAAGTAGAGGAAGTATCGTATTCCACCCAAAAATTTGATGACGAGATTTCACCGGCAATATAAGTTTTGAGGCCTCCTAAAAGAAAAAAAGCATTTTTAGAAAAAATGTGTGTGTGTGCGCGCGCGTGCGCGCACATGTGTTCAGCAATCTTTGGACAGCATAACTTAAAAACAAAAACTTGGTTAAAAACCAAAGTTGGTATTTAAGTTCAATGTGTTTTAAGGATGTGACAAAGATTTTGAAGGAAATTCCTCCACGCTAATTCTTTACATGGAAAATTTTGATTTTCTTGAAAATGGCTCTAACGATTTTGATTAAAATTGTATATGTTTAAGATTTTTTTTGACAAATGAAATGTATCTTTTGAATTTTCTGGTTATAGTCCATGTAGTACTGTTTACTTTGGATGACTTTTGTACAACTGGTAAACCGTAGCAGATAGACCAAATCTTATATACAAAAAATGATCTTGCTAAAACACAGAATTTATGTCCAAATAAATTTTTTGTAGAGTGAACCATTTGAGATATTCCTTGCTATTTGTGTGAGTTTTGGAATACTTAAACTTTTGTCAAATGGAAGATGGTTCTTAATTTTTTATATGTTAGCCATGCAAAGAGAACAAATTTCAAAGCTTTAAAAGATTTGAGTACGGCTCAAATCCTGCTTATGCTCATACTTCCCTTGCACCTACAAGGAAATAAAGAATAAGATAATTTGTACAAATGTTTATCTCAACTATCCGAAGAAGATATAGGAGTAAGAGTTTGCACGAATAGTTAATACAAGAGTAGAGAAAGTCATGCAACACATCAGATTTTTGATTTTGTATCATTAAACTGGTCTCTAATAATTTCTATTATCTACTGTATGGTATGAATGATATAGATAAAATTTAACCTATCACATTCTCTCTCACAGTGAAAAAAGTGTTGACTGCGTATTGACCTGCGATATCTAGTCAGAACATGTGCAGCCGGTAGACCATTGTCATGAAAACAAAAGCTTACCACTAATTATGTGGATACATAGCACAAACACTTGTTAGGAAGGTTTGAAGGTTTATTACTTCATCCAATACAAAGTCAGTTTTTAGACGTGACAAATTGTGCACTAGTTTATGATTGAGTTCACTTTTGTATTTATAACATCATAGGGGTACCAGGATATCTTTCCGACTTCCGTATAGTACATAAACATTGTGTGCGCGATTAAGTACAGCACCATCTGGCATTATCAGTAGTGTCTTGTTTATTTCAAGGAAGGAAACAAAGACTTTGCCCAATCATCAATCTAAATGATGTCACTCACACAGATCCTAGCAAGGCCATTCTAAAAACACCTCTGAACGTGGTAACCTAAATTTTCAGTTACATATTTCTGGTTACAGCAGTTGCAGTTTGCAAGATTTCAAGCTTACTGTTAGTGCTGGGTTGAGTTGTTTCTGCCAGCGAAGATGTCGAATGAGAAGAAAAGACTGGCAAATGAAATTAAATTGGATGTGTTAAAGAGACCGGACATAGGAGAACATATTAATGCGTATAGAACACGTTAGACTATGTTATACTTTTGTAGGTATCCTATATTGTGCTAGAATGTGTATTTGTGTAATTTGCAGTATTATGTTATGATTTGTGAAAAACACACCCCTTATTCCATAAAATTCGACATTTTGGTAACTCAACAACCTCTCAATCCACATTAGGTCAAGTTATCGGGAGTCTCCTGTATTATGTGTCATTACTGCCCAGTTGAGCACAAAAATCATCTGGCAAAGAAAAAGATTCTCTTCCATCAAGACAGTGCACAGGTGCACACCTACATTGTTTTGATGGCAAAAATTGTGGATTTAAAGTTTGAACTACTGCAACATCCACTGTATTTACCAGATTTGGCCCCTAGTGACTTATTTCCAAAGTTGAAAAAACGGCTGGACAGAAAATAATTTACATCTATCAAGAAGATGCCACACAGATGCCTATTTTGAGGACCTTCCAATGTTCTACTTTTTGGATGCCTTAAAACAGTTGGAGAAATGCTGGGAAAAGTATATCAATATAAAAGGAGATTGCATGGAAAGATAAAAAAAAATGTACCAACATTAATTTGCTTTCTATCTTTTTCTAAGGACTTATTGAAAGCCTCTCATATGTCCACAATTTGCTGAGCACTGACTTGTGCGGTGAAGTTGAGCACGGAAGATCACCATAAATTAAGGAAATAAATGACCTAAAGAACTTGATTATATCAAGCATGTTCATTCACTTCTAATTTTTGGTGTGCATTTTTAAGGATTAGCATCATACATGCTAAAAGTCTATGCTAAGTTCTGTAACATTAAGATCCCTGGATCAAAAAAATGAAACATACTCACCTCATTGCAATGTGTTTGACCAAGGGCAACTAATATTCCTGATGCAGGCATTTGAAATTCCGGTTGATAGTCTGCAGAATGAGTCATTTCTTGCACACTGAATTCTATCAGTTCTACAATAATATCCACTTTAATATCTTCTAAATGGTTTCTACAAATCTGTTCCATGGTTTGCAGCAAGCCTGTTAAATGTGCAGATGACAGCTGCACAAAGAATTAGATCAGATAATTTAATATGAGCAAATGCTTACTAAATTACTTATCTTATGAATGATATATTGAGTTAATAGCTCTAAAGGCATACAAAATACAAACCAATTAACTTTGGGTGGCAGCATAAAATTCTGAGGCTAATATCATACATATAGCGTAAACTATATAAATCAAGATGAAACAGGATTAAAGTTCTTAAATGTGATGCTTATCATGTTGTAACAATCTAACTTGTCTCAGAATAAGAGTTTGTCCCAGCATATGAAAATCCACTTCACAGATTCAATCCAACTAATTTACCCTATAGGAGTTTTCACGTTATGAAGGCACAATGGCTCTTATGGAGAATCAGCGCAGCGTTGCCATGTATGTTGCGCAGTAGCGATTACCGTAGTTTTGCTACTTGATTCCTGAATCACTGTTCAAATCTATCGCTGTCCATTTCATCATGATAATCAGCAGAACCTTTTTTCGTCAAGAAAACAAGTTTTGCACCCTGTACAAATCGTACCATCCACATGCAATATTGCAAATCGTGGTCCGCGAGCAGTAGGGGATTTAAGACCAGTGGATAACTCGGCCAAAAGCGCTTCCTATTCTTCCAAACTTTTGATACAGTGTGCCCTACATTTACCCAACTTTCGTCAAAGTACACGATGTTCTTTACCTCTTTGCTGAATTATTTTATTTTCCGTAAACAGGATTGTCGCCGCAATATAATATAATTTGTCTCAAGCATAAACGATTTATTTCCTCTCTTTTCAAACTGAAATACCATTTCCTCCCTAAGCTATAAAAGACTGAATATTTAAAATTTGGCAAGTCCTCATCCTCATTGACTTTTTTCAACTCGGTCAGAATTGTAGGGGGAGTACTTTGAAATAGAAATTCAGGAAATTTGTGCCATATTTGCGTTCAAAATGATCATATTTTATCTTGCATGTATGTTGCGATGCAGTGATGGGACCCTCTTTACATTCTTTTCTTAATATAAAAAATGTAGGCCTACATACACCAGTCGCCTTATGAAGCTCACTAACAATAAACGAGTCACTGTGTCCGGGGTTCTTTTTCTTTTAATAATCATACACTCTTAGAATTGTTTTCCGGTCGCCACTTTTAATAATTTCGCCTTTTTTTCTGTGATCCATTCTGCACTGATCACTTAACTGCAATGCACATAATTACCAAAGAGCTTGTAAAACTCGCTCGTGCCTCACATTCCCAAAATCTATTGAATACCTGCACTAAAGTGCAATGCCTTATCGGCCCTTCAACTGTCATACCACATCTGGTTTTCATAATCTCCAAGACAAGAGGACCGGCTTTCGTCCGGCGTGCCGCAAACATTTGCATTTAAATGGCGATTCATGGATACTTCAGTACTGGAGACGTTCTATATGTGTATAAAAAATAATTTCGTTATTTCCTTGACAACTTTGTCGCTGGAAGTTTTTACGTGGACTTACAGAACGAGAATTAGCCAGCGACGACATTTTCCACTGTATAAACGAAGAATCTTAACACTTTGTTTTAAACTTTATTTATTTAGAAAAATATGTTTAGACATATTGATATAATCTAAATACCAACGTGGCCTATAAAAGCAAGCGCATAATCCAGATTTTTTTTCATTGCAATTATTTCGATTTGAAACCATGTTTTGACGTTCAGAGCGAGAAAGATGTTAAAAAATCTGCTTTCAACAAAATTTTAGATTTTATTATTTTAAAAACTATACAATTATATAAAAGGTTTATCGTGCATACCATAGTATTCGACACATTTCACACCGAAATGCATGTTCATACTTTATCTTAGTCGCATTTGAAAACACGCACATTTGGCAACAGCACACACGTGAATCTTCCATACGAATAGCATGGTCCATAAGAGCCTGTTGTGCCTTCATGACGTGAAAATTCCTATAGAAAAATTGACCTTTTTTTCAGCAGGTTGGCTATGCAAGTTTTACTTTCCCTACCACTTGTATTCCATCCAAAAGTTAGGTATCAATATTTCATCTGTTGAGGGTCAACAATTACCAGAAACAAAGGAAGCAAAGTATTTAGGAGTTACATTTGATAATAAACTTACATGGACCAAACAAATAGAAAATGTAATACAAAGAGCAGAGAGGCGCCTTTCACTCTTAAAACGTCTAACAGGAATGAAGTGGGGATGTTCCAGAGCAACTCTTAACACAACATACAATGTGTATATAAAGCCATTATTTACTTACTGCAGCGAAGTTCTTGTAACAGCAAACACAAAAAAAATTCAAATCTTTCAAAACCAAAGTCTGAGATTAATTACAGGTGCTATCAAAACCACAACAGTACCAGCTATGGAAATACTAACCAACCAATATCCCATTGAACATGAAATAGAAAAAGCAGCTCTTATTCAACACGAAAAGTTGATCAGACTCCCATTCAATACATGGCATAAGAGAAATTTTACACATACACTAAAGACTCAGGAGAGCTTTCTTTCCAAAATTCAAGACATCAAGAAGAATGTATACCTTCCTAATTAAAAAGGAAAACTTCATATCTAAAGTCAATCCGACACAAACATTAGACATCACATATTATTTACACCTGACAGAAGAAGTTAAGAAAAGTGATACTCCAACTAGTGTTCTAAAATTATTGGCATTAGAGACAATCCATACTAGATTTCCAGAACACGAATGGCTCCATATTTATACTGATGGATCATTGATATCAAACCAAGATGGAGCAGGTGCTGGAGTCACATGTCACCTCTTTTCCTATTACAAATCTTTAAGTTATGGAACTACAAACTTTGATGGAGAAATTGAAGCAATTCGAATGGCCCTACAAAATCTTTTGTACAGAATTTCACATTTTCAGCAAGCAGTTATTCTCTCAGATTCCAGGGCAGCAATTATAGCAATTACTTCCAAGTTGTCACCAAAAAACCAATCAATTATAGAATGTTGGAAAATCCTTACCCATCTAACAGCACTTCAAAAACATCTAGTCTTCCAATGGATACCAGCTCACTGTGGACTGAGTGGTAATGAGAAAGCTCATTTTCTTGCAAAAAAGGGTACCAGCAATGTGCAGAAATCAATGTTAATCTACCATTTTATGCAGCTAAAAGATTAGTCAACTCTGAATTCAAAAAAATTATTGAAAAATATTACTATGAAAAATCAAAAAATAAAAGATGGGAACTACCAAACATTCAAACAGTTGCAACCTTCAGGTTGATTACACGACATGATTGTCTGGCAAAACATTTAAACAGAATTGGGATATATTCTTCACCACTCTGTCCTCTATGTGATCTGCAAGAGGAAATGGATCGAGACCACCTTCAAATATGCCCGGTCACTTCTAATGCCCCATCCATCAGTGAAAAATATTGGAGAGCAAGAGGATTAATGACTTCATTGTCAGAAATCCAGCATTAGCTGCTAACAACAACAACATATTTCATCTGAATTAAATGTTTATAGGCCTCATTAAAAAAAAAAAAAAAAAAAAAAAAAAAGATTAGCGTAACTCAACAGCATAACTAAAAAACAAAACACTGAATAAATCTTAAACTTAGTATTTTAGTTCAGCATCTTCCTAGGATGCAGTATAAAGATTTTCAAAAGCCCCTCGAAATCCAAGCTGCCCTTTATATAGAATCATCATCAATTTCTTCCTGACTTTCTCAACAATGGCTAGCAATTTTGATTAAAATACTGCATATACTTGCCAAAAAAACACAGCATATATATCTTGAATTTTCTGTGAATAGCCTGGCTATTCTGTTCACTTTTATGTGTTTTGTACATTTTGTATACTTTTATATAAGTGATAAAGGATAAATACTTGCATAAAAATATAAATATTGCTCTTAGTTTGAGTTTTCCAATAATTCATTTTTTGTTAAGTCCTTAGTCACCAATTGTTTGTTTCATACGATGCCATGTAAAGTGTTTGGTATATCAAAGCACATAGTGTAATTCCCTATTAAAGATTTGACCATTGCTTCAGTCTCCTACCAACCCCTTTTACTTACAATGGAATGTGCAATAAAACCATTTCTGAGAGAGTGTAAACTTTCATAGCCAGATTCATATAACTAGGAGTTATTTCTAGGCTGTTATGCCATGGTCTGCTGGAATTTAAGTATCCAGATGTTTCGTCCACAACTGCAGCGGACATCTTAGTGGCGCAATTGTAGTCTCCTCGGAGAAGTTAACGTGGGGTCTGAGGTGTGGACTGTCTGAGCTACTGTATTTATCCCTCAAGTGGCCTCCACTGATTGGTCTGGATGGCGACAGCAGGAGGGAGGGGGCAGGCTTCACCCAAGGTGTTGTTCCCTCCTGAATGGTTCACTTGAATTTCTCGTTTTATGCTGTTTCTTGCCATCAATGACAGGATATTAGTTGCTGTTAAGTTTCAAAGTCTCTTCTTTCTTATTGAAATTGTGGGGATGTTCATAAATTTCAATAGCTTCGCGTTATAGCCAGGCATGGTAATGTATTTTGGATGATAGAATGCTCGTGTCCTGGAACTTAATTATATGTTTGCCCTCAGCTTCAATGGTATGTTGGGCAACTGCAGACTTATCCGTTTGGCCCAGACAGCAGCTTCTTTTGTTTTCAGTGCGTCTGGTGTTGATGCTACGCTGTGTAGTTCCAATGTAAACTGAACTGCAGGAACAGGGAATACGGTATATACTGGCTGACGACAAGGGATCCCAAGGATCTTTAGCTGAGTGTAGTAGACTGTTGAGTTGTTTTGTAGGCTTGAAGACAGTCTTGACATTGTGTCATTGCAGTATGTGCTGGATACAATTGGTGACATTCTGAAACTATGGTAGGAAAACTATGCCGTTATGCTCTGACTTGTCTGTTTTTGTGAAGCAGGTTTTGGCCTGGCAGGATGGCAGGCTCTTTTAACTTTGAATGTGGGGTTGATGCTATTAAGATATAGTAGGAAGTCTTGGAGGGTTTCTTTTCCGTGGCATAACAGCCCGGAAATAACTCCTAGTTATAAAACCAATTCTGCTAATGATTTTGGAGAGACAGAAAATCCAGCTCTTGTAAGAATTATCTAAAGAAGAAATATAACAATAAATAATGGTAGAGAAAGTAATGTGCTAACAGATCAGAGTTTTTGGATACATTATTAAAAATTCCACTAGGTGCTCCTTTGGAAAAAAATGGTTGCATAAAATAAAAATATACCTCTGTTGCTAAGAGGTGCTGACTTTCATATGTATAAAATTCACAGTAATGAAATACCCAAGCTTACAATTTCAGAAAGTGAGAAACTAAACGAGCCTTATAAAGTACATTTATTTAAAAACATACACAAGGTGAGACAAACATGAAATGGAGATTTGGAAAGAGAGATGAATGATATTTGTTCTCCCATATACATGTATGTAGGCTAAAGTTAAAAACATTAAATGCAACTGAAAAAAAAAAAAATCACTGTCATGGCTGGAATTTGAACAACAGATCTTCGGATTACCATGTCACTGCTTTATTTATTTTTTTTTTAACTAAACTAATGTTTTTAAAACTAAACATTGTGTCATATCAGGTGGTGAATGAATGAAATGGGTGAAGTAATGCTCAAATGAGCCCAAGGTCCATGAAGTTTTTTTTTAAGTTACCCGACATTCGTCTTCTCAGGATAAGGGAAAACCTTAACTGGATAACTAACCCTAAGCGAGATTCAAACTCACAACCTCTTGAACATGAGGCAGACACATTAACCATCATGCTACCGAGGCAGTCGTCACTGCTTTAACTGAGCTACCACGGTAACATGCTGACAACATTAAATTCTCCAGCTGACTCATCCTCCCTCGCCATTGTATGCATGTGCACACATGCCTGTGTGTGCACCATTGTTTCATCTAGCTAGAAATGAATACTGCAATGAAACCTCTTACATGGTTTAGATTTCTTTTCATTACAGGGTACTGTCAAAGACATATTTTCAAACTATAAAGTATGATAAATGTAATATCTAAGGCAGGATAGAAACAAAGCATAATTTTGTTGACCAAAGAATGTGATGCAGTTTTAACAAACATTTAAAATATTAAAGAATTACATTCATACACTTCTGTAACACAGCAAATAAGATCATGATGAACTGAGACCTATACACTGTGACAGTTGAATTGATGCTTGCTATTGACACACTTGTTATTTCTTTTTCAGCATTTAAAAACGGAATAGAGGATTCTTTTAAAATGATAACTGCTGCAAATTTTCTCTAACTTACAAAAAGACTACTTTTGCTTTATCATAACAATGGGCCACATATATCTCAATATAGTACCATGGTTTCCATCAGAAAAATAACTTTGGCAGTGCTAACTATATTACATTTTGCGTGAAACAGTAAATATACTGAACAGAACCCAGAACCCTATGAACTTTGCAACACAAGCAAATTTTTGGGACTTGTAATAACCGGAATGTTGTTAGATTTATTAAACTTAAAGTCTAAAGTGACACAAAAAGGTTCCTATATTCTTTATTTTGGCCATGTACAATCGCAGCCTATCTTGTAAAACCCAATAAACTGTTAGATACATATTTAATATGTATATTTATTTAAAAAGCGTTCGATGAAGTAATTCTAGTTTGTGCTAGCATCTGGTAAACTCGTCAGTAATTTCATGGTAACTTTCTGGCACAACCTTTTGGCATATTCTTACAGAAAGCTAAGTAAGAAGGGTAAGTAATAATTGAAATTTTACCTTTGTATTTTTCTGCCTGAATGTCACTGCAGATTTCAATACAAAACTGGAATGCTTCTTGGCTATTTTCTTCAATGATGCTATGACCGATTCACGAACTTCATGATCTTTATCACCAGCAGCTTCAAGAAGTGTGATAACCACAACTGCAATAAATACATATTGGCTTTAAAATGTTGAAATAGGATTTATAAATCAAAGAGAAATTAAAAGCATCCTTATTTTATACAGCAGTGGAGTGCAATCTTTTTATTTATCTGAGCAATGAAGAATGGTGAATTCCCCCACCCCCCAAAATGCTTAATGCTCATTCTTACAACATACAGTACCACAGATGGACAATGATGATGCATGAAATGAAATAATTGGGAAAGGAAATTTGGGAAGGGAATTTTCCAGGCCTATGTATTTTGTTTTTTGCATTTGCCACTTGTAAAGACTGATAAAAAGCTGGAGAAAACTTGTCAGGAAGGATGATCCTAGCAGGAGTTGAACAGCTGACGCCCCATTAAAAAGTCCATGTCTCAGTAACCATGGCTGCCCGTGAGGAATGGTGAACTAATATCAAATAAAGGAAGGAACTAAACTTGCATTTTGTGTATACATTTTGAGGCATTCTACATCCACAACAATCAGTTATACTTATAAATGACGCATTTTGAAATTATTATGAACTTGATTCGTCTAGCTTAATTACAAAATCTATGCTGTTGGCATGTCCAGTTATAATTTGACACCTTTATTTCTTCTGGTTACAAAGTCTCAGCTGGTAACAATTGTTTTAATCACATGAAGCCATCTGATTCTTCTTTTGCATTGGAATCCACTTGGTTAATTGAGACAGTGTAATAGCTACTACTGTAGCAAATGACTTTCTTACTCAACTACAACTATTGCTGATTCCCAGGAATATTTCCTATTGCACTGTTGTCAAAGACGCAATTCTTAAACATTCACTGCTTGTGCACCTGGCTCAACTGTCTCCTATACTGTTGAGGAGCAATGCAAAACAAAGAAGTGTTTTGTCACCTAATTCAACAATATTTCATTTATGCAGACAAAGTATTGTGACATTGGGCATGGTGCATGGCGGAGGATGGACAGGCTACTTCGCATCACATGACATATCGGCGAGCAGGTAAGACATTTAAGGTCAAGCTACCTCGCATGCCTGCTGTGTGTACGTGAACTTAATTGGAGAATTAAATTTAGACATTTTGTGTATTCAAGAGCCATACTCCAGAAATGGAATTGTCATACACGCTCCAGTAATGGAAGGACGATCAGCTTTGGCGATAATCCCATGGTAGCAGTCATGATTTTTAATCCTAACCTGCAAATTGTAAATATAACACAGCTAAGTGATACATACACAAATTGTATTGAAATTAGTTATGAACGTGGTAGTTTTATACTAGCTAATTTATATTGTCAATACAGTCACGCCATTGAGCCTTATATTGACAAAATTAGAGAAGTGAATCCTTTATTTAGGCACCGTGAGATTTTATTCACTCTGGATGCTAACGCAAAATCACCCTGGTGGTATAATGATTCCAGAAATGACAAAGGAATACAAATGGAGGAAATAATATCTAAATTGAATCTAAATATTTTGAATAAACCGCTAAATCCACCAACATTTGAAAATAAGCATGGTGCTAAATCCAATATTGACCTAACTTTAGGAAATTCGAGAATATTACACAAAATCTTTAATTGGAAAGTAGGGCAAGACTTCACCTCCAGTGACCATCGTTTTATTTACTTTAATTACAAAATTGATACATGGCTCATAAAAGATTCAAAATTAACAATTAATAGAAGAAATTTCTCCCAAGCCAACTGGAAGAAACTGAAACAAATATTTGACAATACAATTACATACAATGGTATATCAGTAGATTCAGATGCAGAGAACTTAATACAGACAATAACAAATGCAATACATTTTCAGTTCCAAAATTGGAACAATTGGAACAAAAAACACACTGACCACAGCTGGAGTGATACCTTGGTTTTATTACGAAGAAAGATGAGGAAATTAAGAAAAATTTATCAAGAGAAGAGTTAAGACTAACACCACTTAACTAGATATAGACATGCCAAAGAGAAGTTTAAAAGACAATTGAATGAAACCAGGAATAAGTCGTGGCAACATTTCATAGAAGCTAATTTAAACACCAATATCTGGGGAATTCCTTACAAAATTGTGATGGAGAAGATTAGAAAACCTGAAATATTAAACACCATTATGAGGGACAATGGAATGATGACAACTGGAAAGATACGTCAGAATTGCTACTTCATACCCTGTTACCAGATGATAAAATGGAGTCTGACAATGTTCAAAACAGAATTAAAAGAATTGAATTGACCAGGCCATTTATGAATAATAATATTATATTACCTTTCGATAAATCGGAAATTCGATTAGAAAACAGTAAATTGAACACGCAGAAAAAGAAAGCATGTGGACCAGATGACATACCAAACGAAGTCCTCTACTACTTGGAAGAGAAACTAACACCTTTTCTATGTAACTTGTTTAATGATTGTTTATGGACAGGTCGCTTTCCAGATTGCTGGAAAATGGCAAGGGTAGTAATATTGAAAAAAGGTAATGACAAAGATCCGATGCAACCAAAGTCATATAGACCAATTTGTTTATTAAGTACAACTGGAAAGATATTTGAAAGCTTAACAAACAAGCGTATAAAAGAATTTAGACCAATGGTTGGCTTAAACGATAAGCAATATGGTTTCAGAAAAGGAAGATCTGAGGATGCAGCCAACCAATTCTTTACACAATAAAGTCAACCACTAACAAGTACTTAATTGGTATCTTTATTGACATCTCTGGTGCCTTTGATAACTTATGGTGGCCATTTTTCTTCGAAAGACTAAGACATCAAAACTTTCCTAGGTCACTGTACAACATACTCAAAGATTACTGCTGTAATAGGAAAGTTTATATTCAAGGAATTGATGAATGCATTACGAAAGACATAACCAAAGGCTGTCCCCAAAGTTCGGTTGTCGGGCTGACATTTTGGGACATAGTAATGGAAACGTTACTCGAAGACTTAGAAGAGGATCCAGCAATTAAGAATATTATAGCCTACGCCGACGATGTAATCTTTCTAATTGAAGCCAACTCTAGGTGTGAACTGGAAAACAAGTCTGTGATAATACTAGACAAATTAGATCAATGGTGCAAGAAGTCCAAAATGTGTGTTGCACCACAAAAATCCAGTTATACTTTATTAAAAGGGACTTTAAAAAGAGATCCAATTATTAAGTTCAACAATCAAAACATAAAACGTAAAAAAGAAGCTAAATATTTAGGTCTTCTCATGGATGAAAAATTAAATTTTAGTCAACATGTTGAGTATATAAGAACCAAATCAGAAAACATTATGTTCAAATTATCAAGGTTAATTCAGTCTAAATTTAAAATCTCCTTGCAGACAATAATGACCTATCATTACACGATTTTTGCCTCCATAGTAACTTACGGTGCAGGTGTATGGGCTGCGAGGATGAACAACATAAGATTAAAACACCAAATTAGGAGCACACAACGAAAGATTCTATTACGTCATACTGGAGCAGTCTGCACAACACCAACATTGGCATTATTTGTAGCAACTGGAATTTGGCCAATTGATTTGTTAATCAAGTTACTAGAGGCAAGCATTTGGCTTAAAAAGAATAACATCGAAAAAGTACAAGAAATAATGGGTAGGAAAATTTATACATTAAGAGACGTCAAAGCAAGACTAAAATCAGACTCCCAAAAAGAATGGGATGACGCTAAACAAGGAAGAAGAACCTACAATTTATTCCCGAACATTAATGAAAGACTTAGATTAAAATATTTAAAACCAACAAAAGGTACTATTCACTATCTGACAGGACACGGCCCATATGGAACATACTGGATGAAAATAAATAAACAAGCTGACGATAATTGTAGTTGAAAAGTTCCAGGCACTCCAGAGCACACATTATTTCAATGCATCAAATATGGGAATGCAACTGAAGAAGATCAAAATAATCTAGGAGGTGTTCAAGTTGCAGATATTCTGAGAAATCAAGAGTTATATAAACATCTAGAGATACTCGCAACTAAAATTAGTGAATTGGCTTGGAATGAAACTATTGGAAATGATATTTCACCAACTAGTGTTGATTCAGGTATCCAACCACCCCGAAGATCTGCGAGATTGGCTATCAACAATGATGTCCTGGATCAAGATTAATCAATCAGAACAAGCTTTCTTTTACTTTTTTTTATTTTATTTCCATTGTTATCTGATATAGTATCTCTCTAAAAACTGTATTACCAGTTTCAACACACCCCGGTTTTAGAAATCAGGTACCAGGATGGTAGTTTTTCAGATTTTATTTATTTATTTTATTTTGTGTGTACGTGACAGTAACAACAGGTGACAGGAACAAAATGGACTTTTCTAGCACCTTCTTGAGACTTCTAGTTATGCCATTTCTGGCACACACATGTGTATGTGTGGAGCCTAGAAAGGTTGGTGTGATGCCATCCCCAGTATAAAAGGACATGGGATAGCAGCAAACTCAGTCTGTCAGAGTTGCAGTCAGTGAGTGTGAGCCAGCTGTGCATGCATGTGTGTGTGTGTGTGTCATAGAATGTGCATTGTAAGAAGATCAACAAGTAGGGTTTAAGGGCCTGTCTACAGCTAGGTCTTTAGGGAGAAGATCAATGAGCGCTGAGGACATTGTAGTTAGTGTATGAGAGTGAAAGTGAACAAAGACACTAAAAGAATTGAACAAGGTTTTGAGAAGATCAGTTGAGAGTTGTGATAACCTGAAAGACTGTAGACTGTGTTGACATGAAGAAAACTGTATTTGTGGTAAAATTTTAGAAGACAAAGTGATAGAAAAGACCTGATTTTTGTTTTGTTAAAGTATGTAGGATGTAACGAAAAATAAACCAACAATAAGAGAACAACCTATACTTCAGATGAACACAATATGATATGTGAGCTTAAATACTGCAAATTATACTCTCCATTCTTTATTCAGCTAATGGAAATGGCTGCTCTTAGATAATTTCAACTCCTAATATTAAATAGACTTGGTCTTGATCACAGCAGAAATGCTAATTTTCCACTGGTATGTTGCCACAAAATTAAGTAAATACTGTCGAACCTGTATTACATGAGGTTGATTTCAAATTGTACTATTCACAACTGCAATAGTGTGCTATTCACTCTAGGTTCTTAAAAACCTAAAATGTACTATGAGGTAAGCCTTGGTGCAAAACAAAGGACTGTCAGGACCAGGCTGCTTTATGCTACATGGAGGGCCAGTGAGCGGGCAAAGGTCAGGCTGCCTCACACAATTGTTTGTGTGTACATGATAATAATGGAAGCAACTACACAAAAGGAGCTTTCTCTGCAGCCTTCGAGAAAAGGCTCTGCAGCATTTTTGTGGAGTTCAAGAAAGGTCCATGTGATGTCATCCTCACTATATAAGGAGACCAGGAAACAGCAGTGAGTAAGGTTACAGTTTCAGACATGAGTCAGTCAGTATGTCAGTGAGTGTGAGACAGCTGTGTATGTATGTGTCATTGTGAAGAAGGTTTGACAGCCATTGAGTGAGTGTATGAGAGACAGAGAAAGTGAAGAAAGATACTGAAAGGGTTGAGCAAGGTTATGGTAGTAAAAGTTCACTTTGTCACAGTATCCTACAGAGAAATAAGCACCCTCAAGGTTGCACACCACTATTATGCAGGAACACTAAATCATAGTTTTAAAGAAAAGCACATTATTATCAGGAGTGAGGACAAAGGACAATTTTAAGGGACAATCCAAGCCACTAGCTACTGCGATTAGTTTCCAACACCATATTAAAAGCCTAGATATAAACTAAATAATACGTTTTATTACTCACCATCCTCATAGTAGCTGCTGGAAAGTGTTGACCATTGTCTCTCATACATAATTCACATCATCTTAAAATACCATTCATGTACCAGTTCCTCAGCATTAATGGAACTAATTTTTCTTCACATACTTAAAAAAAGTTCCTGCAGCATATAAGGATTAGTTGCGCAACACTTTATTTTTTCTTTTATTCTTTTGTTTAGTACTACCAAAAATAGTGATAAACAAGGATGTGATTAAAGTGATCACAAAACCTGCTAATAATTCTGCTGCCAAATTCAGGGTTTCCATAAAACTTTCTAAATCAATTTACCTCTCTAGCTCTCTCTCTGTTTCTAATTTTTTTCTACTATTTCTCAGAATTCTCCCTGACTGTCAAAAACCATACCAATGTATTAAAATATTCAAATTCACAAAAGCTATAGACATAAAAAAATAAAATCTGAAATACTCATCCTGGTATCTGATACCGTAAATTAGTATTGCAAAGTTTTACATTTATTAAATCCTTTCAAAGCAATTTTGATATTATTGTGCAGATTTGCATACTACAACACATAAAAATAGAAAAAAAAAATGAAAACAATCAATAGAAATTATTTAATTAAAAAGGAAATTAAAATAAAGAAATGAACTAGTGTCCAAAAGTTGTTGTTAGCTAATGCTGGATTTCTGACAATGAAGTCATTAATCCTCTTGCTCTCCAATATTTTTCACTGATGATAGTGAAGAGCAATAGCAGTAATAGTAACCGCTTTTTAGAGAGCACCATATTTTTATGTTTTGGCGGTCACATCGCTCTCTCACAACCCCCAGAATGTCTGGAGGACCACACCTGTTGTTGGTTTACGGGTCTCACCGACCTGACCGAATTCACCGACCACATCCTCTGATCACCAATCACAGGACGTATTACATGCCATGACAGGTCAGCATGTTAGGGGTTAAGATTTTATAGAGAAATGGAGAGGTTGGAAAAATAAAGACTCCCTAGCCCTCAGGAACCCTAATAGCATCGGGGTCGGAAGAGAACAAGAGATGACCAAGGTAAGGTCAGATATTTTATTACCACACCATCACAACTGCACAAAAGTTAAGCACAATGCAACATTTGTTACCAATCCATCACACATGATCTGGACTGCAACAGAGTAAGAAATAGCAGACAATATGGCCTCGATACACATTTTTACAAAGGTACAAATTCTGATGATCATCTCTACAATAATAATGGTAGAGCTGAGCAGTTAATATGGGGTATGATGATTCCTTATGGCTACACAGGCTCTCAATAAGGTGGTTCAAGAGCCCTGCGTGCAGCTATTCCCATTCCTCATGAAGAGCATTTCAGAGATCTGAAAGTGTTCTCGGTGGAAGCTGCAGGCTGCAAGTCATCTTTCTAATGCGTCACAAGCATGCTCTATAGGGTTCATATCCGAACACATCACTGGCCAGTCCGTGCACTGCATATCTTCCCTCTCAAGATAGTCGTCCACATGGTGGTCTCTGTGCAGACGTACATTATCATCCATAAAGACCAAGTGTGGACCAACCTGAAAAGTTGCACATGTGGTTCCAATGTATCGTCTCTATATCTCAGGGCATTCACGGTACCACAGTCGAAGATTTGCATATCTGTATGTCCATTGAACATTATGCCTGCCCACACGAGTACACTACCATAACCACTAACACATGGGCATCTTTCCATAATGTTTGTGGGATGAAACCGGGTTCCTCTTTCTCTCGATTATTTGCAACAAGAATCATTGCTCAAACTGAATCTGGGCTTACCTGTAAATAGCATATTCCTCCATTCATTCAAGCTTCAATGTTCATGTTGATTTTAATGACTCCAATATAAACAGACTCATATCTTGAATGAATGGGGCACACACTGCCGGATGTCTGGCATAGAGATCAACTGCCCCAAGTCTCTGGTATACAGTTTCCCTCCAAATTTAAACGTCTAAGGCAGCTGCAAGCTCAGAAGACAGTTGTAATGCAGGCATCCTCCAATGCTGTCGTGCTGTTATGGTCAAATACTGGTCCTGTTGCGGCATTGAGAACCTGGGCGGCCATGTACAGGCATCAACAAACACCTCCTGTTTCTTGAAACCATCTCCAAAGCCTACAAATGACACTGTGGCAGATTTAAGGCTCGAAAGACTGTGGTCTGTTTCTGATCTGCCTCTAAATGTCCAATTATTCTACCCTTCAAAACAGGGCCCAGTAGATGTTTTTATGGCATATTGGTGCTGTCCTGTAAACACTTTGCACAGGAATAACCCTCTGTTCACAGTGAGACAGAAATAATGAATGAGTCACGTTGAAAATGTTATAGTGTTTAACGCCCACTTTTACTACTACAGCACTGCAGGCAGTGACACTGATGATACATGGAATGAAGATGGAGCACCGGTGGAATGAGATGGCGGGGGAAACCGGAGCACCCGGAGAAAACCTGCCCTGACGCCAAAATGAGTCACATATTGGGTCTGGTATTCTGGTATTGGTTTGCTTCTCCGGTTTGATTGATCTTTGAAGCATGTGTCCCCTTATCACAGATCATAAGTAAAGGAAGAGACGCACTTTGTTAACGTTTAATGATGCTCGCTCACCGTTTTTTCTTTCAATTTTCTGTTTTCTAAATTATGCTTAACTTTTGGACACTAGTGTAGAAATAATTTATTAGCTATGGTTTCACAGGTGGTCATCTGGTTTAAATTTACAAAGTCTAGTTTTTGGCCAAACGAAACTCAAAGCCCATCATCAGGAACTGAATAAATAAATGGCCATCTCAAATTCATGTCCTTTGTCAGGAAATGAATAAGAATGTTTCCTGAAGGCCATAGTTTTGAGCTGGCTGTTTCTTTATTTCTTAATCATTTCCTAATGACCATGCATTTGAGATGGCCATTCATTTATCTACCGAGTTCCTGATGATGGCCATGGAGCTTTGTATGGTCGAAAGCTTGACATCTTTTGAATTAACATGGCTGATCACCCATGAAACCATAATTAATAACATTCACCATGAAAGCTTTAAGTGTTAGAAATAATTTAATTTAAAAAATTTTACATTAAAATATAATTACTCTCAACTCTAAATAATTAACTAACCACTTGATGGGAGCCAGGAAACTCATAACACATATCTTGAGAACAATATTTTTCTAAAATTTTAAAACTAATACTAATTTATTAATCACTGGTTTCCAGTGATGTAAATGTACTCATATCCAGTACATTCTACTAATTTATTTATTCCATTATTTCAATTATTCCAAACTTCTTCAGAATTTCTTTGATTATTGTTTCATTTTTTTTAAGTTATCAATATTATCCATATAAGTTTCAGTTATACTTCCTAGCAAGTATAACTGCTAATTTATAATTTATATTACAATTCTTAATATAATAACTCATTACTTTTTACTTGGTTCTTACCATTATAAATAAATGAAAGTTGCACTTGAATGAGCATTTAATTCTTTAAAATACAAAATGATTATCTGAGCTTATGCGCCGTGGTCTAGTGGAAAACTCCTACCAGACATTTCATTCAAAGCTGCATCGAACATCCTCAGTGGTGTGACCGTAGTATTTTGCTAGCCTCGGTTGTTGTAGTGTTTAACGCCCGCTTTTACTACTACGGCACCGCAGGCGGTGACACTGATGATACATGAAGATGGAGCACCGGTGGAATGAGATGGCGGGGGAAACTGGAGTACCCGGAGAAAACCCGCCCTGACGCCGCTTCGTCCACCACGAATACCACATGCGGGTCCCTGGGATCGAACCCGGGCCGCCTAGGTGGTAGGCGAGCGCGCTAACCGCTCGGCCACGGCGGCTAGCCTCGGTGATGACTTATATGGAGCCATTTGGTTCCACAGGTTTTATACGCTTAGTGTGTGTGGCCGTATGACAGTTAGTCTGGTCTTTGTTTATTGGTTTGGCAGCTGTGTGGGAGGGGTTAAAGTGGGATGCTTCTATTGCTATTATTTGTTGTTGATAGGCTGGCATTTACTGTGGCGAGACTATTGATGGCGTATGATCTTGAATTTGTCTTCGGTCAGGTTTTTTGGTGCTTTGTATAATGCTGGATCTCGAGCTTTATTTCAGCATTTTGTTTCTTCCTTCCCACTGAAGTTATATTTATGTTTGAGAATCTCTATGGATTCACAACTTAACCGGGCATAATTATGAACAGTGGAAGATAGGATACCTGTGTCTATGTGTTCCCCTGGCGCTAGCAATGTGTGTTCTGCAACTGCAGACTTTTCTGTTTGTCCCAAATGGCAACAACGCTCGTGTTCTGTAATGCATGTGTTTACCATACATTATGTGGTCCCTATATAGACAGAGCCACACGAGCACGGAATTCTGTGAACACCTGCAGAAGAGAGTGGTTCTTTTGGATCTTTTGCTGAATGTAGTATGTTCTGTATTTGTTGTGTGGGTTTGTGGATGGTGTGGATGTTGTGTTTTCTGAGAACTTCCCAATGCGATCAGTAACACCTGATAATAACCCCTCCCATGCAACAGCCAAACCAATAAACAAAGACTAGACCAACTTCATAGGCCCACACATGCTAAGCGTATAAAACCTGTTAAACCAAATGGCTCCGTCTCAGTCATTGCTGAGACTAGCAGAGTACTGCAGTCACATCACTGAGGATGTTTCACGCAGCTTTGAATGAAACGTCTGGAAGAAGAACTTCCATTAGACCATGGTCCACAAGCCTGGATAATCATTTTGTATTTTATGACACCAGCTGTGAAAGCTTGCGCAATTTGATTTAATTCTTTAGTCTATCTATTGTCTTTTATGAGTTCACTTAGGGAGCATGTGCTTTTTTCCACACTTAATGTAGTGGTAGAGTTTGCACTTTTTTCACACGATTTGCATAAACATTGGTCATTTGGTGGTTCTTATCATTACTTAAATTAGTAAATTCTACTTCGCAGCAGTTTATTCATTGCACTAATATACATATTAATTCACTTATTCATTTTTCTAAATATATTTCATTACACCTATCACTCCACTTCTCTTATCCTTCATTTCACTATGCACTCTATTCTCATTTCACATCAAGTATGTCTAATACATCACTTTTAAGTTTACTAGTTGATCTGTCTAAAAATAACTTTACATTTATCACTCTATTCCACTTTACTATACACTTCACGTGCATTTTAAAGTAAAATATATTTTATACTTCATTTTTAGCATCACTACACCTTTTAATCTATTTAATTACTTTTAATTATAACAACCACTACACTTCCTCTCTAATCACTCACTACTAATCTTTTACTGTCATTCTCTCCGCCATTCCTTGGTTCCTCCAATGTCCAACTCTTATGCTCTGACCTCCATCAACTCCCTCCTAGGCTTATCCTCCCCCATATTTGCTTAATCAACTCCATTTCCTAGTACCTCACCCTTCTTCTCTCTGACAACATATGCTCCCTTCTCTCGCTGCTCTATTCTTCTCTCCTCCTGACAATTTCTATATTCTCTTCCAGCTCCTTCTCCATCATCTCCTCCATCTCATTCACTTTGAGTCCAAAAGACCTAGTTGTTGACAGGCCTTTAAACTTCACTCACTTACTCCACTGCATTATTCACATTTCTCTCCTCGGTTTCTTTCTTTTTTTTTCTCTTCTTTGATACTCCTTTCCTCTCCTACAAAGACTATTCATTAATTTCTTAAACAAATCTTATTCTCTTTCTATCCTCCACTCTCTTCTTTCCATAGATGTCTCTATCTTTCATTGTCATCTACTGTATCTTCCACCTCTTTATCCTTTCTCTTCATCCTTTTATTCCCTTTCTTCCCTCACTCCATGTGTCCACAATATTTAATAAAAAAGAAATGCAATAATGTTAGCACAATTCTTAATATTGTCACCCATCGCATTATTGTCGGCACTACCGCAAAGGAGCCGAAGGAAAGAGACAGAGAATGGCCGCATTGTTGGGGCGCTTGCCGAAAGAGAGAAAAGGATAGAGGCTTCTGGAATCCTCTGTTGTGTATTTCACCGCAATAACTGAACTTTCCAGAATAGTGCCTGGGAGTTATAAATAGCGGTAAAGTGCGACAGACAAAAAGGTCAGACGTATGTGAAGCGTTAAGTAGCCGTGCCGACGGAAAGAAGAGACGTATGCGAAGCGTTGAGGAGTCGTGCCGACGGAGAAGGGACAGTTTTGTGACGAATTTGGAGCCGTGCTGTGAGTGAATCGGAAAAGACTTTCTTGCTGTTGCAACGAGTGTACAAAGTTACTGTTTACGGAAATAAAAGTGTTTCTTTATCTAGACTACATCTGTCGTCTTTACTTTACACCCGCCCAAAAGTCACACTGGTGTCAGAAGTGGGATCCGTCGAATTGCTTCTAGTTTCGTTACATCGTCGTTAGAAGTTGCAACGTTAGAACCAAGATGGAGGGAGATTCGGAAACCAGGATGATGGCAATGATGAAAGAATTATTCGCCGAAATGAAGACAGAAATGTCCAAGATGAAGACGGCAAACGACAACCTCGCTGCCAAAATGAAGACGGCAAACGACAACCTCGCTGCCAAAATGGAAACGTCAAACTACAACCTCGTTGCCGAGCTGAAAGAGATGAAGACGGAGCTATCGGCGAAAATTGTCGGCGAACTGACTGGCGTGACGGAAGACGTGGAAGAACTCGGCGAAAAGGTGGAAGACCTCTGCCAGCATGTGGACGTCGTGGAGGACGACGGGGAACGTCTTGGCGCCCTGGTAGTAAGAGTTGACGAGAGCGTCAAAGTACTGGATGCCAGGGGCAGACGGAATAGCGCGGAGCCGGGGAGGGAGCATCTAGTGGCCGAGGCGACAGTTGCGCCCGTTTCAGATGATATGAGGGAAGACGTGGAACAACTCGGCGAACTGATTGGCATGACGGAAGACGTGGAACAACTCGGCGAACTGATTGGCGTGGCGGAAGACGTGGAACAACTCGGCGAACTGACTGGCGTGACGGAAGACGTGGAAGAACTCAGCGAAAAGGTGGAAGACCTCTGCCAGCATGTGGACGTCGTGGAGGACGACGGGGAACGTCTTGGCGCCCTGGTAGTAAGAGCTGACGAGAGCGTCAAAGTACTGGATGCCAGGGGCAGACGGAATAGCGCGGACCCGGGGAGGGAGCACCTAGTGGCCGAGGCGACAGTTGCGCCCGTTTCAGATAACGAAAGTGTACGTCTCGGGGAAGACAAAGGGACAGTTCAGGGACGTCGTCGAGGATCCCCTGGAGGAGTGTGTCGGGTACGTAACCAACCAGGATATGACGTGGAGGACGATCAGCAGGGAAGCGCACAAGCAAACGAGCAACACGCGAAAACCGACTTGGCGTGGGACATGGGGGGACCGTCGGAGCCATCCAATCACCTGACGCATAGTGCCGTGAACGGAAGAATGGCGGACATCATCGTGGACGGCAGGATACAGGAGAGGCCGTGCCGAGCACGAGTGAACACGAGTGCAGCGGTGGACGTGACTCGCGCGGATGTGGCGGGGGTTGTTGCCGGACCCATCGGAAGCAAGGTGGCTGCGAAGGTGCGCCAGAGAGGTCGGCGGACATGGTACTCAGTGAACCGTTTCCAAGTGCGCAGGATGGCCCGTCAACACACCAGGAAGAAGGGCAACTGGATGAGGGACCGTCAAGACCGGCGGTACTGTTGCAGAATTTCGAAGCAGGATGGCATACATCGTCCTACCCGGACCAAGGGACACTATCCAACAGCGATACCTAGGATCGTGCCTCCTGGAGAAGAGGTCCGATGGGTTAGTCCACCGGTGCGCAAGGGAGATGCCGCAGTGAAAAGCTGGTCGGGACGACCAGCTCTGAGGTGAGAGCAGTGTCACCCATCGCATTATTGTCGGCACTACCGCAAAGGAGCCGAAGGAAAGAGACAGAGAATGGCCGCATTGTTGGGGCGCTTGCCGAAAGAGAGAAAAGGATAGAGGCTTCTGGAATCTTCTGCTTTGTATTTCACCGCAATAACTGGACTTTCCAGAATAGTGCCTGGGAGATATAAATAGCGGTAAAGTGCGACGGACAAAAAGGTCAGACGTATGTGAAGCGTTAAGTAGCCGTGCCGACGGAAAGAAGAGACGTATGCGAAGCGTTGAGGAGTCGTGCCGACGGAGAAGGGACAGTTTTGTGACGAATTTGGAGCCGTGCTGTGAGTGAATCGGAAAAGACTTTCTTGCTGTTGCAACGAGTGTACAAAGTTACTGTTTACGGAAATAAAAGTGTTTCTTTATCTAGACTACATCTGTCGTCTTTACTTTACACCCGCCCAAAAGTCACAATATATAATGTACAATAACACAGTACATGTGTGGATCGAGCGCACAACACCAGTTTCCTTCAACTGACTACAGATACCAGTGACCCAACCTTTGTTTCAAAACATATTGCTGCCGAGTGGCGTGAATTCAAATCAATGTTTACAAAAGCTTGATTTTTTTAATGACCTTAAATGCTTATGTACCACAAAACACTAGTTTGGCAATTAGTTTGAGAAAAATTACAGGGTATGTAATACATCTCTCACATCCCTTGACACCATGCCCCTGATTAAAGGAACCTACAGGTAATCGCTGTAATATGACCCACATGTAGATACATCATTTAAGAAAAAGTGCATTCTGTCTAAATATATTTCTGCAAAATTCATGTAGTTTAATTTGTAGATACATAACAATCTTTAAATTATTCTGAGATATACTGAAGTTGCTTTATTTTTCAAACTTAAGGTTATTTCTTTCTCTACTCTGATTTTCTGCATTTTTTGTGCATTTGGATATGAAGTGTATTAAATACTCTCTTTCTATCATTAAGGATATGAGCTAATGAAACTTGGAAAAACTAATTAGACTAATATGTTCTAAGCTGCTCTCTGGCAATGCAAAAACTGCATAACTGGTGATCAATCTGGGTGGCTCAGTTGATTAATGCTATGCTACTGATCCCAGGGTTGTAGATTCAAACCTGGCCCAGACCAATGATTTCTAAGTGTGCTAAGTGATAGTCCCATCTCAATAGATTTACTGGACAAAATTCTGGCACACTGGCAACATGGATATGATTCTGGCAACTGACAGCATTGTTAAACAAAATACTTATTTTATACATCCAGAATTTTTTTGCTGTAGTATGAAGTCTGATGTGCAGGGACACTGGGAGTGAAACTTCGGTCAAAAGTCGAAAATTGCTTTTTACTTTCTCTACTGGTAATACATGTATTGAGACCCCCTGAATCCAAAACAAAAAAAAAAAGCATTTTTAGAAAAAGGTCCATGTGTGTGTCTCTCAGTCTGTCTGTCAGTCTGCAAACAGCATAACTCAGAAACGAAAAGTCGCTTGAAAACCACAGTTGGTATTTCAGTTTAATGTCTCTCAAGGATGACATGAAGATTTTGAACAAAATAACCCCACCCTAACCTATCCTTTACATGGAAAATTTTTTGAAAATTTTGATTTTCTTGAAGATGGCTAACGATTTTTATTAAAATGCCATATGTTTAAGATATTTGTATGACAAATGAAATGTGTATATTGAATTTTCTGGCTACAGCCCATGTAGTCCTATTTGCTCTGGATGACTTTTGAATAACTCAAACCGTAAGAGATAGGCAAAATCTTACTGTGCAAAAAAATATAGATCTCGCTAAAACACACAATTTATGTCCAGATAAATTTTTTGTAGAGTGAACCATTTCGGAGATATTCCTTGTTATTTGTGTCAGTTTCGGAAAACATAACTTTCATGAAATGGAACATCATTGTTCATTTTTTATATGTTAAGCATGCAAAGAGAACGGGATCTCAAGGTTTAAAAGATTTGACTATCGCTCAGAGCCTAATATTCCCCTTCCACCTACAAGGAAATAAGCAGTAAAATAATTTGTACAAATGTTTATCTCAACTAACACAAAGAACATACAGAAATAGGAGTTTGTAAGAATGGTTAGTCCAAAGTAGAGAAACTTACGTGAGTGCAAAACATCAGATTTTTCTCAGAGCTACATATTCCAAATGTAGCTCGTGCATCAGGTTTGCTTCAAATTCAATGAAAATTTCTGAATTCATAATAACAGCTAAACAATACTATGAATCAATATTGATGTTATCATTAATAGAATTCCAAAAACATTTTTTGTACGAAAAAATCAATAACTTTTTAAGGTTAAATTTTCTTTTGTTATTAAAAGAATATGTACTACATAATCAGCAAACATATTTGAAATATCTCTTCATACAATTGTTACCCATATTTTAGAGTACCAGTTCTGCCAATATAAACCAATTTTGAGAAATCAGTATGCACTTATCACATTTTGAAAATGTGCCTTAATAGCATAATTAAATTCATAAAATAATTTATATATCCTAAACTTCTACTATGGCACCACAGCCCATTTTCGAGCTTTGGCCTCCTTCAGCTTCTTCCTCCATTCAACTTGATCCTTAGCCTAAGCCCTCCACTTGGTCGTTCCAAGAATTTCTCTTGCATCCTGTGTTACTGCCTCTATGTGTTTCTGGGCCTTTCCCTGGGTCACGTTCCATACATTTTCCCATCCATAATCCTTTTTGGAATTCTATAATATTCCATTTGCTGCACATGTCCTGCCCAAGTTTACCTCTCTAATTTTACATAAGTTACTACATCCCGTTCCTTATATAATTCATATGATTCACTGTCATACCAGATCCTCCATTGATCATTTTCCTATATATGGTCCAAAAATTCTTCTCAATATCTTCCGTTCAAATAACCCCAATGCAGATTCTGTCTTTTTTGTCATGACCCATGTTTCACAAGCATAACATAGTACGCTTCTAATTATAGATTTATATAATCTAACTTTGGTTTTCCTGTATACATTGCTTGATTTTAATATTCCTATTAGAGCATAATAGGCTTTATTGGCTGCAGATATTTTGTTCTGTATTTTCGTCCATTCTTCATTACTTTCACTGACATATGTTCCACGATATCTAAACCGTTTCACCTTTTCAAATTTACCTAGCAGTGATATTGATGGTTTAGTCCCTTCCTTGAAATATTAATTTAGTTTTTTCTTCGTTCACTTTTAATTCCACTTTAGTTGTTGTAGCTTCTAAAGCCATGTATATTTCCGCTATAGCCTGTATATTTCTTCCCATAATATCTATATCATCTGCATATCTGACAATCTGTACACTTTTGTATAAACAAAATGTTATTCCCTCCGACTTGTGTTTAACAGCCCAGTCTAAAGCCAGGTTAAATAACATGGGTGCTAGTCCATCTCCTTGTTTTAATCCTCTTATTATAGTAAATATATCTGTTTTACCTCCATAAATTTTAACTTGCATTGTTGTATCTAACATTGTCAATTTAGTCGGAAGCTTTCACGGCCGGAGTTAGAATTAAGGCTAGAGATTTCTTCCGGGCTTAAAAGCTGTGGTCTGCTGGAGTTTTGAGGTCCAGACATTTCGTCCACACCTGTGGTGGACATCATCGGTGGTGTGGTCTGAGTCTTCTCGGTGAAGGTTCAGTTACTGTTTATTACTGGAGGTGCCGTATTTATATGTGGGCTGCTCACAGGGCATTGGCTGGGCTTGAATGGGAGGTGTGTGTTAGATGGGTGGGCTGTTCTGATTGCTGATTGACTGGCTTCTTCTTTATTGCTGATTGTTTATGTGACTTTTCTGCATTAGTGCTTCTATATGGGCTGACGGCAAACACATAATTCAGTATAAGGAGACTACTGTTCTTTCATCTATGCCATACTACCACGCCAGACTACAACGTGAAGCCATAGAAATTTACAGACACCCCAATAATTTTAACAGGAAGGAAGAAATTCTAAAATTGAACAAAACCTGGCATCCAATACTCGAACATAAAAAAAAAGCACTAATGCAGAAAAATCATGTAAACCAATCAGCAATGAAGAAATCAGCCAATCAGCAATCAGAACAGCCCACAAATCTAACAAACACCTCCTGCTCAAGCCCAGCCAATCCCCTGTGAGCGGCCCACATATAAATATGGCACCTCTAGTCATAAACGATTCTGTTGTAACTGAACCTTCACCGAGAAGACTCAGACCACGCCACTGATGGTGTCCACAGCAAGTGTGGACAAAACATCTGGACCTCAAAACTCCAGCAGACCACGGCTTTTAAGCCCGGAAGAAATCTCTAGCCTTAATTGTCAATTTAATTAATCTAATTATCTTTGAGTGTATTCCCTGCTTTTTTTAAATATTAAACAATGCTTCTCTATGCTATCATACACTGTCTTAAAATCTATGAATAGATGGTGTAATTGAATATTATTCCCAAAAACTTTTCAGCTGTCATTTTAAGTGTAAAATGTTGATCTATAACTGATCTTCCTTTACAGAACCCTCCCTGGTATTCCCCAACTAGTTCCTCATACTTTTTCTCCAGCTTCATTCTTAAAATGTATGTAAATACTTTGTATACATTACTAGTAATGTAATACCTCTGTAATTTTGACAATCCAGGCAGTTTCCTTTTTTATATATAGGGCATATAGGCCCCACTTTCCAATCCATTGGCATCTGTTCCTTCTGCCAACATGAAGTAACCATCCCCCAAATGGCCTCTAATGCATGTGGGCCACTTTTCTTGATTAGTTCTGCAGGTATGTTATCTATGCCTGGTGCTTTATTGTTTTTTAAGCCTTTTTTAGCAAACATCACATCTACTTGATCTGGGGGATCAGGTTCCTCTTCGCTTACATCCTCTTCTTCGTTATTTCCTTGATCCAGTTCTTGTCCGTTTTTATTATCACCTCCCACACCATATTCATTATTTAATAACTCCTGAAAGTATTCTTTCCATCTGTTCAAAACTTGGCCTGGAGCACCTATTAATTCTTGATTTTTACCCTTGACCATGTTTGTTTTTGAAGCATAATCTTTCTTAATGTACTTTACTTCCTTATAAGCTTGCCTGACATTATTACAAGCAAAATTCCTCTTCATCTTCAAGAGGTGTTCATTCCACTCTTTCCTCTTTTTTCTGCTGCACACATGCCTTGCTTCTCTGCGCTTTTGCTTATATTCCAGATATTTATTTCTAGTTGGATGAGCGAAGTATAATTTAATTGCTTTATTTCTTTCTACTATTACCTGATCACATTCATTATCAAACCATATATTCTTATGTATGTTCCTTTTAGATAGTATTACTTCTTCTGCAGTAGTTTTAATTATTTCCTTGAGTTCTCCCCAGGTTGCCTCGACTTCTTCCTGATTCTTCTCAGGCCATTTCTTGAGTCCTTGATTCAACGCTTGTATGTACTTTGATTGCATTTCTTTTTCTGTAAGTGCTTCAATGTTAAACTTGTGCATTACTTCCTGGGGTCTCCTCCTCGCATTTCTAATAATTCTGCATCTATATTTTGCTTTCACCAAATAGTGATCTGAGTCTGCATCTGCTCCCCTGTAAGACCGTACATCCTGAATACTACTTTCTCTTCTTTTATCTATCAAAATATGGTCTATTTGACTAACAATAGTCCCATCTGGGGGATTTTCTATATGTTTATGGATTTCTTTGTGCAGAAACTGAGTAGAGCTAATTATCATAGTTTGGCTTTCTGCTAGGTCAATTAGTCTTCATTTGTTTCATTATGCATACTATGATGTCCTACTGTGTCCTTGTATTCCTTTTCCTTACCTATTTTGGCATTAAAATCTCCCAACATTATTTTAACATCATAGGAAGGTAGTGTGTCCATAATTCTTTCCAATTTATTATAAAACTCCTTTTTTAGACTATCTTCTTTGCCTTCTGTTGGGGCATAAATACTCATCATGCTTGTATTGTGAAATTTCATTTTAATTCTTAACATGCAAATTCTATCACTGATAGGTATAAAATCCATAATTTTATCTTTATGTTTGTTTCCTGCTATAAATGCCCCATATGCATGCTTTCCTTATTTGTTTCCACTGTATATGGTGTGGCTCTTCTGGACATCAATTCCAGTTCCAGGTCATCACGTTTCTTGAATTTCTATTATTTGTACATTATATTTACTCAACTCTCTTAAAAGGTTTTGGATGCTCTAGTTTTATATAAAGTTCTAACATTCCAAGTGTCCAATTCCATTACCATATTCCTTTGCTTAAGTCACCATCGTAGAGTCACTTTCCAAGGCATTACCCAAGGCTTCTCAACAACAACTATTTTTCTGGATGAGGGTTTGTTAGCCTCTCGATCCAAACCCCAAGCTGGAGGACCAGGTCTCCCTATTTGTGTCCCTGGGAGACAGGGTGACCTAGCTATACCAGGTACCTCGGGGTTGCCATTCCCTGTACCCACAATGAGCCCCTGAGGGAATATATCAAACGCTAATTTTAATGAAATTTGGTGTACATCCTATTCTCATATAACTACAAACACAGTAAAAATTTCAAAAATATATCAAGAAGTGTGGAACATTCAAATTTTACTCCCAGTGTCCCTTAAGAGAGAATTTTAAATGCTGACATTATACTAATAACATCCTCTCCCAAATACTGGCCTAAATCCACAATAAAATATAAATCTAGTTAGAGAATATAGCAGTTGGGCAATAGATATAGGTGTATGCAGGTAGCTACAATTGTTTTACTCCATTTCTCAAAGTTCACTTGGACAAAACAGAGTATTTACCACAGATTCTTACATAACTATCCACTTACATATTCAGTAATTTCAGTATAAAGAGTAAAATTCTTGAAGTACAAACCATATAGGAATCCCATTAAAAATGGGGATTGTAACAGAACTTATAATAAATCTATCTCACATAGCATTGATTTAAAAATTCTTCTTCTAGACACATCTTTCCAAACTTAAGTGCATGAATGTAAGGGATATCAGGGAAAGTAATGAACATACTAATTTAAAAGAATTTTATTAGGGGGAAAAGAAGAGTTTAATTTTCTCTATAGCAGATGTTACAAGTCATAAACATTCACCTTTCTGAGCCTCTATATAAAAGAAATGTTAATTTATGTTAAAAATAATTTGGGTAACACAACAATGAACAGATATACATGTTCATAACACCAGGAACAAACACAAACTTCATATAAAGGCCCATAGAACTGAACTTTTTCAGAAATCATTTAAATACAGTGGCATAAAAATATTTATACAACTACCTGAACATTTAAGAGTATTAAAACAGAAACTAAGTTTAAAAAGGAAATTTACAAATTCCTAAATCTCAATCAGTTCTACTTAGTGGAAGAATATACAAGCTATATAGAAAAGACTAGAGAAATTTATTGTATAAAAGTAACCTTAAACATTCAATTAACGACTTTTTCTGTTTCATGGACCAAGAGTTAAAACTGTTAGAAGAGAACTTGTTCACCAGTGACATCACCTGCAGCCAGCCTATGATTGCCTTTAGAAGGAGGAATACACTATTGTAAAATTAGGATGAATTGTACTATCTATTGTATTTAACTATATATTGTATATAAGCTTTTGTATAACATTAATTGGAACATATCCTACATATTCCTGTAAGATAAACTGGATGAATAAATTGATTGATACTTTTATATCGTAGAGTTGGTTTGTGTTTGGTCCCATCATGAGCAGAGCTCAGGAACATTGAACACGTCCATACACAGCATATGCATTTAATACTGTGCACCACTCACACTTTATGAACAACTAGTTTTGAAAACCCTGCTTGCTTCTCCACCTTGGGGATCTGACTGCTGTTGCTTGTTATAGTTGCCTGTAGCTTTTTCTTTGGTGGCGGAACAATGACCCTCTTGATTAAGATATCACCATGAGATTTTGAAGAATAAAGAATGGTCCTTGTGCTTCCATATTAACATGTTTTTGCACTTCTTAAGCTTACTATATTCTGTAACACTTTTAAGTAATTTCAGAATTGGGTCAGAGGTTTTAATTCCAAAAGTGAGATGCCATTGCTGACTTCTCTTGCTTTAATATAACATTTCTGATGTTACACTCTGATTTTTTGCCTTAATATGGTTTTCTCTATATTATATAATTCTCACAATTCATACAGTGAATTTTATATATTCTGTGTCTAATGGCTGATGGAATCTGGATGTCATTATTAGTTTTGTTCCTATTAATGTTTATCATGCTGTTGACTGCAAAATACGTAATGAACCTGGGTACTAATGACCTAGTAGTTGACAGCCTTAACTATACATCATCATGAACAGAATTGCACTATGTGATCACATATTGTTAGTTGTTCTTGGGATCTAACAGTGAACAATGGTTGGGAATGTGTCACACAACAAACATTACCTTCACCAATCATGCAAAATCATATGCATTTAACCATTATAATTAGGTATTATTATTTGAAATAAAACAATTTGCTATTCTAAATTTTACTTTGCTGACCAGGTCTACCATGACAGAACCTCAAAATCGCTAAGAAACTATGCAGCATCAAAGAAATTTTAAATTCATTGGATCTGCACATTTATACTGTTCTAACTTAATCAAGCAGGTCAGAATATTGAGGAGGTTGAAATTGCTAAAAAGAAAAAAAGAAAAGGAGAACGATGCAAATATCTGTTTAATACAAAAATATGTTTGGACCATAACGCATTATTTCGTGAAATATGAACTGCATTATTATATATCTATTATTTAAGTTTATTTGCTGTTACGCATAACTTACGACAGCAAATATTAAGCTGTACAGAACTGGTACCCAGAACTCAGTCGCAGTTTTCTCGAATTTTATTGCATTCCAAAATTAAATATTTTCCAACAAAGTATTTGCGTAACTAACCTTGAAGCTGAGATTCCTTTTTGCTGGTATCAGTCATCCTGCTGTTGAAGCTAGTTTTTTTGTCTTTTTCTCTTTTAATGGCACCGCGACTCACAAAATAAAGAGGTTATTTAAATACGTGTGGGCATATTTAATGTGTCTAACACAATAATGTGTGGTCTAATGTGATTGCTTATTTACCGCAGCACGAAACACATCACATGACACTGACAGGACATGACATTGTACCATATATTACATTGTGTACCCGCACTCCCAACATACTCTACCGCAATTTTTTAGCGGATCACAGAAATCACCTGTCGTAGCAAAACATTACGATCAGTAGCGCCGCGCTTGCCGTGTGTTGAACTTCAAAAACAAAACACTAAACAAACTACTATGCGTTGATGTTCTGTGTTGTTACCAGTTACGTGTCAGTTTACGTCTGTGGTTTACGTTATTAAGATCAATTGTCCTATTTGATCTTATAAAAAATGCATCATTTTGTACTGTAACTGGTATGTACATTTAATGTATTTTAAAATTATTTACAGATTTAGTAACATCTGCAAAATAGCATTTCATAAAACCCGCTGAAACGGACCACGCCTATGAACGGAAGTACATCTTGATCCGGTTTGTCTCCAGTGTTGCCTACAGCACATTGTGTCCGTGTTGTTTCGTATATGCTTGTATGCCAGTCGCAGCTGTCATTTGGCGCTGCGACGTGTTTATATGTGATTATATTTTAATACCAAGGGTAATTTGGCGCTGTGACTTGCATATATGCAATTATATTTTAAAATCCAAGCATAAAAATGTCAAGTGAATCTGTCAAAACCGTAAGTCTATATGAATGGCCATGAGAACATTTACTTGTAAACACATTTTTTGTAATTTGGTTTATCGTACCGGTACAAATAATTTTAGTTTACATTTTACTTTCTTGTTTCTGTGCTCTCTTTTAGCATCTAAACTGATAAGTTAACGGGATTCTTATTTCAGTTTGCTAGTCTGGAGACTCCAGGTTATGTGGGATTTGCAAATTTGCCAAATCAGGTGCATCGGAAGTCGGTGAAAAAGGGTTTCGAATTTACGTTAATGGTAGTAGGAGAATCAGGCTTGGGAAAATCAACTTTGGTGAATAGTCTCTTTCTTACAGATCTCTATCCAGAACGTGTCGTTCCAGATGCAGTTGGTAAGTGTTGCTATATTCGTAATATTACACTTAACTGACAATATAGCAAAAGTCGAATAATTAAATCGAATTAATATTATTTATTTCAGAGAAAACAAATCAAACAGTTAAGCTGGATGCATCAACTGTTGAAATTGAGGAGCGCGGTGTCAAATTACGTCTAACAGTAGTGGACACCCCTGGTTATGGTGATGCTATTGACAATACGGATAGGTACGTAATAGACACAAGCTGGATGAATGTTTAGGCAGTTCAGAATTTTTCAGACAGGTGTAGCTGCTTTAGAGAATAAGGATAGTAACAATCATGGTTTGTTTCTCCAGAATAAAGTTACACATGTTGTTAGCTAATGCTGGATTTCTGACAATGAAGTCATTAATCCTCTTGCTCTCCAATATTTTTCACTGATGAAATAGTGGCCGGGCATATTTGAAGGTGGTCTCGGTCCATTTCCTCTTGCAGATCACATAGAGGACAGAATGATGAAGAATATATCCCAATTTGAAAAGACTTAGCAGTAATAGTAATTGCTTTTTAGAGAGCACCATATTTTTATGTTTTGGCCGTCACATCGCTCTTTCACAACCCCCAGAATGTCTGGAGGACCACACCTGTTGTTGGTTTATGGGTCTCACCGACCTGACCGGGAGAGTTATCAAAATAAATTCACCCACCATATCCTCCGATTACCAATCAGAGGACGTATTACATGCCATGACAGGTCAGCATGTTAGGAGTTAAGATTTTATAGAGAAATTAGGGAAATGGAGAGGTTGGAAAAATAAAGACTCCCTAGCCCTCGGGAACCCTAATAGCATCGGGGTCGGAAGAGAACAAGAGATGACCAAGGTAAGGTCAGATAGAAAAGTGACAGTGAGGAGCAAAACACCAGTAAGTGGAAGTAATATTCTGCTCAGCTTGGGTACCTTGTGGTCGCCATTCACATATCCCCTAGATGGAGACTCCTGAGGAAATAAAGTTACACATACAAGTAGCAAAAATAAATGTGCACTGCATTTCAGGACGACACAAAATACAAAACATATGGATGTAATTACAATAATACAAAATTGCCTGTTCAAAAACATTGGGACAAAAAATGTAAGTATAACAAAAATAGAAAATAGAGTCCATGTAGGAATATTAATACTTTAACTCTTCCCTTCCTTCAAACCAGCTGTCTCGGCATACTCTCTACAAGTTCCATTCTTTTTGCAGTCGTCTTCTCGCATCAGCTTTGGAAGTATGGAAAGTTTTTGTATGCTTTTATTCCAGTACATCCCATAGATTCTCTATTGGGTTAATGCCCAAACTCTGTGGGGGATTATTCATAACTTTAAGGCAATTGTATAATAACCGTAGCAATGCATTATAGGCATTAGGTTTTGGATTGTTCTCCTGACAAAACTTAGAACAGTTTGCTATACACATGTTTTCTGTACTTTTCTCGAGATTGTTTTAAAATCTGAAGATATTGGTGGTGATCCATGTTCCCATCTATAAAAATGAGCTCACTTCTTGAGTCAACATACATCCCCAAAGCATAACATGTCTCCCTCCATGTTTTACTGTTGCCTCCATATTTCTTCAAGCTTTTTATTGACTGTCTCCAAACTATAGTGTGCCCATCTAGCCAGAAACATTGAATTTTGATTCATCTCAGAAAATGACCTTGTTGCACCAGTTCCTTAGCAAATTGTCGTTTGATCCTATTTAATTTACTGATAAAGGGCTCTCTTCTCACAGTGAGCCTGCAATAACCATTTTTATGTAACACCCTCCAGATTGCACTTGGACTGATCTTCCTTCCAAACTGGAGACGAATAACCTGCTGAGCAATGTTCAGTGCGGTTTTCGTCGCCATCGCTCCAGTGTCGACAACCTGACACGCATGGAGGCTTATGTTCAGCATGCCTTTCTCATGAAGCAGCACGTCGTGGGGGTCTTCTTCGACCTACAGAAGTCCTACGACACTACATGGCGCTATGGTATCCTCCGTAATCTGCACGACTACGGTTTACGCGGTCATCTAGCGACCTTCGTTTTTAACTTTTTAAAACTTCGCCGTTTTCGTGTACGCATTGGCCATACCCTCTCAGAAGAAAAGATCCAGGAGAATGGTGTACCCCAGGGTTCGATTCTCAGCGTAACGCTTTTCGCCGTGGCCATTAACGGGATTGCCAGAGTTGTTCGTAGCGGAATCCCGATGTCACTGTATGTTGACGACTTCGCGATATATTACCGATCATATAATCTTGAGCACCTCGAGCGTCAACTGCAGCTGAACATAACCTCCATCGCTGACTGGGCCCTTCGCACCGGGTTTCAGTTCTCCGCTACGAAAACGCAATGTATCCACTTCCATCGACTCCGTGGTGTACACCCTCCACCTGATCTTTATTTGCATGGTACACGTCTGCCGTTTGTTCCGCACGTTAAGTTTCTGGGCCTTCACCTCGACAGCAAGCTAAATTGGGAATTCCATATTCGTCAGCTTCGGGCTTCCTGCGATCGTTCACTTCGGGTACTCAGGGTTTTATCTGGGGCCACTTGGGGTGGCGATCGCACTGTTATGTTGAGGCTTTATCGCTCGCTGGTGCGGTCCAAACTGGACTACGGCAGTTTTATCTATGGCGCGGCGTCCGCCACTAAACTCCGCCTTTTAGACACTGTCCACCATTCTGGTATCCGTCTAGCTACTGGAGCCTTCCGTACTAGTCGTGTTGAGTGTCTGTATGTTGATTCCGGGGAACCTCCACTGTCTATTCGGCGCTCGATTTTATTAAGTTCCTACGTGGCCAGGTTGGCAGCTCACCCTGGTCACCCTTCCTTTAGATCTGTATTGCCCCCCGAACTCGCCCACCGTTATCTTCGGAATACGACTATATCCCGTCCAAGCGGCATTCGATTTCGCGAACTACTCGCCACTCATGAGCTCCGAATGCCTGCTGTAGAGCGTTTTTCCTTCTCCCGCTCTCTCCCTTGGCAACTTCATCGAGCCCGTTTTGACCTTGCGCTTTCAGGCTGCGCCAAGGTGGCCACCCCCCAGTCTGTGTTTCGTCAACTTTTCACCGAACTACTGGGACGTTACCGGACTTACACTCCGGTATTCACCGATGGTTCCCAGTTGGGTGGTGCTACGGGATGTAGTTTTGTCTATAACGGTGAGCCACATCAATACCGCCTCCCGGACTACAGTTCTGTTTATACGGCCGAACTGCGTGCTATATTTTACTGCTTACTTTTTATTTCCAACTTAGTCCCTGGAGGTTTTATAATTTGCTCCGACTCTCTGAGTGCAGTGGAGACCCTGCAGCAGTTCCTCAGCACGTCTACACTCGTTTTTAAAATTCAGACACTCATATCTCAATTGCTCTCACGCGGATACCAGTTAGTGTTTACATGGATCCCAGGCCATACGGGCATTCCGGGTAATGAAGCTGCGGACGCGGCAGCTAAGTCTGCATGCCATCTGCCGCAGTCTTCTACCGACACTATACCCTATAGGGATGCTCAGCGGTACTTCCGTCGCCAGCTTCTATCGGTTTGGCAGCAGTCTTGGGAAGCGTTGACTGGCACACAGCTGCGGATAATTAAAGACAGCATGTAGCCCTGGCTGACCTCCTACAGGGATTCCAGGCAGGCTGAAGTTATCCTTACCCGCCTGAGGATAGGTCACACACGAGCCACTCACGGCCATCTTCTGCGTGGTGACCCGGCACCTGTCTGTCCGACATGCGATGTTCGCCTCACCGTCCCACACGTGCTCTTGGATTGTCCAAGACACGCTCGTGTGCGCCAGTCAGTTGGTCTGGGATCGACAGTAGCCTCAATTTTGGGTGACAACCCAGTGTCTGTGGCCAAAACTCTGCGGTTCATTGCCCAGATTGGATTTGCTACGCAAGTGTAACACATTTTTAATTCCTTTTTGAGGTTTTAAACCTGTTTTTTTTTTTAACGGGGATACATTTTACCTTTCAATGTTTCTACAATTTTGTATTTTAGTTTTTTTTAGCTTTCAACTTTTACCTCTTTTTAGTGCGTTGCTCTTCAGGGTTTTATTTTATCGTGTTAATCTGTAAGCTGAGGTTTTTAGCTGTTTACGGTTTTTATTGTTATTTTAAGGTTCAACTTTTAGCCTGAAAAGTTAATGATTGTTTTTAAATTTTAAACTTTGACCTAGGGCCCAAATGACCTAGCTGTCGACGGGCTCTTAAACCCCACTCACTCACTCACTCACTCACTCACTCACTCACTCACTCACTCACTCACTCACTCACTCCTTCCAAACTTGCTGTCAGCCTCAGCAGCAATAAAAGTTGCAGTAAGTCCTGGATTTTTGTTCACTTTCCATATTTCTACCCTTCCTTCTCTCCAAGTAAGAACCTTCTGGCAACCTGTCTGTGGCAGATTATCAATTCTATCTTGAAATTTGTATCAGTAAATGCCATAAACAGTACTTTTCTTCATGTTCAGCAAATCTGCTATTTATTGAAAGATTTTCATTTTCATGATGGAATAATACTAATTGTCTTTCTTAAATGTACTGTTCTTCCTCTGCACTCCATTTGACTTATGAATGCTTGCATCTGCTTTGCGCATGAGAAAGGCACCAACCAGGACCTCCCTGCACAGCACATAACAAATGAAAAGCGTCCCTTGGGTTGCTCAACATCTCCTGTCCGAAAAATATTCATGAGCAAATATATCTCAAGCAACAGGTATTACTTCTTTGTTCCATCATCTACAAATCATAATTGCGTTATTACAGTAGCTATGAAGTGCATAGATTTCAATTCAATTTTAAGTCTATTACCTGCTTTTCTTTAATAACAGGAATATTATACCTACAGACCATTCTGTTTTGAGATACTCTGACGGTCACTGTAGTTATGTAATTGTGTAAGAGATTGTATGTAGGAGTTACCTATCAACATGACACATGAATTCCAACTCTTGCCTATTATTGTCAACTAACAAAGTTTTGCAATTCTTATGCTTCTTTGATGGAACATCGGATAACACCTGATTCACTACTTTTGGATCCTGAGAAAAGTAAATGTAAAAGCTGAATGCAAACCATCATTTAGCAAGCCAGATGGCCAAAGAAATGAACAACTTCATTCGCAACTGCAATAATGTCCTTGTTAATGACAATGCTACATACCTAACCTGGTTAGGATTATTGAAGAAATTTTCATATTAATGAATGTACATCAGAAGAGATATAAACTAGGGTATTTAATCCTAAGTTTTCCAAGCTTTTCAATATCAGAATTGTCATTTGCTTTTTTATATCAGTGACTCAGCCAAACTGTCACTGCTATCCATACTGCCCTTATCAGAACACATTGAATTGTTCTTCACTGTAACAATATTCTTCCATTTTATTAATGTGTTAGAAATAATTTTCTGAACAAAAACATTTTGAATCTTTCTCTTAATAATGCCTTTGCCAAAGTTATTTCCGTGGCATTCCCAAACCATGTATTCTTTAATGCTGCTTGCATAGGTATGCAATTATTGTTATGATTAAACTGTGTAGTCTGTCACGGCTGGTGTCATTAAATAGAAAATGATTAGGCTTGTGGGCTGTAGTCTGATGGACAAAACATTTTGTCCAAAGCTGCATCAAACATCTTTAGTGGCGTGGCCATAGTAATCTTCATAAAAATGTATGGAAGGAATTTTTCCACTAGACCATGGCCCACAAGCCCTGATAATTACTTTCTTTTTTTATTGTTTGGCAGATACTCAATTGACACTTGACATTTGCTTTTCAATTTTTTGTGTGTTCAAGAAAATCTGCTGATGTGACCGGCTCTTTACCTTTCAGCTTCTTTATGTGTGCAGGATTAGGACATTTTTGATGAAATGCTTTTTAAACTCATATTTAAATTCATTTCCATTAAGAACTTTCACATATTCTGGAAGTGCATAAAGATAAATCGTACTTTTTACATAGGGACTATTTTTAGTCACTCAGATTAACATTCTCTCAACTTGGGTGACGTAACCGCCAAATACATGGTGCCCACTACTTAATGGTTACAAATTGTTTATTACAGATTTGGTATAGTAGAGAGTCCTATATGTATTTTCTGTAACTTAAATGACGAAATGGATCCTGACCATCTTCTACATTGTCTGACTTCTAGAAGACCTCACAGCTAAATATTGGAGTGCAAGAAAACCAATGATTTCATTATGAAGCATTTACTATTAGATACCAACCAACCAACATTCTATCAACTCAAAAGTCATTTCTCTGTCCTGTGTTATAATTGTAACCTGAACTTTTGATCATAAAGTACATATCTTTTTAACTAACAATACTACTTGAAAAAATCTGATGTTACACTCACATGACTATGTCTACTCTAAATCCATTGGAATTATTACAACCTACCTTCAGTTTGGAATTAATAGAGGAAATAAGTAAATCAGACACAACAAAAGAAATACAAAAACTTCTAGCTCTGGAAACAATCTATACTAGGTATCCCACAGAAGAATGGCTGCACATATATACTGATGGATCCTCCAAGGAAAACCTTACTGGAGCTGGAGTTACGTGTTCACATTTTTCCTTTTATCATTCTGTTGGCAGAGACACAACAAATTATGATGGAGAAATAGAGGCTATACACATTGCTCTCCGACAATTATTAAATCTTCCCTTAAATAAATTTAACAAGGCAGTAATTCTTTCAGATTCTAAAGCTGCAATTCAAGGAATATGTTCAAATACTACAAAGAAGTCAACAAAAATTAGAGAATGCTACAAAATGTTAACACAACTCCAAAAAGTTAATAAGACTGTTCATCTCCAATGGATTCCAGCACACTGTGGAGTCATGGGGAATGAAGCTGCAGACTCACTTGCAAAGAAAGGCACAACAATAAAACAAAAATCTAAATTCAATTTCTCATATTCCTCAATAAAACGCTTGATCATTAAAAATCTTTCTCATTCATACCTACAAGAAATAGAAACAAATGCCAAAGATAAAAAATGGATTACACTACTTTCCAACCCAGATATAATCCCCCAGAGACCAAGGAAAACAGCGGTTGCAGCCTTCCGACTATTGACAAATCACGACTGCTTAGCAAGTCATCTCTACAGAATGGGTGTCTCATCCTCACCAATATGTGTCCTGTGTAACGATCCAGCAGAAATGAACAAAGACCACTTGAAGACCTGTGAAGCATTAAGATCAGAAGAAACTACAGCTCAAAAGTATTGGAAAGCACGAATGGTAATGGCTTCATTGCCAGATGCAAGGTACTAGAAAACAACAACTATGTCTACTCTTGTACTATCTGTTCCTATAAACATTTCTTCCTATATCTTCTTCATGTGAGTCGAGATAAACATTTGCAGACACTATAGCTAGTATTCTTGTAGGTGTGAGGGGAATATGAGAGAAAATCCAGTAATTGGATAGTTGTCTTATTTTAGGGTTGTCATAAAGACATGCCTACTAATAGATCTGTTGAAAGAATTTTAAATGTGAATGATAAAGGATAAAAAATTGTATAATTTAGATATATTTGATAGATAAAGTGTAATAATGCACAAAATTATTATAAAATTTGGAAATAGGACAGCTAGCTATTTTAGAATTATTTATTTTAATTTAATGTAGTATACAGATGATTGTGTAAAATGTACAAAGAATCCCAAATAATGAGAGGTAGAACTGGTTTGAGAATTTAATGCCATTCTGGCAGTTTGTCACAATAGCTCAGTGGTTAGAGCGTCCGCCTGGTAAGCGGAAGGTCTGTGGTTCAAATCCCAGTTGTGGCATTGAATTTTTAAGTTCCAGTTCTACCTCTCAAACTTTGCCCACACATGGCTTGTGTGTTTAAAAACACCAACAGTAAGTTTGTTGGCATAAATAAATAATAATCCCAAATAATTTTTAATGTAACCAATATGTTCTAAAACACTTAATTGCAATTCAAAAGGTCGAAACAAATTAACAGGAAGCTTAGTAATCACTCTACAAATACCAAAATCATCAAAATCACTTCCCAATTTGAAATTATGTGTTTATCTCTTAAATAACGAAGGCAAGGCTCATAATGAAGTTTTTTTCCCTTGTTAACCTCCTTAATTTGGTCTACATTTTTTTCAAATCAGATTGTAGGGTCAAGAATTCCCTATTTTGTTGCCAGTCAACAACAATTACATCTATTCTTTCATAAGAATAAAGGTTAGAAAATCTGTCAGCATAAAAATCACCATTTCAAAACCATCACAATGTTTATGTTTCAATAAATCTTACTAATATTTCCACAAATTAGTATGTATCTAGACTTTGAGCAATGGTCAAATCTTTTAAAACTGCTTGCTATATGAATGCTTTGAAATTCCGTTCTCTTTGCACAGCTAAGTGAGTAACTACCTTCCATTTGGGAAAAGTAGAAGTATTGCAAAACTCCTACAAATAACGAGTATCTCCAAAATGGTTCACTCCACATAAAATGCTCATTTGGACATAAATTGTGTGTTTTAGCAAGATCTACATTCTTTGTTGCAGGGTGTAAGGGGTAGTGATGCACCTTCTATAGCCTCTCCTACCCAATTCCCATCCTCAACCTGCCTGTGGTACATCCTGCTTTTAACAGATGAGGCTCTGGGTACCAAGTCACAGTGGTATGACTGTTTCATCTACAATGGAGAAAAGGCCATTTACATATGTGCTGGCCTATCGCAGCATAACAGCGTCCTTCAGAGGCACATGAGGGGAAGGTCGGTGGATCTAAATACCATCTATTTAGTCCTCCCGGCTAGGTCTGATGGACCCGCTGACCAACGATAGGTGTGGTCCTCCATGCAAAATGGGGGTTTAAGTGGAGTGATGTAACTACCACATTGTAAAACTGGTCTCTGTTAAGAAAACAGTTACATGAAAGCCACATACATGAGTATGAGCCTCAAAAATAAACATTCCGGAGTTAAAACTCCCCCAATCAGATCTCCGGGTGGGAACATCTTTAGGCAAATTTCATCACAATTCCAATACAAATTCTACAATGGAATGCAGGAGGCATGTCCTAGCCTAAAAAACAAGAGCTAATGAAAATATGAAAAGACCAAGATATAGATGTCTTCACAGTACAAGAAGCCAGTGTATCAGAAGAACAGGAAATACACTTTGAAATGGATCAGTACACTACACTTACACTTCCAAAGGCTCGCAAATAGAAAGTGGTATTCTTACAGGAATTAAAAGAAATATAAAAGCTACTATCCAAATTAAAAAAAACAATGGAAGAACAATTATTATTTATATAATATAATATATTATATATATAATTATATATATTATATTATATAATATTATTATAATATATTATTATTTATATAAGGCATATGAAGGTTATTTAATCCTGGGACATAAAGTACTTACAATAGTAAGTCACTATTGGGGTAATTTGTCTCTGATATGAGACTTCCTTTGTGTTTACCAGGAGAAATACGAACTGGTTTGAGAATTTAATGCCATTCTGGCAGTTTGTCACAATAGCTCAATGGTTAGAGCAGCTGCCTGGTAAGCGGAAGATCTGTGGTTCAAATCCCAGTTGTGGCATTGAATTTTTAAGTTCCAGTTCTACCTCTCAAAATGGAAGAACAAGATAAGTCAGAAATAGCTAAAATTGAAGTATGGAAAAGTAACTACCACTATAGAATTTACAGTATCTACAATCCTCCAGACAATACACTAGATCTAAAGTCTATTCCCATAGAACCCAAAACTATTTTAATAGGTGATTTTAATGCACACTCCCCTAAATGGGGCTACAGAGATATAAATTCAGCAGGAAGAGTCATAGAAGACCAATTAAACTCATCAACAATGGAATTGATATTTAATCCAAATGATCCACCCACTTACCTTCACTATAATGGTTCAGGTACAAATCCTGATCTTCTGATGGTATCATCTGACATAATTGACAATACAAAAAGAGAAATAATAGAAGACCCAAGTTCAGGCCACAGAATCACCATAAACTCCATAAGAGGTCTAATAAATAAAAGTAATAAACCAAATTGGAATTTTAAAAAAGCAGAGTGGTCCAGTTTCCAAAATGAGATAGAAGGGAAGTGTAATATACTGTTAGAATCAGAGTTCAAGTCAACAGATGAAATTAATAAAAAATTTGTGAAATATTATTGACAACAGCCAAAACATATATCCTCAAAAGAAAGTTAAAGAAATATAGCTACTATTGGTCTCCATCTCTAAGTTAAAACACGAAAGAAATATAGCAAGAGTCAAAGCCGAAAGAACCAAGTGTTCAGAAGATGTACAAAGCTGGAGAAGAAAAGCAGCCATTTTTAAGAAAGAGTTAATTACAGCAAAGAAGACCAGTTTCACAAATTTTGCAGAACAGATGGACTATAGGAAAGATGGAAATAAAATATACAAATTCCTTAATAAAACAAAATTATCAAAAAATACAACTGAACCATTAAAACATAATAACAAAAGCTTAACTACAGATAGGGAAATAGCAGAATCCCTTAACAAGTTTTATGCTCAGACAAAAAGAATACCCCAAGCATATAAAAAACAAGATAAAGCTATTCAAAAAATTATCAGAGAAACTAATAAGCCGAAAGATATACAAAATGATATTTTTAATCAGGATTTTAACAAAACAGGACTGGATCTAGCAGTAGAACAATTACAGAACAAAAAACCTCCAGGATCTGACAAAATCCACCCAGAGTTTATTAAACACCTTGGTAAGAAAGGAAAAGAAATCCTACTTAAACTGTATAATAGATGCTGGAGAATGAGTTTAGCTTCCGACTAGAAAAAAGCCATTATCATCCCGATTTTAAAGAAAAACAAACCTTCAAACAATATTAATAGTTTCAGACCGCTATCTTTGACCACTGTTATTGCAAAAGTGATGAAAAGAATGATAGCATCTAGACTTAATAGGTTCCTGGAATATTACAACTTAATTAATAGTTCACCGACCGCTTCAGACAGAATCATAGTACAAGCGAAAATGTACTTCTGCTAAGCCAGGACATCAAGGAAGCTTTCAATAGAAAGAAGGATACCTTAGCAGTATTCAGTGATTTTAAATCAGCATATGACTCAGTCTAGAGAAACAAATTAACTGAGAAGTTGCAATCAATAGGTGTGAAAAGTAACATGCTTAAATGGATAACTCAGTTTATTTCACAAAGATTTTGTGCCATACATTTCCAAATATAAACAAACACACCGAGGACTTCCACAAGGTGCTGTTCTGAGCACAACACTCTTTAACATATATATAAATGACCTTCCGTTAATAATTAAAACTTTAGAAACCAAAATTGCTTTGTTTGCTGGCGACGTAGTCATTTGGACTCCAGGCTCTCCAAAAAAGCCTGAATTAATTAAAGGCAGAATAGAAACAGCCCTAAACAAAGTACATGAACGGAGCTCCAAAAATCTCATGACTATCAATGTGGAAAAAACAAATTATGAATTATTTACACTAAAATACAAACCAGTGAATATTAACATAAATTATAATGATAAACCACTCAAGCAGTTGATGATGCCAAATACTTGGGCATCACTTTCAACAGAAAACTAAGTTGAAAAAACACATAACATCTCAGAAAAGGTTGAAAAGAAACTGCAAATCCTAAAAAGGTTAGCTGTTGCTAAATGGGACTGCTCAAGGATAGTCCTTAACACAACATACAAAATGTATGTTAAACCAAACCTCTTGTACTGTTCTGAAGCTTTAATAACAGCAGCAAATGCTAACTACAATAAACTTGAACAAATACAAAATTAGGCTCTACGGCTAATCACTGGAGCAGTTAAATTCACACCTGTTGATGCCATGCTTGCCTTAACACGGACCCCATCAATAACATCAAAAATAGAACAACTAGCATTGCTCTAAAACGAGAACAACTCCCAAACTCTAAATGGACAGAAGAGAACCTTCCCCTTCCAATCCTTAAGTAGTTTCCTAGAAAAGGTAACACAGATGAAATCCAAATTGCACATTCCTAACACCAGAGAAAATCTATTATAAGAGAAAATCCATTCGAATTATTGCAACCTACCTTCAGTTTGGAGTAAATCAGACACAGCAAAAGAAATACAAAAACTTCTAGCACTGGAAACAATCAATACTAGATATCCCACAGAAGAATGGCTACACATATATACTGATGGATCCTCCATGGAAAACCTTACTGGAGCTGGAGTTACATGTTCACATTTTGCCTTTTATCATTTTGTTGGCAGAGACACAACAAATTATGATGCAGAAATAGAGGCTATACACATTGCTCTCCAACAATTATTAAATCTTCCCTTAAATAAATTTAACAAGGCAGTGATTCTTTCAGATTCTAGAGCTACAGTTCAAGGAATATTCAAAAACTACAAAGAAATCAACAAAAATTAGAGAATGCTACAAAATGTTAATACAGCTCCAAAAAGTTAATAAGACTGTTAATCTTCAATGGATTCCAGCACACTGTGGAGTCATGGGGAATGAAACTGCAGACTCACTTGCAAAGAAAGGCACAACAATAAAACAAAAGTCTAAATTCAATTTCTCATATTCCTCAATAAAACGCTTGATCATTAAACATTTTTCTCATTCATACCTACAAGAAATAGAAACAAGTGCCAAAGATAAAAAATGGATTATACTACTTTCCAACGCAGATATAATCCCCCAGAGACCAGGGAAAACAGCAGTTGCAGCCTTCCGATTATTGACAAGTCACGACTGCTTAGCAAGTCATCTCTACAGAATAGGTATCTCAGCTTCACCAATATGTGTCCTGTGTAACAATCCAGTAGAAATGAATGAAGACCACTTGACCTGTGAAGCATTAAGATCACAAGAAACTACAGTTTAAAAGTATTGGAAGGCATGAATGCTAATGACTTCATTGCCAGATGCAAAGCACTAGAAAACCACAACATTCTTTGTTGCCATTGTCCCAGTTCAGCTATGTAAATATTATTGGGAAGCCCATAGAGAAATGTAGAAAATCCAGTTAGAAGATCCTTGTTAACAACAACTATATTACTATATTTGGTATAGTAAGATTTGGTCTAACATAAAACAAATATTACAAAAAATAAAAAATTTCCCAAGGAAAGAAGCAGTTGCTCACTTCAGATTAGCCACTGGACATGACTGTTTGGCGGAACATCTGCATAAGTTTGGTTTTATAAGTGACAGTGCATGTAAGATCTGCAATGGTGACAAGATTTTAAATGGAGCACACCTACTGGAATGCCCAGAATTGAGGAAAACTATACTGCTCGCAAAAGTTAAAGGCATGTGAGCGCTGGCCAATGCTCAAGCAGAGCGCTGTTGCCAAGCGTAGTGCATGTACCGGCAGGGGTTCTGTACATAAGGTGCGTGAGATGCATGTACCACATTCAGCAGCGCTGATAGGAGGGGCAAGCTTAGGATTCGCTGGAGCCTGCAGTATGGCCTGACTCCATATGGCTTTAACTTTTGCGAAGATTATAACAAATGGGAAGATAGGCTAGAGAAAAATTTATGGATCAAAATCCTGCACATTAGATCAACAACAGATTTGGTCTATCTCTTACTGTTTACCAGTTATTCAGAAGTCATCAAGAATAAACAGGGTTACTTGGGCTATAGCCAGAAAATTTAAAATATATATTTCATTTGCCAAAAAATATCTTAAGCACATGGCATTTTAATCAAAATTGTTAATAGTTTAGAGTGGAGGAATTTTTTGAAAATCTTCACATCCTTGAAAGATATTAAACTTAAATACCAATTTTGTTGTTAACCAACTTTTCGTTTTTGAGTTATGCTGTTCATATACACAGGCCCTTTCCTAAAAATGCTTTTTTTTTATTTTTTTGGATTCAGGGGGCCTCAAAACATATATCTCTGGTGAAATCTCAACATCAAATTTTTGGGTGGAATACAGTACTTCCTCTACTTACTATACATATTAGAGAAAGTAAAAATATATATAGTATAAATAGTGAATATTGTATGGCCAATGAATACATTTGTGCATGAACTTTATGGTTTCACTTTTACTAGAGTTCCTAAAGGAGGAATTGGTTAGGACTTACTCTATAATATCCCAGACCATGAAATTGAGATTTGGATAACATGAATTTCTAAGCATAAACATTAAAAGTAGTAAAAGATTTACAGTATTACCCCTCTTTTACACTTTTCAGGGCACTAGAGGAAAAGTGTAAATTGGGGGAAATGTGCAACAACTCAACAGTTTTGTAATATGTAATGGTTATAAAAATATTGACTGAAATGTATTGCACTTTATAAAACGCTTACCTTTTCACTGCTTATTCAGATAGTAACATGGCACATAGGTACCATTAACAAGTAACCAGTTTTATTATTTTGCTACTGATGAAAGGGCATGGATTTATTATAGTTACACACGCCACACATTAAAAATTTTGCATTTTGTCAGTAGGAGAACCAAAAGGTGCATTGAATTTTTAAGTTCCAGTTCTACCTCTCAAACTTTGCCCACACACGGCTTGTGTGTTTAAAAACACCAACAGTAAGTTTGTTGGCATAAATAAATAATAATTACCATCTGAAGGTTATTTAATCCTGGGATATAAAGTACTTACAATAGTAAGTCACCATTGGGGTAATTTGTCTCTGATGTGAGACTACCTTTGTGGTTTACCAGGAGAAATACAAACTGGTTTGAGAATTTAATGCCATTCTGACAGTTTGTCACAATAGCTCAGTGGTTAGAGCAGCCGCCCGGTAAGCGGAAGGTCTGTGGTTCAAATCCCAGTTGTGGCATTGAATTTTTAAGTTCCAGTTCTACCTCTCAAACTTTGCCCACACACGGCATGTGTGTTTAAAAACACCAACAGTAAGTTTGTTGGCATAAATAAATAATAATTACCATCTGAAAGTTATTTAATCCTGGGATATAAAGTACTTACAATAGTAAGTCACTATTGGGGTAATTTCTCTCTGATGTGAGACTGCCTTTGTGGTTTACCAGGAGAAATACGAACTGGTTTGAGAATTTAATGGCATTCTGGCAGTTTGTCACAATAGCTCAGTGGTAGAGCATCCGCCCGGTAAGCGGAAGGTCTGTGGTTCAAATCCCAGTTGTGGCATTGAATTTTTAAGTTCCAGTTCTACCTCTCAAACTTTGCCCACACACAGCTTGTGTGTTTAAAAACACCAACAGTAATTATTATTTATTTATGCCAACAAACTTACTGTTGGTGTTTTTAAACACACAAGCTGTGTGTGGGCAAAGTTTAAGAGGTAGAACCGGAACTTAAAAATGCCACAACTGGGATTTGCGGAAGGTCTGTGGTTCAAATCCCAGTTGTGGCATTGAATTTTTAAGTTCCGGTTCTACCTCACCAACAGTAAGTTTGTTGGCATAAATAAATAATAATTCCAAATCTGTACAAAGCGCTAGCATTAGAAGCTGTAAACAATAGGTACCCACCAGAAGAATGGCTTCATATGTATACAGATGGATCTGCTATCAATAACAACTCAGGATCAGGAATTACATGTGCTTTATCCTCATTTTACCAACCAGCAGGATACCATACAACACATTTTGATGCAGAATAATGACTTCATATTTCACTTCAACACCTTCTATATAGAATAGATAAATTTCAAAATGCTGTCATACTCTCTGATTCTAAAGCAGCACTATATGCAATAAATTCATATAAAATGTCACAGAAGGATCCGACAACTCCAAAAACTACGGAAAAGAATTAAATTACAATGGATACCTGAACATTGCAGAATTGCTGGGAGTGAAATTGCTGATTTTCTTGCCAAAAAAAGGTTCAAATTTAGTTCAGAATACAAATAAAAGCATACCTTTTAGATCTATAAAAAGACTAATTAAAAACAAATATAAAATCAAGTAAACTCAAACACTAGGTAACAAAGCAAGAGATAAAAAATGGAACATTCTAATTAAAAAGCCAGAAATCCCTCAAAAAACTGCAGTAGCAAACTAGATTACTTGTGGAACATGATTATTTGGCCAAACACTTACACTAAATAGGAATTTACACAAATCCAAATTGTCCTCAATGCAACAAAGAAGAAGAAATGACTGAAGATCATCTACATACCTGTCAAGTTCTAGCTGTTGGATCCACTACAGAGAATATTGGAGAGCAAGAGTACTAATGGCTTCATTGCCAAAGCCCAGCATTTGGTAATTTGTTTACAAGATCAAAAAGGAGGCAAAATTGTTGAAATCCCTACAAAAAAAAGCTGAAATTTCCATCTAGGGAAAGATGATTACATATAAAAACAACATGAAAAGCTCATGAATTTCAAGATACCCATGTTAAGCAAACTTGGCAAATTTATGTATACTAGTACAGGGGAGAACAGGTGGTGCCAGTGTGGTGTCACCATGCTCTGTACTGGTGCCACAGGGAAAGAAAATAGTTTGAAGCATGTGGGATGCAGCAATGTAGAAAAGGCAGGAAACATATCTGGTGTTACTAACACAACTAACATGTTGGATGTTGTACTGTCAATGCTGACTGTTTTAATTACACAATTGACCACAGGTTATAGGCAATTACATTTCGGCTCTATGCTATCAGAAAATGTATAACAATTCTAGTTTATGTAAAGCATAGTCATGTTACAAAGTAAATAGAATGGAACATGTCATTTTCTCTGCAAATTAAAAAGGAGCCACGCATTATGTGGACATTTTCCAACACTTTCTGTTTCATATTTGTTTAACTAGTTTATCAATGTTAGGACTTAATTCTGGGAAATTTGTAATTGAAGACTGTATGTTAGGTTATGGTCTGACAAGGCACTTGGAGATTTGAATTTAGCTAATTTCATAACAGAACCAGGCAGAAACATTGGCTGCTCCTTTTATGTGTACTGGCCATGTTATTGTCATTGAAAGCATTACGCCTGGCTGAGCCTTTCAGTTCTGTACCAACAACATGGTATTACACAGTTCTTGTCTGATGTCACCTGAAGTGATACAAGGCTTGTTCTGGGCGGCGCCGTGGCCAAGCGGTTAGCGCGCTCGCCTACCACCTAGGCGGCCCGGGTTCGATCCCAGGGACCCGCATGTGGTATTCATGGTGGACGAAGCGGCATCAGGGCGAGTTTTCTCCGGGTGCTCCGGTTTCCCCCGCCATCTCATTCCACCGGTGCTCCATCTTCATTCCATGTGCCATCAGTGTCACCGCCTGCGGTGCCATAGTAGTAAAAGCGGGCGTTAAACACTACAACAACAACAAAGGCTTGTTCTTCCATCCAATACATCACACCGCTTGAATCTCCTTCCTCTGCATTAGTAGATGTCTCCCAGCATACTCAGGATTGGATGTTGCCAGTGTTCTCAGTAGTCAATCTACAGCTGATGAAGAGGGCAGTGGATCCTTGAAAACATGTACTGCTGTTCTAACAAATAAACATTAAACAATTTAGTTGAAAACTATCTTAACATTTAAAAAACACATTCTACTCCAACTTACTTGTAGTAACATTTAAAACAGTACTACTTTCAGAGAGGGTCCTCTCCATTCAGTTATTCTGTCGACACTTCATCAGTTTTATAAATAAACGTTAGTTTATTATTTTATATCTTTTATATTTGTTACTGTTACTGATTCATTGTTTTAATTAATACCTTTGGCTATAGCAGGCTAAAGGTGCTCATTGACATTGCCATGTAAACCTTTGTTATGTGTGAGAAAATTTTGCAGAGAAGCCAGAAATTATTTTACATCGGTAGCAATTAGGTACTCACTTTTGTGTATAATTGGAATATTTTGAATATATCGCAAGCCATACAAATTCTTTAACAATTAAGCATGTTAGTACTATTACTATTGAGTCACATTTATTGAAATTTTACTCTCAAAAGTGAACTGTGATCTTCCAGTATCTGTATAGAGAAGAGGGATGCTTTTCAAATTGCAGGATAGTTCTTTAAACTTTCTATATGATACAATTTTGATCATGTTTTGTACAGAATGAATATCTGCATGAATAATATGAAAAACTTAAGCTATTAACAGTGAAGCAATACAATTCACAAATATAACAAATGTCTTTAGAGACTATAAGCTTCACTTATCTTAATTTTTGCTGCAAGTTCTTGAAATTAAAAGCAAAGAAGAACTTGCAGCAAATATTAAGATAAGGTAAGCTTATAGTGTGTAAGATATTTGTTATATTTGTGATTCTACATAGATAAACTTGGATGCAATGTTAACCTAGGGAATAATTTTTATTGCAATATAGGAATAGGCCATGAGTCTAGATACAACGAAGAAGCTCCTCAGTTTTATAACAAAATAAGAACACCATCAGGCTACACAAATATCTGCAGGTATTCATAACCACATATAATATTTAATTCAGCCTTTATTCAGCTGTTATTGCATGCTAAATGCTGTAAATCACTACAATTTCATTAACGCTATGAGTACAGGTTAGTAGGCTGCATTGTTGAACATAAACCAAAGCAGGAAAGGAAAATAGGAAGTTCTAGATTGATTAAATCTACTGATTTAAATCGAAATAGAATGCAATGCCCACACTGTGGCGGATATTTCCAAGGAGAAAGAGGTGTAAAAATTCACATTAGTCGCTCGCATCCTCAAATACACCGTACACAACTCTTAACCAAACATTCTGGTTCTCAATCAGTAGCATCTGAAATGGTCACTATTTCTAATGAACATCGTGATGGCAGTGAAGAGGTTAATTTTAAATCAGATTTACATGAATGGAGGAACAAATTTTCTAAACCAGCCATTGAAAAGATTCTGAATTCAACACACTCATACATGAGTTTTTGAAATTTCTGAGTAGTTCTATTCACCTTCTTCCTGGCCTGAAACACCCTTCTACAAAGTACTATATAGCTAGAAGGAAACAACGCCTTGCAGATCATGGTAAAAGTACAGCAAGACATCAAATCCCCAACGTGCAAAAGAGCTCGTAACCAGAGAAAATACAAGTACGACTATCAACTTACACAATTTCATTTTTATAATCAGAGAAGAAAGGCGGTACGTAGAGTATTGGAATCAGACACCAAAAATTGTAAGATTAAACTTAACAAAATATTTGAACACTACTCAATATTTTCCAATGAAAATACCAGCATTCGACATGTATACCCTTCTAAACTGACTGAAATTTGTCGTACAGAGCTTGATGAAACTTACAACTCCATCACAAAAGAAGAAATTGCAGTCACGGCAGGGTGTATTGCGGTAGACACTTCTCCAGGGCCTGACCACGTTTTGGTAAGAGTTGTGAGAGACGACATGGTGTGTGAAATTTAATCTGTAATTGCAACCCAAATGCTTGCAACAGGCAGCGTTCCTGAATATCTGAAATTAGTTTGCACTGTGCTAATCCATAAGAAGGGTGACACTAAGTGTTTATCAAATTGGAGGCCGATAACTATCTGTTCAGTGCTAAGACGCATTATTGAAAGGGTACTAAATCAACATATATGTTCATTTATATCTTTAATGAACACCAAAGAGGACTTAACAACCAACCCGGCTGTCTTATTAAAACATCAGTGCTTTGAGGACTCTTAAAGACAACTAAAGCAGAAAGACAAGATATGACTGTGGTTTTCTTAGACGTCTCGAAAGCTTTCAACAATATTGGTCATCGCCATTTGGATCTAACTTTGTCTGCGGAATCTATTCCCTATAAACTAAAAAATCTTATATTAAATTTACAGAGAGACAATACTACACAAGTCGAGACGTCTTTAGGTAAAACAAAACCTATTCAGTTACGAAGAGGACTTTTGCAGGGATTGCCATTATCACCGATGCTTTACAACTTAGTTACCAATTTTATTTTTGATGAGCTAACTGAAGAAAGTCTGCAACAGGAATATGGTAAATCAATATGCCCAGAAGTGTCGCCCCTCGGCTTCATGGGATTTGCAGATGACACGGTCATAATAGGAAAAAATAAGGAAGTGGCAACTGCATTAACACAAATTGCTCTCCGACTTTTTCAGGAAGTTGGCCTGGAAATAAATCCGAACAAATGCACAGGAATATGTATTGAGAAGGGACAACTAATAAATGAGATGCTAAATATTGATGGAAATATCAAAATAAACACTATAAATGGTACAGAGGAAATTAGATACCTCGGCATCTCTTTCAATAGTGCATTTAAATTTGATGCTAATTCTGCTTTGAAAGCATTACACAGTAAATTGGAATTACTAGGATCTTCTCCTTTACTCAAAGCCGACCAGAAATTGATTGTGTTAAACAAAGCTATCTGTCCGAGTCTTGTGTATACTTTCCAAAACGCCAAGATCAAGCTAATACCAGTTAACTTTGTGAACACCGCAGATAAAATTATAAAGAGCTGTCTCAAAGAAATTGTGCACATACCCATGGATACACCAGACAGTGTGCTATATACTGATTTGAAATTCAAAGGACTTGGTTTATTTAAAGCAGCGTGGGAAGTTTATCTTCAACAAATTAACGCCTGCAATGCTCTTGATTGTGTTGCAAATGTATATGTCACAAAACTGCAGGATATCTCCTCTGAATCCACGCATTGTTTACAGACTCAAAATCACAGATGTTGCAAGCATCTCCAGTGTAAGCAGCGGGCTGCCACACAAGAAAATCTGTCGAGAACTACAGAAATGAGAGTTCATAAACTGGTGCTCTTTACCACAAAAAGGAATAGGTGTAGAGCTCTATAAGGAATACACCCCAGGAAACAACTGGATTCAACATCACCATGGGCTCTCTTCAAGCGAGTGGCGAGAAGCATTAAAAATGACTTCAAATGGGTCTGCTGTGCATACTGTTCCGGGTAGATCTCAGGACAGAAACGTCTGTCGTTGATGTGGCAGAGAGAAAGAAACACTGGCCCACGTCCTGGGTTCTTGTCCCCACAGTGAGGTACTCTGAAACTCAGGTCACTCATCGTCGAAGAACTGCACGAAAAGAACCTTAAGGTATACAAAGAGATCCACAGCTTATCCACAGCAGGCAGCACACGTCGGATCGACATTATAGCGTACCAAGAAAACAGCAAAATGGGATTTGTTATTGATACAACCATAAGGTTTGAGTACCATCTAAGTCAACCTATGGAAGTCCATCTGGAAAAACAAACTATCTATGCACCTACCATACCCTTTTACAAAAATAAATACCAGCTGGATGACAGAGATTATTGGTCTCATGGTAGGTGCCTGAGGCACAATGCCAGCCCTTTTTGTGAACTTCTGGAAAGAATTTAAACTTTCAACCACCAACATAAGAAAAATCCTTTTATCATTCTGTTGGCAGAGGCACAACAAATTATGATGGAGAAATAGAGGCTATACACATTGGTCTCCAACAATTATTAAACCTTCCCTTAAATAAATTTAACAAGGCGGTAATTCTTTCGGATTCTAAAGCTGCAATTCAGGGAATATGTTCAAATACTACAAAGAAGTCAACAAAAATTAGAGAATGCTACAAAATGTTAACACAACTCCAAAAAGTTAATAAGACTGTTCATCTCCAATGGATTCCAGCACACTGTGGAGTCATGGGGAATGAAGCTGCAGACTCACTTGCAAAGAAAGGCACAACAATAAAACAAAAGTCTAAATTCAATTTCTCATATTCCTCAATAAAACGCTTGATCATTAAAAAAATTTCTCATTCATACCTACAAGAAATAGAAACAAATGTCAAAGATAAAAAATGGATTACACTACTTTCCAACCCAGATATAATCCCCCAGAGACCAAGGAAAACAGCAGTTGCAGCCTTCCGACTATTGACAAATCACGACTGCTTAGCAAGTCATCTCTACAGAATAGGTATCTCATCTTCACCAATATGTGTCCTGTGTAACGATCCAGCAGAAATGAACGAAGACCACTAGAAGACCTGTGAAGCATTAAGATCAGAAGAAACTACAGTTCAAAAGTATTGGAAAGCACGAATGCTAATGGCTTCATTGCCAGATGCAAGGCACTAGAAAACAACAACATAAGAAAAATCGTTGTTGCCATTATACGTGGCTCCGTAAACATCCTTAGATCACACTTATTAGAACCTTAAAAGTGCAATAGGATATTTTTTGTTTTAGAATCTGTATTTAAAAAAAATATTTTAATTCCATTAAATTATATCATTAACTCCATCACCATATTATGACCCTGTTAAAACCAGCGTTTGTCTAATGGCTTAATAATATTGTTATTTGCCTTTTTGTTTACTTATTTGGCAACCCAGAAATGTGGGAAGTTGTTGATTATTTCAATAAAGTATAATCTGATTTGTTTTTATTTGTAGCTTGATCTTTTCTTGTGAGAATAAAATTGGTTCTAATTCTGAATTTCTTTTATATATTTTTCAGCTTTCGAGCAATAATTCAATATATTGATGACCAGTTCGAAAGATTTCTGCGGGATGAAAGTGGCTTAAACCGGCGAAATATAGTTGACAACAGGATACATTGTTGCTTCTACTTCATATCACCATTTGGACATGGGTAACTCTTCATATATTTAACTGTTGTGTGAACTAAATAATAAGTATGTTTGGTAATAACTGAACTGATCAATAATGAAATGTTAATATAACTTAGGATCTCCTCCAGTTGAACCTCTGGTTATAGAAGTTATACCAAGCATTCATATGCAACAGGTATTACAAGTTCCAGCTACCATATTAATTTATACTTACCATATATTTTGGCAGATAAGACAATGGTTAAAGTATAAAAAATGGCTCCCAAAATTTGGGGTCGTTGTATAGGGCAGATACAAGAAAAATTAAATTGAAATTTATATAAATGAAAACTATTGTAAATCCTGCAAAATCCTCGTGTTCGTCGTCTAAGTCTAACAGCTCCTCAAGTACATCCTCACTTCATTGTTAAGAAGATTGTCATGTGGTTCCCATTCTGTACCTGGCAAGTCAATTTCCACTTTGTCATCACTATCCCACAAAAAATTGTCCTCAATATCATTCATAACATTATAAATCCCACACTTTTTAAAGGATTTATTCAATTTCACTTTTTGCCATGATATGTTCGTGAAATCACAAAGCATATCCAGTGATGCAGTCCTTGTAGCTCTACCTTCCATATATGATGTTTTGTCATTCATCATCCAGTTATTTTATTGTTCACACACATGATCTTTGAATGGTTTACTCAAAGAGATGTCTAAAGGTTGTAGCATCACAGTTAAACCATCTGGTATAACAGCAATCCTACTATTGTTTCACGCTAAGTGATTTTTAGTGTTGTCAGTTATGTGACTGTGAAACATATCCCATGCCAACAAACAGTGTTGGTTTCGTCGAGCACCTCTTTGCCTCTGCCAGAATTTTCTATAGGTCATGAGCAGCGCCCGGATTTTTATGTAATTACATATTTTAAATCCTGCATAATATTTCAATGAGAAGTAAAAATGTTGGTGAATTACGTCATTTGGGACTCCCTTACAAATTTTTATTTTACATATTTTTACATATTTTCCACATTTCTACATATTTTAACGATGTTACATAAAACGTACATATTTTCTGGGTTTTGTTACAATTTTATTATTTTTTTAAAAATATTGTAGTCACATTATAAACTACTGTTTTCACAAGTTTTGCTGAAAGCAACAAAACTCAATCTGCGAAATAGGATACAAGTTAAATTAAGAATGCTATAGTAAGCACCTCGCTTCGTTCTGATTGTTGTCTGTTTATATCAAAGCAGGTGCCGCTCGACAATGTTGACCTCCAGTGTCACGTTTCTCGTAGCGCTTTGGGCATTTACAAGGACTGGGGAAATTGATTGTTACCATTGTCGCGGTAGTCGGCATCTTGTAATATAATAGCTGCGAGGAAACAAAGTGAGCCGCTGGACAACCATAAATATAGCCAGGCGATAATACTGCAGTTAATCTCTTGCAAGTCTTAGTAAAATGGCACCAGTTACGTCCTCACTATCCTGCAAGTTGAATTCATGGGCGAAATTAGATAGCTCCTTTACAACCGACGGAAAAGTAATAGTCTGTCAAGCATGTGGTAAAAGAATTGGCTATTCCATGAAATCTCAATTGGAACAACATATCAAAAGTGCTCTTCACATACGCAACAAATGCCTACAGTCTTCTAGAAAGCAAGTTCTGTTGACACAAATGCAACAGGAACCAGCCGGAAATGATTTTTTTAAAGACCTGTGCAGTGCAATGGTTGCAGCTAATATTCCGTGGCATAAACTTCAAATTCCTCAGTTTCACTTCTTTCTAGAAAAATATTGCAAGAAAGTTATTCCTGACAAATCTACTCTGAGGAAAAAGTATCTTCATGTGTGCTACGAAGAAGCAGTTACTCATATACAGAATGAAATTGGAGACTCCTGTATTTGGTTTGCCGTCGATGAAACTACAGATAACATGGGTTGGTACATAGCAAATTTGGTAGTTGGAAAACTAGACTCCAAAAGTCCAGCAAAACCATTTCTAATCTGTTGCAATGTGTTAGAACAAACAAATCATTCTACAATTGCAAGATTCGTAAATGATGGGATGAAGATTCTATGGCCAGAGGGTGTGTGTGAGGAAAAGGTTTTAATTATGTATTCAGATGCCGCAGCATACATGATTAAAGCTGCTACTGCCCTTAAGGTTTTCTACCCGAATTTACCTGCTTGGTCCATGCATTGCAACTTTTGCTGAAGTAGTAAGAAATAATTTTCCGTGTGTGAATAAGTTGATATCAGCAACAAAAAAGGTCTTTGTGAAAGCACCGCACAGAGTTCAGTGCTATAAAAATCATCTCCAAGATGTCCCTTTGCCTCCTGAACCAGTACTTACAAGATGGGGTACGTGGTTAGAAGCTGTGAACTTCTATTGTGAACATTTTGAAGGAGTCCGGTCAGTGGTGAACATGTTCTCTGCAGAAGTAGCTGTCTCCATACGTGAATCTCAGGACATCTTTAAAGATCCGAAAGTGACAAGCTCCTGTGCTTACATCAAAAGTAACTTCGGCTGGTTGCCTAGCACTATCAAGCAGTTGGAAACATCAGGCTCCCTTCTTCACGAATCTATGGAATTAATGGAACGTGCATCACAGAAGCTTAGTGCAGTTCCAGGAGATGTAGGAAGGAAGGTAGATGAAAAATTCAAAGCTGTGCTAAACAGGAATCCAGGGTACTCTACGCTTGTGTCCGTTTCTAAAGTGCTTAAAGGTGACTGTCGATTTACCAAAACATTTCTCTGCAAATCAGATTCCTATGCTAAAATATGCTCCTGTTACTTCGTGTGACGTGGAGAGAAGCTTCTCTGCTTATAAGAATATTTTATCAGATAGGAGACAAACAATGACCCCTGAAAATATGGAAAAGTATATGGTTAATCACTGTACGTTGAAAGAAGCAACAGACTTGAAATGAAAATGCCTGATTGTTCATTGTATGTCAAGTGATAGAAAACTGGAAATGCATTCTCATCATAAAATTTAATTATATTGAATTGATTGTTTCACTCATTGATAAATTGGTTTAGTATTTCAACATTGCTTTACCGTCTAAAATTTAAGTAAAATAATTATGTGAAATGAGTAACTTTAATAAATATAATCCAAAACACATATTTTGTATTTCGTAATTGCCTACTTGAAAATAAATTTTAGGTAAATTCTGCATAAAACAAAACACTTTTCCTCTAATTAATTCTATATTTAGTGAATTTTAACTCAATGTAATTAATTTACATACTTAGACCCATCAAATTACGAAATTCTGGGTAATTTGCAGTCTGCATTTAGATTTGAAGTGGTAATCTTAGATTATTACGTAATTTTACATATTTTGTTGATATTGCATATTTCATTACATATTTTGATGCTTTTTGTTACATAAATATGGACATATTTCGCACTTTGATATTACATAAAAATCCGGGCTCTAGTCATGAGGCAAGGCAAGAACAATTCCCCTACCTGCACAGGGGCAACTCTTCACCTGAAAGACTGATGGTGGGAGAAGTTGCGCAATCGTGTATGCGCAGAAGTCATAACGTTTTTGTTCACGAAGGAATGAAGTTTGCTAGCACAGCTTTAGTGCATACTGTTAATAAAATATATGTATAAAAATTAGCATTTTAATGAACAATGTGATTTGGCTATAATTGTGACTCTGTGCCAACAATTACTTTCATGTGAACTGCAATTGTTTTAGCTGCATGCTGTTTACTCATTCGTGGCCTTTCTCCCTTCTCAACCGTTGCAAAAGGAGGGAAGGAAAGCATCTTCCCCTATACACAAGAGTTGTGAAAGTCATTTTATATGCCAAAATATATGGTGTACATATTTCTGTATCCATGATCTTATAAAGAGATGAAAATTAACTCAGTACTTTGGGCATTAGGTAGATCAGTTTAAACAGCAATCATTGTTTAATGTAGCTTTTGTAAAAAAAATTATGACAGCACGCATTACGTACAATCTCATGTATATCTATGTAACTTTAATCTTCCACTTCTAAGATGTGAAAATTAACACAATACTTAGGATACTTGACACATTAATTTAAACAGCAGTTATTTAATTTTACAAAAATCTTATGATATATCAGTGAAGTTGAAAAATATACTTTTAAGCAGTGTTACTTAACAAGCAAAAACTAATAATTATCCCTCTATCTGTGGCAATATCAAAGCAGAAATTCAGGTTTCAAATTTCCAGCTACCATGAAATTAAATGAGATGAAAACAACTGAGTGAGAGTGGATAAATAATCCAGCTATCTTTTAAAAACTGTTTATGCATGGTTATAAATACCTTTTAATATGAAGTCTACTCTCTACAGGGTGGAAGTGAAATAATCCGCCAGACTGAAGGAGGTGAGAGAGTGGATGTAAACAAACAAAAAATTCCAACAAATTTTTTAATTAAATGCACCGTTAATTAGATAACCGCTTTTGAAGATGAGAGTATACCCCAAAGTGGTGCAACCTGTTGATTGGGTACCCAGCTTCTATCAGCAGATCAATGTACTATTCTAATGCTCTATAAAAACCATTTAAGTAACGTTAGCCATGTATTGGATTCAGATGTTTTGTCGCGGTGCACCAGAAACCAGAAAATTACCTGAAAAAGTAAGGTTATGGCTGATTGTGCCATATGAAAACATTACCTCAAATCTTCAATTTCCACATAATTACAAATATTTTATTTGGTACATTTAAAGGTTTGAATGTCTGGTCTGTTCTATTTGAGGGGCTTATGGCATGATGAGATAATGGCCTCACTTGGAATTGGATTCTTCTTTTAAATGCCGCGCAAAATTATTTGCTAACTTTCGACAGTGATTGCAGTATTACATGCATTAGGGAATCATAAATATGATAGAAACAGTAAAAAAGAAACTTTAAATATGCTCTTAATGAGTCAGAAATGCATAAATTCACTTGAAATGAAATGAATACACACTAAGCCTATGTCTACTTACTGCGCACTCACGCTGAGGAAAAGCGAGTTCCCTTATTCACTTTATTTACAGAATGGTACAGACCTAACACGATATTGATATTCATAATAAATAGTGAAGTTGTTGCAGTAGCTTAATGGTTAGAGCACCCACCTAGTAAGCGGAGGGTCTGTGGTTCAAATCCCGGCTGTGGCATTGAATTTTTAAGTTCCAGTTCTACCTCTTAAACATTGCCCACACACGGCTTGTGTGTTTAAAAACCCCAACCCTAAGCTTGTTGGCATAAATAAATAATAATTACCATCTGAAGGTTATTTAATCCCGGGACATAAAGTACTTGCAATAGCAAGTCACCATTGGGGTAATTATGTCTGATGTGAGACTGCCTTTGTGGTTTACCGGGAGAAATACGAACTGGTTTGAGAATTCATTGTCATTCTGGCAGGTTGTCACAGTAGCTTAATGGTTAGAGCACCCGCCTAGTAAGTGGAGGGTCTGTGGTTCAAATCCCAGCTGTGGCATTGAATTTTTAAGTTCCATTTCTTCCTCTCAAACTAAGGTAGTTTCTAACGCTTACACATGTGGTGAACACATGCAGTTTTCATATGGTTTGTAAGACATACGTATGAAGCATTCGTGCTGAGGCTGTCTGGAGGTTAGGTTATACCTACATTGGATATTTACGTTCCCAATATGCATTGAGCATTCCAAAGGTTATGTCACCCTTGCCTGAAACACCTCTTGTGTTAGTAATACTGTTATGCCGTATTGAATTTGAGAATGTGATACTAGTAATTGTGACCGCCTCCATAGCACAGTTGGTAGTGCGCTTGCCTCTGGTGCGGGGGACCCGGGTTCGATCCCCGGTACCAACATGGGGATTTTATCCCCTCTGGGTGGTCTGGCACGGGGTGCACTCAGCCTTGTTGGATCCCAAGGGGACCAATTGAGGAGCTACTTGATGGAGAAGTAGCAGCCCCAGGTTGAGAAGACCGCATAACTGGCCCCATCTTCTAGTACTGCACCTCACTAATGACGCCTGTAGTGGGCAGAGGTGGGGATGCAGCGCTTCATGGACTGTTACTCTGGGGTTTAGATACTAGTAATTGCTAAACTTTTAGGTAAGCATAATGTATAATGTAAATTTATGCTCCACTGCAACATGTTCAAACAAAATGTATGTGCAATTGTTTACATGTTTGGCTCGGCAAGTTTATGGAATTCTCTTTACTTATTGATATATCCAATTTAAAATGAGACTAATGAGATTTATGCAAGCACGCACTTACATCTAAAAAATGGAATTTGTAATATGTGATGCACAAGTTTTTAGAAACACTTTCACTTCCAACAATTAGTCCAATAAGTTTTCACAAGAATCTTATGAGCGCCAAAGAGCTCGAGTTAATGAAATTTGCAACACGAAATTTCTTACAAGATTTGTGCACTTGAGTATGTGCGAAAGATATCAAAATATTTCAAGAAATGTAGGGACTGATGTTTGCGCCACAGTCGTGGACCAACCATTATTTACGTGGTAGCTTTAGAATAAAAAAAAAATGGCCATACTTTTAATGACATGTATTAGCAGTAACAGGTATGCTATAACATTAGGATTAATTCGAAATAAGGGTTTAGAGCAAGTATTCAATACCTGAAGTCAGGCTTCACATCTTCTGCGACTTCAACAAAAAAAATTGTATGGGACTTAGGAAACACTACACGATTTACACCAATATGCGAAGAAAGTAAACACAGTTGATGCAATGTTGCCACTTTAACCAGAATTAAGAAGGCAACAGATTGTGAGTTTTTTAAGTTTAATTTACACAAAAACCGTTCAATCTATTGAAATATGCCAAAGGAAAAAGTTGTTGTTTATTCAATTGTCTATTAATATAGCCATAAATCACGCACCTTCAATCAGTAATAATTCAGCCAGATGATAATACATTTTTTTTTTATAAAAATATTTTTTTCTAGAAAACTATAAACTTTTCAGTGTTTAGGTATTAGACCTTCTTGTTATCCACCATATGAGAAATTCGCTGTTAAAGTCTGGCGGATTATTTGACTTCCATCCTGTATATTTCTGCACATGGTGTAACAATGTCTGAGTCCCTGAATCTTGTTTTGATTTGTAACATAATTTTGCTGTTTTCTCCTTTGTTAGATTGAAACCTCTGGATATAGAATTTATGAAGCAATTGCATAATAAAGTGAACATTGTTCCTGTCATTGCAAAAGCAGATGTACTGACAAAAAAAGAAGTTCTTCGTTTAAAGAAGCGGGTAAGTGTCTATTTTTAGGCATTTAGTGTAAAATTTGGAAGTAGTCTCACCTCATTAAAAAAGAACAGCAGTTAAGAAACAACCTTTATGAAGATATACTAAAAATGAATTTCCTTACTATGATCTATGAACCTAAATTATGAATCAACTGTGTAAGAATAACATCAAATTAAGCCATAATTTGTACCTAGAACTAATGTAAATGTGTGAGTTCTTGTGGATAGCTGCAATATAGTCATGCTTTCAAAATCTACTTGTCAAAAAATGAAGAAAAGCAAATAAAGTATATTTTTTTGCTACATCCTTAATGTCAAATAAGTAAAAAAATCTCATATGTTGCACTTAACAACTTTCTCTGCTCTTGTGCAAACTTCTTCCAAACTAATTAAGGAAAAATTGAAGCTATTAACAGTGAAGCAACAGAATCTAAAATAAGAACAAATTAGAAACTAAAAGTTTCACTTATCTTAGTAATATTGCTTTGAAAATAAGTTGGATACAACTTGAAACATGTCAGCTATGGAAGATCTTGCAATTAAGATAAGTGAAGCTTTTCGTTTCTAATTTGTTCTTATTTTAGATTCTTCCAAATGCTTATTCCTCTGTCTACTTCATGTTAATCAAGATAAACATTTGCAGAAATTACCTAACTGCTAATATCCTTGTAGGTGCAATGGAAATACAGTAGGCTTTAAGCGATAGTCAAATCTTTTAAAGCATGCTTTTAAAATTCTGTTCTCTCTGCATGGGCAAGAGAGAACAGAATTTCTCCCATTTTCTCCCATTTGAGAAAATTATAAGTATTGGAAAATTCAAATAACAAGGAATATCTCCAAAATGGTTTACTCCACAAAAAAAAAGTGACAAATTCTTTTAAAGTGATCTAACACTTGTGCAATAAGACTTTGTCTCTCTCTTGTAATTTACCAGTTATACTAACGTCATCCAAGGACTTCTGATGACATTTCCAGAAAACTGAAGATGGTCATTTCATTTCTTAAGAAGATATCTCAACCAAATGATGTTTTAATCAAAATCATAGCCATGTTTAATAAAATTAAAATGTTCAAGGGATGCCCCTTGTAAAGCGTAGTCTGGAGTGGGTTGGGAGGGAGATTTTCTTGAAAACTTTGTGTCACGTGCTTGGAAGATGCTGAACTTAAATACAAAATTCGGTATCTTCCTTTCTCAGAAGTTTGAAAACAGTGTTGTTATAATCAATTTAATTTAAAAGGTGAGTGAATTAATAACACTAAACAACACTTACATTTATAATTTTACTGTTGTGTTTACCAGGAGAAGTACGAACTGGTTTGAGAATTTAATGCCATTCTGGCAGTTTGTCACAATAGCTCAGTGGTAGAGCAGCCGCCCGGTAAGCGGAAGGTCTGTGGTTCAAATCCCAGTTGTGGCATTGAATTTTTAAGTTCCAGTTCTACCTCTCAAAGATCTTGAATATTACTACGATAAGTGAAGCTTTTAGTTTTTTAATTTGTTCTTATTTTAGATTCTGTTGCTTCACTATTAATAGCTTCATTATTTCCTTATTTATCTGACATTGATCTCAGGATAAGGGAAAACCACAAAGAAATTCACATAACTCACCCTAACTGAAATTTGAACTCGGGACCCTTTTAATGTGAGGGAGACACGCTACTCCACTTGTATGCAGCTGGAGATGGAGGCAAGTGTCTGTGAAATATTATCTCTGAGGCAAATGTACGAGGGGTGCCTCAAAAGTAAGTTGCACTATTTTTTTAAAAAATAACAAAACGTTTAAATATTTCTAAAAGGGTATATTTTGAAAGCTACATTCAGTACCTATTTCTCCACAGAAATTCCTTGAACCTCAATACATTTTTGATACCGTGGTAACAGTTTTTTTAACCCACTGTCAAACCACTCTCACAAAACTGGCTAGCCATCTTTCCACTTCTTGTTTCAGTTCCCCGTCATTTACGAAGCGCCTTCCCCCAAGATGTTGCTGCAGCTCCAGAAAAAGATGGTAATCACTCGGTGCAGGTTAGGTGAATAAGGAGGAGGACCGAAAACATCCCATCGAAACTGCTCAAACAGGGCTTGAGTTTCACGAGCAGCGTGTGGGCGAGTGTTATCGTGGAACAGAATAACTGTTTTGCTCAACTTTTCCCTCCTTTTGTTTTGAATGGCTCTTCTGAGTTTTCTCAGCATCTCGCAATAGCGAGCAGCTGTCATCGTGGTCCCACAGAGCAGGTAATCGATTAACAGTTCTCTTGAATCCCAGAATATCATTGCCATGACCTTGCCAGCCGATGGAACAACTTTTGCCGTTTTTGGTGTTGCCTCATCCTTTTGTTTCCACACCATACTCTGTCTTTTGTGTTCGGGTGTCCAGCGATGGATCCATGTTTCATCCCCGGTCACTGTTCTGTCGAATAAGCCATCTCTCTCATCCTCAAAAAATTGCAAAAATTACATCAACTCTCTGCTCCTTGTGTTGTTCTGAAAGCACGCGAGGAACCCATCTTGCATACACTTTCAATAGACACAGATCTTGGATGCGCTGCTTATTTCAATATAAGGAGGAAATTCAAACAAAACTGCATCAAGTGTAAGGTGCCGATTGGTGTTCACAACTGCTCGAATCTCATCAACAATATCTGGAGCACAGGAAGTGGAGGGTCGGCCACTTTGTTGCTCACCATGTAATGTTCTCCCTTCAATGAACGATTGGCGCTAACGAGAAACCATTTGTCTTGACATAACGTCTTTTCCATAATCACTGCACAGCTTGCGATGAATTTCAGTTGCACATTTATTTTTTCCCATCAAAAAACGGATTACAGTGCGAACTTTGCAATCGGCGGTAGGAACGAGTGGAGTCTCCATTGTTACTGCCATTTTAATGTCCAAGCAATAAACTTAGATGCCTAGGAATTTTACAGTGCTGCTACTACACCCATACCTATATTCCATGGGACTTTCAGACTTTTCCCGCCTACCGCATGGATTTAAAAGAATAGCGGAACTTACTTTTGAGATGCCCCTTGTATCTGCAGTGGTATTGATTGAAGTAATTAGTATTTTTAATTAATTCAGTCTGCTTGCTTTAAGGATCCAGAAACATTTGCACTCAAACTGGGGACCATAAATTGATTCTTTCTCTAGAGACAGAAAAACCACTTTAGATGCATATGTATTGAAGTGCTTATTAAGAGACATCTTTTAATACTCCTTCAAAAAGCTTAAAAGAAACATGAAGATTATTTATTTATTTTTAGGTGATGGAAGAAATTGAAAGTAATGGAATAAAGATCTATCCATTGCCAGACTGTGACAGTGATGAAGATGAAGATTACAAGGAACAGGTAGTGTTTGATGTTTTTCAAAGCATAAAGTACCATATTTACTCTCAATAGCTTCATGTTGTGGTTGGTTCTGTTAACACTCAGTATTGAGTTCTAAACTTTTCTTATAATATAGATAATTTCTTTCCCATTCATTAGGGAAGAAAATATTTATAGGATTAATCTTTTCCTGATTGCATGTAGCTCCCATTATTAGCATGAAATGTTAGCATAGAGCAACTTGGGCCATACCTTGCCTAGCCTGAATATGAGTTCATTCTGTATAGGTTTGTTCCATCAAGCACATAGGCAGCTCACATTGTTAATTTAAATACAATGAACTACTTTGGATTCAGGGCTGGAAGGTACATCAAAGTCAGTGCACATACCTGTCATTTTGCTGTTTGATGCTCTTGTGTGCATTGATTAATCCATAAATATTTTACCATAGGTGCGACAACTGAAAGAGGCAGTGCCATTTGCTGTTTGTGGATCAAACACCTTGTTAGAAGTGCGTGGCCGAAAGGTTCGAGGGAGGTTATATCCCTGGGGCGTGGTTGAAGTAGAGAACCCAGATCACTGCGATTTCATCAAGCTGCGGACAATGCTTATGTAAGTTAATTATATTGAAAATAGGATATGGTCTTAACTCAGACATACTTTAAATATTATTCTTACTTTTCATAGTAACAGTTATGCATGCAGACAAATAAATGAAGAACAGTTAAATCTGTGATCTTTCAATTTGCACCTGTAAAGAAAAGTAGTGTTTATCCTTAATTTCTTTAGAGCTAAAGTAGAAGCTAACTTCTGTTTTATTCTCACAGTTAATGATTGTTAAATTGCCAGTAATGATAAAGAAATTCCAGGTTGGATGAAACAGTACTGCTGCGTTCAAAAGATTACAGTGAGAGAAAAGAAAGAACGATTTAGTGAATGAGTAGGGTTTGAAGTAATTCTGTAACACTCTCAGGTTCTTCCTTGTCATTCAAGACGGTGTATGAATAAATAAATATTAAAAATAGAAGCACTATTAACAGTGAACTATTCTTTATGTATTGAATACGGTTTTTTGAGTTACTTTATTTACACTCACCTTCACTTATAAAATGTTGGGATGGCTGAGGATGAGATCGAATGATCCTGAGAACATTTCAGTTTTTCCATTTTATAAATGAAGATGAGTATAAATAAAGTGACTCAAAAAACAGTATTCAATACTGGTGTATGAAATTAAAACAGTAAGGTATCAAAGAACTATTAAAGATACAGTGAAATCCTGATAACTCAACCTAAAGTGGACTGAGAGGCTGTCCAGTTATACGTAATAAGGGATATATTATTCACAACTCATGACATAATACTACAAATTACATACACAACACGAAAAGTTGATCAGACTCCCATTCAATACATGGAACAAGAGAAATTTTACACATACACTAAAGACTCAGGAGAGCTTTCTTCCCAAAATTCAAGACATCAGGAAGAATATATATACCTTCCTAATTCAAAGGAACTCATATCTAAAGTCAATCCAACACAAACATTAGACATGACATATTATAAACACCTGACAGAAGAAGTTAAGAAAAGTGATACTCCAACTAGTGTTCTAAAATTATTGGCATTAGAGACAATCCATACTAGATTTCCAGAACACGAATTGCTCCATATTTATACTTATGTTTGATATCAAACCGAGATGGAGCAGGGGCTGGAGTCATGTGTCACCTCTTTTCCTATTACAAATCTTTAAGTTATGGAACTACAAACTTTGATGGAGAAATTGAAGCAATTCGAATGGCCGTACAGAATCTTTTGAACAGAATTTCACATTTTCAGCAAGCAGTTATTCTCTCAGATTCCAGGGCAGCAATTATAGCAATTACTTCCAAGTTGTCACCAAAAAACCAAACAATTATAGAATGTTGGAAAATGCTTAGCCATCTAACAGCACTTCAAAAACACCTAGTCTTCCAATGGATACCAACTCACTGTGGACTGAGTGGTAATGAGAAAGCTGATTTTCTTGCAAAAAAGGGTACCAGCAGTGTACAGAAATCTATAGTTAATCTACCATTTTATGCAGCTAAAAGAATTCAAAACAATTATTGCAAAATATTACTATGAAAAATCAAAGAATGAAAGATGGGAACTACCAAACATTGAAACAGTAATTCCTGAGTATCCTCGAAAAACAGCAGTTGCAACCTTCAGATTGATTACAGGACATGATTGTCTGGCAAAACATTTAAACAGAATTGGGATATATTCTTCACCACTCTGTCCTCTATGTGATCTGCAAGAGGAAATGGATCGAGACCACCTTCAAATATGCCCGGCCACTTCTAGCGTTCCATCCATCAGTGAAAACTATTGGAGAGCTAGAGGATTAAGGACTCCATTGTCAGAAATCCAGCATTAGCTAACAACAACAACACAGATTATATAAATACATATTCTAGCACAAAATAGGAAACAAAAGTATAACATATTCTAAGATTTATTACATATTAATATGTTCCCCTTGTCCAGTCTCTTAACGCATTCAATTTAATTTTCATTTTCATGTTAATTTGTCATTTCTTCTTGTTTGACATTTTTTCTGGCAAAAACAGTTCAATTCAACACTAACAGTAAGCCTGAAATCTTGGGAGCTGCAGTGTAACCAGAAATATGTAACTGAAAGCTTAGTTTACTACGTGGCGAATGACCTTCGAGGGTGACATCGTGCAAATTGATGATGTGGGTAATGTGTCTGTTTACTTGAAATAAACAAGACACTACTCATAATGGGAGATGGCACTGTGCTTAATCACACATAGTCCACAGTATTTATGTACTACACGGAAGTCTGAAAGATAATCTGGCACCCTTATAAATACAAAATTGCACTTGACTATAAACCACGCGAAATTCATCATATCTAAAAATACATTGGTACAGAGTAAAGCAATGAACCTTCTAACCTTCCTAACAAGTTTCTGTGCTATGTTTCCACATTATTAGCAGCAAGCTTTTGATTTTGTGACAATGATCTGCCGGCTGCTTATGTTCTGACAAGATAATGAAGGTTAATACATGGTCACCCCTTTTGTTACTGTGAGGGAGAATGTGGTAGGTTATATAGATGTACTAATTAAATTTATTTATGCCAACAAACTTACTGTTGGTGTCTTTTTTTAACTCACAAGCCGTGTGTGGGCAATGTTTGTGAGGTAGAACTGGAACTTAAAAGTTCAATGCCACAACTGGGATTTGAAACACAGTTCCAGTTCTACCTCTTGTACTAATTAAAATTTACATACACTATTCATACCGTATAGTAGATAATATAAATTATTACAGTGCAGTTTAACAATGAAAAGAATAAAAATTGAAATAGTTGTAGATTTACACGGAATGTCGAGCTATTAGGATTCTACTGTACTACAATCATCATTGTAGTATTAGGCCTCGTGTGCCATTATGTTCTCAGCAAAGAATTTTCTCTCCACCTCTCCTTGGATGCCCCAGATTTCTCTTCCCTTGTGGATGATAGTTCAGCAAGGTTTTAGCAATCCTATTTCAAGGCATACATTAGCCATGTTGCTGTCAATGTTTTGGTGCTGATGTATGGACCTCAAAACTTGTTATATCGTAAATTCTTTTAATACTTCCTCATTACGTTTGTCATCCCATTTTCTATAACCTGCTGAGACTCTCGTAAACTTCACTTTGCCAGTTATTATTTGGCATTCACCCATCTTTCTGAGTGTCTATGCCTCACTACCATAAGAAAGGACAGATCTTACCAAGTTTTGTAAAGATGTTTTCTTGTTTATGTCTGTACCAGAGAAGGCTTCATTGTTTTATTATGACCGTGGTTCTGTTAAATATATAAGAAAATTATATCAGTGAACCAACTTGCATATGTTGTCTTTTAATTGCTTACACATCAGTCTGTATAAAACTTCTGATAAAACAGTAGAATTTATAATATTTACCATACTACTACATTATGCATAGAACATTTGATAGTGAACTTTTATTTTCTATTCCAGCACACACATGCAAGACTTGCAAGAGGTCACACAGGAAGTACACTATGAAAATTATCGCTCAGAACGACTTGCCAAGGGTGCGCCAGTTCCTAAAAGGCAAACGTAAGTAAAACAACAAAAATTATAAGTACTACTAATAAAAGTTGAAATGATGAAATTTTTTTAAACTGATGACTTAATTTATGTCATATCAGTTCATAATTTCAGTTAATCTCGCACATTCTCAATAACATCATTGGCTTTTGTTCTCCATTAAGTGTTTGTTGAAAATGTTATTATTGCTACCTCTGCTAGGCAACTGCTAATTTGAAATATTAGAGCTAGCGGTGAGGGAATAACTAGTATTTCAAAAGCCATAGCACACTGTTGTGTAAATAAAATTCCCAAAATGTGGATGTAATACAGTAAACAACCAATACAAATTAGGTGTGCCAATGTTGTTAACTTTATATACTATTTGTCAGTGGCAGCTATAATCTTCGCAAAAGTTAAAGGCATATGGAGGCGGGCCGTACTGCAGACTCCAGCGAATCCTAAGCTTGCCCCTCCTACCAGCACTGCCGAATGTGGTACACGCTCTTATGTACAGAACCTCTGCCGGTACACGCACTACTCTTGGCAACAGCACTCGGCTTGAGCATTGGCCAGCGTTCACATGCCTTTAACTTTTGCGAGCAGTATAAAGCATGAATGCACTGATAGTGCCAGCATTAATTAGCAGACTTTCTTGTAAGATGATTAATCGACATCCTTTAACAAGAGCGGGTAGAGGATATTCGATGGTGAATGAAAGAAATTGTTGAAATGATGCTGTTATCGATGCAGTATGTGCACAACCAGTGACTATTTTCCACTGCACTAAGCAGCCCCTACATTATCAGTGCAAAACTAGTCAAATATCAAGCTAATAATAAATACTGGAAGTTGATGGCAGACATGTCGGAACATGTTTCAGAGGCTATCTTTCCTCCATTGTCAAGCAGACATCAATGTTGATGTCCTATTAGAGAATTTCAGTTCAATAACCTCGAACCAGTTAGAAACAGAGATCAGCAAAGGTGAAAGTCACCAATCAGATCCACCACAGCAAATTCCTCAAAAGAGAATGCTTAAGGTTGTGGTCGTGGATTTTTACGTCTCTTGCATGTACTGGGAGCAGACTTTCTTTCAGGAAGTCTGTTCTATTGTAGCTGATCTTAAACTTTATTGGTGAGGCATTATGAATATAGTGTTACTTATCTTCCTTTCTTAGAAGTTTGAAAACAGTGTTTTTATATTCAATTTAATGTAAAAGGTGAGTCAATTAATATAGTCAATTAATTGAAATAGTACAAAAAAATGGTTTCCCCAAAGAATTAGTAGATAAAAAGGTAAAACGAGCAGAAAAGAAAAAATTACTAAAAGAAGCTACAACTCTTACAGCAGCAGAAACAAAAATGACATTAAAAAAATTCACATATCATCCATGGGCCTTCGATAAATTTAAAAAAGTGTTCAAGGAATACAACATTCAGCTGGCACCAGTAAACCATTACTCCATAAAAAACCTGCTGCTTTCATACATCAAAGATGCTATTCCACCTAACAAAAGATCCAACATATACCAAATTGAATGCAGTGATTGTAATGAAACATACATAGGAAAAACCAAAAGAAATTTAGAAATTAGATCCAAGGAACACATTAGAAACATCAAGAGTAAATAATTAGAAAAATCAGCAGTTGCCTTTCACTTTTGGAGAAAAAATCACGACATAAAGCCAGAACCGAAACTCCTCAAACACATAACCGGAAAACAAGAGCTGTCCACATGGGAATAAATCTTCATTTTAAAAAATAGGAACTGAGTATTTAATTTCGACATTCCCCAGAAAGATATTTTCAGCAAGTTCCTTGAACCATTACCATAAGAAACATCAGAAGAAGCATCGCATGAAAACTGAGTTGGATTGCAACACAAAATATCACTTACATATAATTAATCAAGAGCCCAGCTTGTTCCCATCATCAGAATTAAACAGCTGGTTCTTGTTGATATTGTTTGATGTATGGTTGGATGAGATGACATGTAGCGGTGAGCCAATAAACTTCCATAAAGGGTTTTGTGGGGGCAAATCAAAGTTCATTATGCGGAGCTTGTTTTTTATTATATGAATTTTTCCCACGCATCCAACTCTGCGGCGTGTTTTGAAGCTTTTAAAAGTTTTATGTTTGGTGTAATGTTGTGATTGTATGTCCAAAAATGGTGTGCAACTGCAGATTTATCCATTTGTTTGTATTTGATGCATCTCATGTGTTCTTTTAGCCTGGTTTCTAAATTCCTCTTGGTTTTCCCTAAGTAAATCTGGTCACAATCTGGGCAACTTAGTATAGCTTTGAAAATAAGTTGGATTACAACTTGAAACATGTCAACTGTGGAAAATCTTGCAATATTACTAAGATAACTGAAGCTTTTAGTTTCTAATCTTTTCTTATTTTAGTCTGTTGCTTCACTGTTAATAGCTTCAATATTTTTCTTAATAGTCTTACTTGTTGAAGCCAATGGTTTTGGTGACATACCTGAAGTGCTTGCTATATCCATTTTGGTAGATGTTTATGCTGGCTTAGGTGTTCGTGTTAAAGATTGGATTTATTCTAGCTGCAAGAGTCTTTTCTGCTACTTTGGCCTGTTTATATCACTGATTTGCATTGCAATTTTGTGCCTCAGTACCGGTTTAGCTGCAACTGAGCTATGGGTACCAGATTTTGGAATAGAGGGTTGGTAGGAGCTTCCGAGGAACTTATGGATGTTCACCGGCACAGTTGACACAAATTGGTTCTGAGGTGCTAGCACTGTCATGCAAGGCAGCTGCATATTTAACACATGTTGATTCTCCTTCACAGAAGTCGCTAGTGTATCCAAAGCACTGGCACTTATAACATCTGATCGGGTTAGGCATGTATGACCTAACTTCATTGGCTTCATACCCTGCCATAATTTTTTGCAGGGGACCTACCCAATCAAAGGAGAAAAACAGGGTATGGGTGAGCAGTAATTTGTATCCTTTCCACTGAACCTTATATATGGATATGACACCTTGATCTTCTAGGTTCTCCCAAATCTCATCATTGGATATACCATCCAATGCATGAGTGGTTACCGCAATGCATGAGAGTTCAGGGGACCTCTGTATCTCTACTCATGCAGGATAACTGGGTAACAAATTGACTGAGATGCTGAATTTGCTTCGACCAGGAGTGTGCCATTTTGCGATCTAATGCAAGACTTGACTGAGCCAGCAATTTTATCAGTACTCTTCCGGATAACAAATTGGTTCACTGATGTAAATTTCTTACCTTCCTCTGTTCTGTTATAACTATGTAGCAAGGTCCACTCCTGCAGCTACTTCTTTTACACTTCTCTTCATCTTTGGTGTTTTGATGTTGTTTACCATAGAGTAAAAATATAAACTTCATCCCCCAGTACTCCCCACTCACTCTGGAGTTCAGTGTAATACCTAATCCTGGTCAGTTGACCAAGTGTGGTTAGCCCCTAAACTCCCATTTAGGCAAAGCAGAAACCAAAGTGGAGTATTGGCAATGCACACCCTCCCTGAGTACAGAAACAACCAGGCCCAGGCTGTCAACATTGCTCAACCAACCAGGATATTCCTTTCTACCGACATAGGTGTTCACATGGATGGGCATTTTGACTGTGACTCCCTCACCACAAGGAAGAGCCCCAGGGGTGCTATTTTCCATGCCTACTGTAGTAGGTCCCTGGGGGAGCTGGTGCAAGGTCAAAGACACTTGTGGATCAAAGTTGAGCGGAAGATCCGTGGTTCAAATCCCGGCTATGGCATTGAATTTTTCAGTTCCTGATTCCACCTCTTAAACATTACCCACACACGGCTTGTGTGTTTAAGAACACCAGCAGTAAGCTTGTTGGCATAACAAAATAAATTTAAACAGTTCTTTCATATGGTAATTATAATTTATTTATGCCAACAAACTTACTGTTGGTGTTTTTAAACACATGTGCTGGCAATGCAGGCAAAGGTTGAATCAGAATGTCAGCGACTTGAACCATGTATACTGTGCTGTGATCTGCCACTTTATCATGGCAAGATAACTAGATCTCATTCAATATGATTTCACCTTCCAAGCTTACATACACATATCCAGAACTAATGTTTAGAAATTAAACTTCTGATATAGATTAAGCAAACATACTTTCAGAATTGCAGGTGGCCTGTGATGTAATTTTGCAGTATCATAATGCAGTGTTAGTATATAGCACAGAAGACCAAGGATCTGCAATTTGAGTCCAGTTATGACTGAATTTTTACACGCTTTATATTAGCTTCACCTCTGTGCATGTGTGTGTGTGTTCTTTCGATGTATTTTTCACCCATTTAGAGTCGTTTGATTTACTTGAAAATTTGCACACGTGTCAAGGACCAATGACAATATATCATCATAACTTTCTCCTAAGATCCTGACCAGGATCATCAGGATAAACGAAAAGCTAAATTTATCAATGTAACAGAATCTTTCAACATAACTTTCACTACCTTACAGTCGTCTGATTGACTTGAAAATTTGCACGTGTGTCAAGGACCGATGACAATAAAGTATCATAACTTTATCCTAAGATCCTTACTAGTGGTGCAGTTTTTATTAATAGTTCTGTACATAGCATACCGGAATATAGCAGCAGGAATAATGTTCTTACTGAATGATGTAATAGTTAGATAGCAGACGCGACTCTTATCTACAGGGTTGTGGTTACAGAATGGAATGCATAAGTCAACGTTCCTTTATCACAACATATTTATTCGTTAATTTACACTTTTAGCACCATATTAATTATTCAAAGACTTTACACAGGATAAAAGTTTGGTGAAAGTTCCATGTTCACACACTACCAAACACACGTCTGATCATCATGAGCATACAGACACTAATGAAAAAAGACTCCCTGGCGTCTCTCTGACGTAACACCGCCATTCTTTTGTATTCATCCGCGCAACAGTTTTCATTGGTTGAACACAAAGTGACGAGAAAACATTGGCTATCCTGAATATTGAAAAATAAGTCCCTGATACACCCAAATTAAAAGAATTAGAAATTTACACACTCTTACAAAAATATTTACATGAACGACCCTCCATTGGTCAATATTCTGTCTCACTATGGTCATTAGAAAAAAACAAAATTAATTAGCTAAATTTATCAATGTAATGGAATCTTTCGACATAGTTTTCACCAACTTACATTCGTCTGATTCATACTCATGTATGTGGCTTTCATGTAACTGTTTTCTTAATGGGCACCAGTTTTACAATGTGGCAGTTACATCACCCGACTTAAACCCTCACTTTGCATGGGGGACCACACCATGCTTGCCTTAACATGGACCCAATCAATAACAACAAAAATAGAAGAACAAGCATTGCTACTTATAAGAGAAAATCCATTGGAATTATTGCAACCTACCTTCAGTTTGGAGTAAATCAGACACACCAAAAGAAATAAAAACTTCTAGCACTGGAAGCATTCAATACTAGATATCCCACAGAAGAATGGCTACACAAATATATTGGTCGATCCTCCATGGAAAACCTTACTGGAGCTGGAGTTACATGTTCACATTTTGCCTTTTATCATTCTGTTGGCAGAGACACAACAAATTATGATGGAGAAATAGAGGCTATACACATTGCTCTCCAACAATTATTAAATCTTCCCTTAAATAAATTTAACAAGGCAGTGATTCTTTCGGATTCTAGAGCTGCAGTTCAAGGAATATGTTCAAAAAGTACAAAGAAATCAACAAAAATTAGAGAATGCTACAAAATGTTAACACAACTCCAAAAAGTTAATAAGACTGTTCATCTCCAATGGATTCCAGCACTGTGGAGTCACGGGGAATGAAACTGCAGACTCACTTGCAAAGAAAGGCACAACAATAAAACAAAAGTCTAAATTCAATTTCTCATATTCCTCAATAAAACGCTTGATCATCAAAAAATTTTCTCATTCATACCTACAGGAAATAGAAACAAGTGCCAAAGATAAAAACTGGATTACACTACTTTGCAACGCAGATATAATCCCCCAGAGACCAAGGAAAACAGCAGTTGCAGCCTTCCGACTATTGACAAGTAATGACTGCTTAGCAAGTCATCTTTACAGAATAGGTATCTCAGCTTCACCAATATGTGTCCTGTGCAACGATCCAGCAGAACTGAACAAAGACCACTTGAAGACCTGTGAAGCATTAAGAACAGAAGAAACTACAGTTCAAAAGTATTGGAAAGCACAAATGCTAATGGCTTCATTGCCAGATACAAGGCACTAGGAAACAACAACATTCGTCTGATTGACATGAAAATGTGCACACATGTCAAGGGCCAATGACAGTCCAATAATATTATAACCTTGTCCTAAGATCCTGACCAGGATCTAGATAAAAAGGGACCTAGATAAATTTATGAAAGCAATGTATTTTTCAGCTACTTGAGTCATCTGATTAACTTGAAAATTTGCACACATGTCAAGGACCGATGACAGTGTAACAATATCATGACTTTGTCCTAATGTCCTAACCAGGATCATCAGGATGAAAAGGTGACTTGACTGAATTTAACAGTGTAACATAATTTTTGCCAACTTGAGACGTCTGATTGACTTGAATATTTGCACACGTGTCAAGGACTGATGACAATGTAACAATGACTTTATCCTAATGTCTGTCCAGGATCATCAGGATAAAAGAGTGACTTGGCTAAATTTATCAATATAACATAATTTTCAGCTACTTGAGCCATCTGATTAAGTTGAAAATTTGCACACGTGTCAAGGACTGATGACAATGTAACAATATCATGACTTTGTCTAATGTCCTGACCAGGATCGTGAGGATAAAGAATGACTAAGCTAAATTTATAAATGCAAAGGAATCTTTTGACGGAATTTTCACCATCTTAGTCGTCTGATTGACTTGAAAATGTGCACACATGTCGAGGGCCAGTAGCAATACAGTAATAATAGCATGACTTTGTCCTAATGTCCTGACCAGGATCATCAACATAAAAAAATTACTTAGATACATTTATCAATGTAACTGAATCTTTCAATGTAATTTTCACCAACTTAGAGTTGTCTGATTGACTTGAAAATTTGCACACGTTATAAGAACTGATGAGAATACAATATCATCAGGACTTGTCCCAATGTTCTGACCAGGATCGTGAGGATAAAGAATGACTAAGCAAATTTATAGAAAATGGTACAGTTATGACATCTTAGATGTCGCTAGGGAACATGTCTATATGCACTCTGAAAATTGCTTTAATTAAATAGATATTTATATATTGGATGACGTAGATGCCCATAGAAAGGACCTGAAAGGAACATGAGATCCAGAGGAAATATTGCAGACCAGCGTTCTAACCCACAACAGTTGGTAGTTTAGTAATCGACACAGCGAGGGGTGTCTGACAAATGTTATAAATAGTTCATTGGTGGCTATTTATAAAAGTAAAGATATGATAAAAATATCTAAAAAGCACCTCACGCTTTTTTACAATAAAATGTATTATTTTGTTAATATAAATTAGGTTTTATTTTAAACTTATTGCAAAATTTTGAAATGTAATGTACTACTTGACTTTATACAAATTCTTCATACTTAAAAATTATTTTCTACCTTTTAGTTCGGTTTGTTATAAAAGCGTGTTTTTGTTAGTTTTTTAAAACTATAATTTATTCAAGTCTGATATAACTAGTATGAAAGATCAATTTAACCATAGTAACATTATTATTAATTTTTTTTTCTTTTGCAAATTCTAGTTTGGTTCCTGAAGAAAAAGTTCCAGCAACAGCAGAAAAGGACAGAATTTTGCAAGAAAAAGAGGCTGAATTGCGTCGTATGCAAGAAATGCTTGCACAAATGCAAGCCCAGATGCAACAGCAGCAACAGTAGCAGTGGGGGAAATAGTGATCCAGAAATGTGCCAAGCAGGGATCAGGAAGGATGAAGGATGGAGCAAGTTCCTGGGCTACCATCCTCCTCGCATACTCTTCCTGTGTGACAGTATATATGTATTGTATCAGCTCAACAGGAAGCTTTTAAAGAAATAAGTTGTGTGCTGTGATGTTACACATAACTAAATTAATATAAGTTTTTAAATGGAAAGATGTTTCAAGAGTTTGTGTTTTTTAAAATGGTTACAATGGTGCCATTTATACAATCTCGCATTTCATTAATGATTATATACTGTGGTAAGCACAAATGAAATTTTGGAGAACACACTTTACTGTTGACAGCAACTAAAGTGAAATAATGTAGGAGTTTGGATTACTGGTATTAACATCTCATTTTACACATCATTCGTAGTAATCTGTAGTATGCAGCCACTAAATCTAGAAGTTACATTATACTCCTGCAGGAATGCATCCTATATTTGGGTAAATACTACGGTTATCCATTTCTAGTTCCTCCACATTTTTGAGATGCATTTTTAATTACTAAATATGATGAAACATATGAATATTATTCTAGATTTCTGAAAAGCTTATCCTAGATAAATTATATGTTGAAACCTTATTGAGATTTCTGTAAAATGCTCATTTAACATATTAGTATTTTTAATGTGCATTTTTAGTGTAGATTATAAAGGATACCTCAGATTGACATACTATTTTGAGCCTTGTATTGTGTGTATCTTTATTACATAACCCATATATTATATAGGTTGAACTGCAGTAGTGCTCAGTATTTAATCTTGGGATTACTCCACCTTGTTATGAAAAGCTTTTGTCATATATTTTGTCAGTATTTTGTGTTTGCATGGTGAAGTAATCTTCTCTTTGTGAAAAACTTTCCCATGATTTTTTTACAAGTGCCTCAGCAACTCACCCAGTAATGGCTTGTATGTTGTATTTTCATATTAACAAGAACAAAATATCCTGCTTCAAATCACAGAACTATTTGCAAATTAATTGAAGCATTTCTCTAATGAAAATCTCTCATTTGTATGTACACATCAAATAGCAGCACCGTATAATCTTTAAAGGAGTGCAAATATACCAAAACACTTGGGTATGGCTTAAGAATTATATGTACTCCATAAAAAGGGAGTAAATCAAAGAGTTAATGAACATTAATACAGTTCACGTTATGGTCTTCAGCTGCTTAGAAATGTCTTCAATTATATGAATTATACAATGAAATTCTCAGGTGAATGTCTCCAGAAGGTCAACTCTGAAAATTTAACTTTGAAAATTGCTTGCTTTAAGCTTAATAACTGTGAAAGTAATTAAAAAATAGGCAATTTTGTCATAATATACTGTGATTATATTTCAAAAGTGCTGGCATAGAATAAAGTTGTTTTCTCTTGTGATACTTCTTTGCACAATTAAGGTGTTCTCTCTCTCTCTCTCTCTCTCTCTCTCTCTCTAGTCCATATTAGAATTAGACTGACACTGCAACTGAGAATACTCGCCATGCCTCACCACCACTCCTCCTGTCTCATCCTTCATTAGCTGGAGTAGAGTGCATTGTTTCCATCCAGAAGGAATCAATTCTTATCTAACTCTAGCCAAACAGAGATCAAAATATCTTCTACATGAGACGTAAATCACCTCCTAATTGCAAAAGCAGTCTAATTTTAAAATGGACTATACATACCAGCTCAACATGTTCTGATAAGTTACTGGAACACAAAAACAAGGTATTCTGTTTGTGGAGCAGAATTGGAACTGAAAAATTCAATGGCACAGCTGGGATTTGAATCACTGACCTTCTGCTTATCAGGCAGGTGCTCTATCATTAAGCTACTGTGACAACCTGCCAGAATGACATTGAATTCCCCAACCTCTTCACAAAAAAAAAAAAATAGTATCTGAACAAGTTATTAACTGCTGTAATTAATGGTTTTAATACAGATTTGATAGATAAAAAGATAGACAAATTTAAATATCAAAAGGTTGTTAAAGAGGTTTCTATCCTCAAGAAAATACAAGATAATTGTATTTTTAAAAAGTTTACTTACCATCTGTGGGCCAATAAAATATTTACAAGCATTTTTACAGAGTATGGAATAACTTTGGTCCCTCAAAATAAATTAAATATACAAAATTTACTAAATTTTTCCAAAATTCCAAATTATAAAAAATCTGATGTGTTGCACTCACATGACTTTCTCTACTCTTGTTCTAACCATTCTAACAAACTCTTATTCCTATATCTCCATGTTAGTTTAGATAAACGTTCATACAAATTGTGTTACTGCTTATGTCCTTGTAGGTGTAAGGGGAATATTAGAATACAGAAGGCTTTGTGCGACAGTCAAATCTTTTTGACCTTTGAGATTCCATTCTCTTTGCACGATTAACATATAAAAAAATGAACAACGTTGTTGCATTTCGCTAAAGTTCTAAGTTTTCCGAAACTCACACACATAACAAGAAATATCTCTGAAATGGTTCACCCTACAAGAAAATTTATTGAGACATAAATTGTGTGTTTTAGCAAGGTCTACCTACCTATAAATGTATACCTTGAATTACTATGAAAAATCAAAAAAATAAAAGATGGGAACTACCACACACTCAAACAGTAATTCCTGAGTATCCTCGAAAAATGGCAGTTGCAACCTTCAGGTTGATTACAGGACATGATTGTCTGGCAAAACATTTAAACAGAATTGGGATATATTCTTCACCACTCTGTCCTCTATGTGATCTGCAAGAAGAAATGGACCGAGACCACCTTCAAATATGCCCGGCCACTTCTAGCGCCTCATCCATCAGTGAAAAGTATTGGAGACCAAGAGGATTAATGACTTCATTGTCAGAAACCCAGCATTAACTAACAACATTTTTTGTATAGTATAATTTGATCTATCTCTTAACGGTTTACCAGTTATGCAAAAGTTGTCCAAAGTAAATACGACTACAGGGGCTATAGCCAGAAAATTCAAGATATACATTTCATTTATCATCAAAATTTTCGAAAAATCTTCCATGTAAAGGGTAGTGTAGGGTGGGGCTATTTTCTTCAAAATCTTCGTGTCACATCCTTGAAAGACATTAAACTTAAATACCAAGTTTGGCTTTTAACCAACTTTTCGTTTTTGAGTTATGCTGTCCACAGACTGATAGACACACAGACACGGACCTTTTTCTAAAAATGCTTTTTTTGGATTCAGGGGGCCTCAAAACATATATTTCCGGTGAAATCTCGACATCAAATTTTTGGTTGGAATACAATACTTCCCCTACTTACCAGTAGAGAAAGTAAAAATCTGGCATTTATCAATTTAGCTGTTTGGATTGTGATAGGGTTTATATTGGTAAAACTAAACATCATTTAGAAACCAGAATATAAGAGCATTTTAGAAATATTAAATGTGTTGTTAGCTAATGCTGGATTTCTGACAATGAAGTCATTAATCCTCTTGCTCTCCAATATTTTTCACTGATGGATGGGGCACTCTTGCAGATCACATAGAGGACAGATGTCCTCTATGTGATATTAAATGTAAACAAATTGATAAATCAGCTACAGCATATCATTTTTGGTCATTTAATAATGAAATAAATCCAGAGGTTAAATCATTAAAACAATGAAATGAACCTATAGATTTAATGGGTTGGGAAAAGATATTCATTTTAAAAAACAAGAACTGCATTATGATAATTGTTATTTATGCCAACAAGCTTACCGCTGGTGGTTAAAGCAGCCACTCGATAAGCGGAAGATCCGTGGTTCAAATCTCGGCAATGGATTGAATTTTTCAATTCTGATTCCACCTCTTAAACTGCATTATGAATTTTGAAATACCACCAATAGATTGTATTTATAGGTTTTTGTTTTCAAAGGTTGGCGACATATTTTTAAATTGAGTGTCGATAACTATGATAACTTGGTTGGCAAGCTTTGAAAATTAGTTGGATACAACTTGAAACTAGTCAGCACTGGAAGAACTTGCACTATTAATAAGATAAGTGAAGTTTTAGTTTCTAATTTATTCTTATTTTAGATTCTGATGCTTCACTGTTAATAGCTTCTATTTTCCTTAACTCATTCTCTGTTTCATCCATTTTGTCATTACCACCCTTGTGTTTCTGGCATTGCTGCTCATATCATATTACTTTTTCCTTTTGTCTAGCCATAGCACTCCTTAAAGTTAGCGAGAGCTAACCTGGCACTTGACAGCTACATGATCCACTCACCTGCGAACGAGGCTAGTGCTAATGTAAAGTGAACTACAATCACCTTGAGTGATAATGTTCTGGAGAGTCAGAGCTGGTAACTTTCTAACCTACCAGTTCATCAAAAGTGAGTATATCTATAGTCGGTGATAGCTATCTTGCCTCTTGAGAGCTAGCTGATTCACTCATCTGCGAATGAGGCTAGCCCTATCTTGTCCAATCAACAGATTATTGAGCAATGTGTTTGTAAGACACGATTGGACGAGATAGGGCTAGCCTCATTTGTAGGTGAGTGAATCAGGTAGCTGTCAAGTGCCAGGTTAGCTCTTGCCAACTATAGTTTGCAGTTCATCTGAATTACTGATTTACTAGCAATCCACTACCAGTGAAATAGTTAAACATTTTTCTTTTTTCCTTGTCCTTTAAGAACAGGACAGATAGGTATGAAGAAAATAATTTTTTAAAAATAAATTAATAATCGTAAAAAACAAAAATGCTGGAGATACATTAAAAGGCTTAATCTAATGTTACATAGTCAGCATTCCTTTTGCACCCCCGAAAATAAAATTCTGAACTAGTATATATGTAATACTTTGTGAGTGTGTAATTTGAGAACTGAGTATATATGATATTTTTGAAGTGTGTGATCCAACTCTATGTTCTGTAATAACAGAAAATGAATGAGTGTAATGTAAGCAGTATGAATTGTTCAGCGATTGCAAATTTTTGTAGTGAATGTGGTAGATTTTCTATGTTAAGCTACCTAAAGTGTGCAATGTTAAACATTTAAAGACCATATAGCTATAGTGAGAGCATCACCCTCGTCAATCACCCAAAGATGCCTTCATATGTCTGCAATAGATTTAGTAATGGAGTACTATAAATCAGTTCTCATCTACAACATAAAAGAAATATATTTAGAATGGAATATAAATATATTTTGTGCCGCCTTGCGCCTTAGAGATGCAAGAACTCCAAACCAAATGTAATGGGTGGTCATTGAGAGCCACAGTTGCATTTGTTCATTGTTCTGGCTTCTGTAACAGATTTGTTATTAATAAATACAGAGACAAATCCATTTGAATGCAGTTTTATTCATTCCTTTCAACATTTAAGTTGACTTACAATCAGCTTCCAATGTTTGCAAAGGGAACGATGAAACCGGTTACAGACGACATGGACATACTATGACATCACAGTATTGGGCAATCATCTTACCATGCAAAAGACTGCGACCCAAGTTCATGTAATGCATGCCAAGCTTGTCCTTTACTTCTGATACTGCTAATTTGTTTTGATTATATTCTTTGGATCAGTAATGCAATTGCAACAGCACAGTCTCTAATTTCTGATGACTTATTTCAAAACACCCAAGATGTAAAACAAAATTATCATTGTGGTGCTGTTTTTATGATTATGAGAGGTGATGTTGATGAGCTTTTGACTCTTTTGTTATCTCGGGTCATGATACTGGATGGAATGAACATACACTCGGGGTTAACTTTAGTGAAATATTTTATTCGCACCTTCTTGTTCACAGTATTTAAAATCGTATTACAGTAGTAAGTCTTATTTCAGTGGATCGACTTCCCTAGCATCACCGAGATTTAATGTCTGAAAATTTAGCGATATTCCGCTAAATGTGTTTTCTAGCACTTTACACTTCGTCTATTTTACATCCTTTTATTTAATTGCACACTTCGTATTAACTAACTGATTAAAGTTAGCTAATGTTTCACTTATTTTACACAAATTAACGGTCTTTAAACACTTAGTAAATTTACTTTCACTATTTTATGACGCGCACACATAAAAATGCATCCATCTACACCAAAGACATAGACGCTAATCCCAATTCTTTTGGTTGCGAGTCTAGCATTCCGACTGCCATGTGTACATCCGCGCATGCGTTCATCAAATAGTTCCTGCATTGTTAGGGAAGTGATCTTTAGCTATCCTGATTTCGCTTTTAATATTGAACACATTTAATTCTTTCTACATTTTTTGTATTTTCTTTGTATGGTTTTAATTTATTTTTATGGTATCTTCCTACCAACTTGCCATTTGTATTCTGTAGCTCATACGTGTGGTCACCCAGGTGTTTTGTTATGACCAGTGGTCCTGTGTACAGTAGTTCCATCTTTCCCTTTTGTGTGGTCATCATGTGTCGATGTCAATTGTTAATCTCTTGGGGCTTGTGTTGTTGGTCATCCGCTTGGTTAGGACGAACTTAGTTGTTGTAATTTCCCTGAGTGTTGCTGGTGTTTGTTGTTTCTGTATTCTGTGCAGCATCTGCCCTATTTGGCACATTTTCATTTACTACCTGCTGTCTTATGTTGCCAGTGTACCATTGGTTTCTGCCCCTTTGGCGTGAACCTCTGGTGTATGACGGTCTTTGGTTGTTGAAGTATTCCCTACAGAATCGTATGTGATTCACTTGATGGGTACGGTCTCCTGGTCTTCCACGATCATATGTATATGTTCTGTATCTCGATTCACCCCTTGGTATTGTGTCGTGGTACCGCTGTCTTGTGTTCTCCATCCTCTCGCCATGATTGTGTGGTTGTGGGAAATGGTGTGCCCCTCTCCCCCTTTCATGGGTGCTCCTAGTATTTCTATCTTCTCCCCCATTCTGGTTGTTTGTAGCCGTGCTCCGGTTTAAGATGGGTGAGTTTGGGTGACCGTTCCTATGTCTATGCTCATTAGGCCGACCATTTTGTGTTTCGAAGGCTGTCAGCAATTCTATCATATCTGCAAAATCTACCGGCCTCGCAACAATTAACCCTGTTCTTACCGTGTCTGGGAAATGATCATACCACTAGGACTCAGGATGCTAACAGAAAGAAACAAAAGGCAAAGTTCGACAAATTGGCCGCCACAAAAAACAAACCATGTGCACCACAGCTTAATACAATCATAAATGTATCAGGAGAGCCACTAGACAATGATACGTTGGCTGTCCTCTCCAAAGGTCTAAATTTCGCTATAACACCCAAGCAGATACCGACAGATGACATCATAGCCAGTGTAGAAGATGTATTAATTGGAATCCCAGAAGAACGGGCTGATCATATACGCATCGAAACAGCAAGAATCCTCTCACATCATAAAGTACCTCGCCAGAATTTATCTAGAATAGAACGTCAGGCACTATTTAACATTAAGCAACGTGAAGATCTGGTTATTTTGAAGGCGGACAAGGGCAATGCTACGGTTGTAATGAAGTCTCAAGACTATCACCAGAAAGTTAAAGCACTGCTTCAAGAGGATACATATGTACCACTTCCAAAAAATCCATTGGCCAAAATTCGCCGGGAGGCTAGTGCTCTAATCAACAGAGCAACTTCAATAGAAAAACAATTCAAACCGAGGCTAAAAAGAAATAACTACAACGTACCTAGATTGTATGGTCTCCCGAAAGTACACAAGCCGGGGATCCCACTTAGGCCCATAGTGAGCGCTATAAATTCCCCTACGCATTCTCTAGCACGATTTCTAGCAGATAAATTAAGACCTCTAACCGAGGACATTAAGTCCAACGTAAGAAACTCCACTGAATTTATCAACATAATTCAGCGCCTCCATTTGAAGAAATCTGACTTGTTAGTCAGTTTTGACGTAACATCCCTCTTCACAAATGTGCCCGTGGACGAGGCAGTGGAAGTAGTGCGCCAAAAACTCAGATCACGCGATCTTCCAGAGGAGTGGGCCGATCTATCTGCTTTCTGTTTAAAATCCACCTTTTTTCAATATAAGGGAGATTTCTTCAAACAAACTCAAGGGGCAGCCATGGGGTCACCACTCTCACCAGTTATAGCCAACATATTCATGGAAGCCTTTGAGCAAACGTTTTTGGATAATGCCACAATAGGACCCAGTGTGTGGATAAGATACGTAGATGACACATTTGTAGTTTGGCCACATGGACGTAACAGTTTGAACTTGTTCTTTGACCAACTAAACAAAAGCCATCCGCAGATAAAATTCACCATGGAGTTGGAAAAAAATGGTGAACTTCCATTCTTAGATGTGCTGGTTATTAGACGAAAAAATGGCACTTTGGGACATTCAGTATACAGAAAAACAACACATACTAATCTCTATCTTCATGCAGAATCCCATCACCACCCCGCAACCAAAAAGGGAATTTTTAAAAACTTTGGCCTTACGAGCAAAAAGAGTTTGCGACTCTTCTAGTTTGGAACAAGAAAAGAAAAATCTGTGTGAAGTCCTACATGCCAATGGTTACAAAAAGAAGGATATCTTTCGGGCCTGGAAAACAGCAGTATCAAAACAGGAAGACAAGGAAAAGAAGAAAAAATCAGACAAACAAAAATTTGCAGTACTCCCATATGTAGAAGGAGTAACAGACCGAATAGGGAAATTATTAAAACAAGCGGATATTAAGTTGGCATACAAAGCACCCACTAAACTGCAAGATTTACTGGTTAACGTAAAAGATAAAGTTCCACCACTTAACAAACCCGGTGTTTATGAAATACCGTGTAACTGTGGCAAATCATATATTGGTGAGACTGGTCGAACTGTGAAAGAACGATTACAAGAGCACATACGTCAGTGCAAACAAAATGATATTGAAAAATCGGCGGTCGCGTTACATGCTTACGAAACCAAACACACAATACTGTTTGATCAGACCAAGATAGTAACCAGTGAAAATAGATGGCGACCCAGAAAAATTAAAGAGGCCTTAGAAATTTCCCGTTGTCCTAAGAATTTTAATAATAATGGTGGCATGCACATTAACAAACTTTGGTTTACGGCCATGGGTAGAACAAAACACAAGAACACCACGTCATTTGTGCCGCAGTGTAATGATTCTATGGCAGTGCCACAGTGTAATGATTCTATGGCAGTGACGTAGCAATGCAGAAGGACTGCCGCAATGCAGAGACTGCCCAGCCTATCAGGGCTCACCATTTACCCACCTTTCACCTGTTTGCCAGTATATAAGTTGACTAGCTGCTACATAGCGGCACAGTTTGCCTGTGATAACGACCACGACAAGATGGTCGAAACGTCGGCATTTTATAATTTGACGCGGCAACAACCGGATAGCCAAGATATTTTAAACAATGGCCGTGGAAGCTTGAGAGAATGTCTTGTTATGCTGGTAATTAGCTCTGCTTCCGACAGGTTAGGGTCTAATAGCTTTCCTTTGTTGGCTACTTTCATAAAATAATCGACTAGCGATAACCCTTTGGTTGGTTCATATCTACCTGTTGCTAGCTCTACCCTAGTTTGGTTTTGCTTAGCTGGGCCCCAATACCTTGATAGGAATAGATTTCTGAATGAGCTATACGACTCATGACCAGGGAGTGTTAATCTGAGCCATTCTAATGCCTTGTTTTTTAGGCTTTTCTTGACTATCATCATCCTAAGCTCATTTGGTATCCTTTTCACTTTAAAATACTCTTGCATCTCTTTAACAAAGAGTTTTGGATCGTCTCCCTTCTCCTCATCAAATGTAGGTGGTGTGATTTCATGTAATATGCTGTTGGTGTAACATGTGTTGTGTGTTGTGTCATTGTTGGGTTGTGAACCTCTTTCTCTGTATGGTGAGTCAACATTTTGTACATAATTCAAATAACTCTCATCTTGTACATTACTTACATCTAAATCATCTTGCCTTTGTAGTGCATTCACAACATCATTTACATTAGCCAAACTTTCTTTCCCTTTCTTCATTTCTTTACAAATTGATTTTAAATCATTCTTTATTTCTAAGTGACTTTGTTTCATATCATTTATAGCATCCTGTTGCGAATGTACTACATCAGTCATCGTCTTAATTTTAGGAACTACAATTTGTTCTACAGTTTCATTAATAATGTCTTTCCTTACTACCTCAATCTCTTTCCTTAATTCCTCAGTTATTTCTGCTTTTACATTTGTAATCTCTGCTCAGGGGTCTCCGTCTAGGGGATATGTGAATAGCGACCACAAGGTACCCAAGCTGAGCAGAACATTACTTCCACTTCCTGGTGTTTTGCTCCTCACTGTAACTTTTCTATCTGACCTTACCTTGGTCATCTCTTGTTCTCTTCTGACCCCGGTGCTATTAGGATTACCGAGGGCTAGGGAGTCTTTATTTTTCCAACCTCTCCATTTCTCTATAAAGTCTTAACCCCTAACATGCTGACCTGTCATGGGATGTAATACGTCCTCTGATTGGTAATCAGAGGATATGGTCGGTGAATTTATTTTGTTAATTCTCCCGGTCAGGTCGATGAGACCCGTAAACCAACGACAGGTGTGGTCCTCCAGACATTCTGGGGGTTGTGAGAGAGCGATGTGACCGCCAAAACATAAAAATATGGTGCTCTCTAAAAATCGGTTACTATACTGCTATTGCTCTATCAATATATTAAATATTGGAGAGCAAGAGGATTAATGGCTTCATTGTCAGAAATCCAGCATTAGCTAACAACAACATTGAATTCTTTTATTTATACATATATATATATATATATATATATATATATATATATTAAAATTAAATATGGAAATATTTATAACGTCTTTAAACAAACTTAATTGTTTGTAACAATGAACATTAGTAACACATTTTCGTCATTTAACCAACTCATACCAACATCAAAAACAAATTACACTCTTAACAAATATTTGTATAAACGATTTTCTTTTGGGGTCTTACAATATCCTGTCTCAATTGTTTGGCCAAGTTGGAATCCTCAGACATGGAAATGACACCTGCTGTCAGTCTTGTTGAAAAAAACATTCCAGGACATTAATCAGATAACACAGAAACCTACCGCAAATGCAAATGAGTAAAAAACTTAATCAGTCCTAAATGTAACAATCATTCAAACTAAAAGCTGTACTTTTTTTTTTGTAGTGTTTAACGCCCACTTTTACTACTATGGCACCACAGGCAGTGACACTGATGATACATGGAATGAAGATGGAGCACCGGTGGAATGAGATAGTTGGGAAAACCAGAGAATGCGGAGGAAACCCGCCCCAGCGCCACTTCGCCCACCACGAATCCCACATGTGGTTGCCTGGGATTGAACCCAGGTCGCTTCAGTGAGAAGCGAATGGTCTAACCACTTGGCTATGGTGCGGCCAAAGCTTCACTTATCTTAGTATTTGCTGCAAGTTCTTGAAATATTACGCAGACATGTTTCTTAATAAACAAGAGCACTGAAGATATGATGGAGGCATCAAGAAACCACTCTACCCAATATTTCAAGAACTTGAAACAAATATTAAGATAAGTGAAGCTTTTAGTCATTAAATAATTGTTATATTTCAGATCTGCAAGAGGAAATGGATCGAGACCACCTTCAAATATGCCCGGCCACTTCTGGCGCCCCATCCATCAGTGAAAAATATTGAAGAGCAAGAGGATTAATGACTTCATTGTCAGAAATCCAGCATTAGCTAATAACAACATATTTAAGATTCGCTGTTAACAGCTTCACTTTTTCATTAAGTTCAGTAGTGTTCTTAAAAAGAGCAATGGACACGCTCTGATGTGTAATAGGAGAGACCTGTTTCTACAACATACCTGTTTCTACCAGGAGAAAAATGAACTGGTTTGAGAATTCAATGCCATTCTGGCAGTTTGTTACAATAGCTCAGTGGTAGAGCAGCCGCCCGGTAAGCGGAAGGTCTGTGGTTCAAATCCCAGTTGTGGCATTGAATTTTTAAGTTCCAGTTCTACCTCTCAAACTTTGCCCACACACGGCTTGTGTGTTTAAAAACACCAACAGTAAGTTTGTTGGCATAAATAAATAATAATTATCATTCTGAAGGTTATTTAATCCTGGGATATAAAGTACTTTCAATAGTAAGTCACCATTGGGGTAATTTGTCTCTGATGTGAGACTGCCTTTGTGGTTTACCAGGAGAAATACGAACTGGTTTGAGAATTTAATACCATTCTGGCAGTTTGTCACAATAGCTCAATGGTAGAGCAGCCACTCGGTAAGCGGAAGTTCTGTGGTTCAAATCCCAGTTGTGGCATTGAATTTTTAAGTTCCAGTTCTACCTCTCACAAATAAAGAAAATTCAAATAACTGGAATTGATAGTAATTATGTCCATTATTATAAATATGTCACTACACCTCAATGAATTTGAAAGAAGCTTCTCCACTTATAAGCTGTGTTTAAGGACACTTGGTAATGATCTTGGATTAAAAAATGTATTTTTATTTTTTTTGCTTAATATGAAGTCATGGTAGCTTAGAGGTTAGAGCAGCTGCATTGAGCTACTGTGATGATCTGCTAGAATGGCATTGAATGGTTAGAGCAGCTGCCTGGTAAGCGGAAGGTCTGTGGTTCAAATCCCAGCTGTGGCATTGAATTTTTAAGTTCCAGTTCTACCTCTCAAACTTTGCCCACACACGGCTTGTGTGTTTAAAAACACCAACAGTAAGTTTGTTGGCATAAATAAATAATAATTACCATCTGAAGGTTATTTAATCCTGGGACATAAGGTACTTACAATAGTAAGTCACCTTTGGGGTATTTTGTCTCTGATGTGAGACTGCCTTTGTGGTTTACCAGGAGAAATACGAACTGGTTTGACAATTCAATGCCATTCTGGCAGATTGTCACAGTAGCTCAATGGTTAGAGCAGCCGCCTGGTAAGCGGAAGAACTGTGGTTCAAATCCCAGCTGAGGCATTGAATTTTTAAGTTGCAGTTCTACCTCTCAAACTTTGCACACACACGACTTGTGTGTTTAAAAACACCAACAGTAAGTTTGTTGGCATAAATAAGTAATAATTAACATCGACAGTACCTTAACAATACTCTGGCATCAGAAGCGTGTTGTAGCATACAGCTAAACACTAGCATACATAGATGGGTATGTGAGGGGCAGGCAGTAGGTAGGTGAGGGGTTTGCGGGGAGGTCGTCCTAGCCATATCACATGCATGCTCTTAAATACTGACTCGTCTCAGCATACGCCGCTGTTTTAGAACCAAACAGCTGTGTATTTGCTATTTTAGCTAAATATAGCAACTCTACAGTATTAGTCGGTCTGGGTGGCTCAGTTGGTTAGACGCTGGCCTACGGATCCCAAGGTCGCGGGTTCAAACCCGGCCCAGGTCGATGGTTTTTAAGTGTGCTTAAAAACGACAGCTCCATGTCAGTAGATTTACTGGCATGTAAAAGAACTCCTGCGGGACAAAATTCCGGCACACCGGCGACGCTGATGTGATCCTGGCAATTGACAGCGTCGTTAAACAACAAAATAATTTTTTTATCTACAGTATTGTTTAAAAAAAAATCACTACTAAATGATTTTATAAAATAATTGTCCTGCATTAAAATTATTACAAAACAAAATAGATATAAAACAACTAACACCGAAAAATAAGGGAACATTCAGCGTACTAGTATCTCCCAAGGCTATGCCCTGATCATTACATAATATTTTATTATTTAAAGCTACTGTTTCATACAAAAGAACGCCAATAATTTATAGGCAAATCCACTTCCTAGTGCATTCAGAAGGAACACATGATTTGCTAGATCATTCTCAAAACAAATAGAAGGAAATAAAAACCTCATTTATTCTCAGGTGTGATTCGAAGTTCTAACCTTCACTACGAATTTTTGGCATGCTAACCTACTACACTACTAGAACACGTTAGCAGGAGCACTACCGTATTCCTAATCAATGAGCTGGTGAATGTGATGTCATCACCTGCACTTCGCATCTTTAGGCAATACCAATCCAGGATATAAAGACTCACCCGATATAAAAATGTTAGCTAATGCTGGATTTCTGACAATGAAGTCATTAATCCTCTTGTTCTCCAATATTTTTCACTGATGGATGGGGTGCTAGAAGTGGCCGGGCATATTTGAAAGTGCTCTTGGTCCATTTCCTCTTGCAGATCACATAGAGGACAGAGTGGTGAAGAATATATCCCAATTCTGTTTAAATGTTTTGCCAGACAATCATGTCCTGTAATCAATCTGAAGGTTGCAACTGCTGTTGTTTGAGGATACTCAGGAATTACTGTTCGAATGTTTGGTAGTTCCCATCTTTTACCTTTTGATTTTTCATAGTAATATTTTGCAATATTTTTTCTAATTCAGAGTTGACTAATCTTTTAGCTGCATAAAGTGGTAAATTAACTATAGATTTCTGCACAATGCTGGCACCCTTTTTTGCAAGAAAATCAGCTCTCTCATTACCACTCAGTCCACAGTGGGCTGGTATCCATTGGAAGACTAGGTGTTTTTGAAGTGCTGTTAGATGGCTAAGCATTTTCCAACATTCTATAATTGTTTGGTTTTTTGGTGACAACTTGGAAGTAATTGCTATAATTGCCACCCTGGAATCTGAGAAAATAACTGCTTGCTGAAAATGTGAAATTCTATTCAAAAGAGTCTGTAGGGCCATTCGAATTGCTTCAATTTTTCCATCAAAGTTTGTAGTTCCATAACTTAAAGATTTGTAATAGGAAAAGAGGTAACAGATGACTCCAGCCCCTGCTCCATCTCGGTTTGATATCAAATGATTCATCAGTATAAATATGGAGCCAATCACGTTCCGCAATATCTAGTATGGATTGTCTCTAATGCCAATAATTTTAGAACACTAGTTGGAGTATCACTTTTTTAACTTCTTCAGTCAGGTGTAAATAATATGTGATGTCTAATGTTTGTGTCGGATTGACTTTAGATGTGAAGTTTTCCTTTTAATTAGGAAGGTATATATTCTTCTTGATGTCTTGAATTTTGGAAAGAAAGCTCTTCTGAGTCTTTAGTGTATGTGTAACATTTCTCTTGTTCCATGTATTGAATGGGAATCTGATCAACTTTTTGTGGTGAATAAGAGCTGCTTTTTCTATTTCATATTCAATGGGGTATTGGTTGGTTAGTATTTCCATAGCTGGTATTGCCATGGTTTCTAAGTTTGGTTTTGTAAGATTCTTTTTTTTTTTCTATTTGCTATTACAAGTACTTCGCTGTAGTAAGTAAATAATGGCTTTATATACAGGGTGTAAATGAATAACACCACATGAATTTTACTGGTGATAGACGGTTCATAGGCAGTCAATTTGAGATAGGAAACCTATGGTCTAGGATTACAAATTACAGAACTGTGCCTTACAATTGTTTGAGGGTATGCACACCACTGAGCATGACCACTGCAGCTATAACCTATGATGAGGAAACAAGCGGACGAATTTTGTAACCTGTGTATTTAGCACAATGGTTATGGTGCCCGGATGCGAAGGCACACACATATTAAAAGTGCAGGTTCAAAAACCTACAACTCCATATTTTTTATGTTCTTTTTTCTTTCGTTCTTCATAAGCGCATGCTTAATCTAATTTGATTTACACTAAACATTTGTGTCACTGTAATTTTTCATTGAACTAATCTTTAAATTTTTTGTTTCAAGTTTGTTTAACTATTATTTACACTTGCATGACCTAAATAATAGGTACACACTGAGAATTTTGTTCAAGTTTTTCACTTAAATGAGATGGTTCAAGCCTAACGCAATGTTATTGTGTGCTGAAGTAAACAGGAAATGAGATATGGGTGACTTGAGTAGGAAACGGTCACCACATGGTGGTGTTGTGTCTTCCAGAGATATTAAGGTCACCTATTAGCAGTATTAGAAATTTGTTATGCTAACACATAGGTGTTCAGCGTCTCGTTGGGCAATTGTAGTACTTTGTGCTATTACTGGTTCAATGTTTTGTGAACTGTTTGCAGCAGGTCAACTGTTGGAAGGAACATTTCTGTTATTGACATGGACAAATAGCAATACATAACCCTCCAGCTTAAGTCATCAGATGTAAGAGGAATTAAAAGTAAGCAATATTCTGTATTGTCCAGAGCAGTTGTTAGATTTACTTAATACTGCGTACAATAGAAGAGAGAAAAACTTGGACCTAAATGAGGTGCTTAGAATAGCAAGGGCGTATGGGCCAAAGTATGAAATTTTTGTTTTTCTTGCAACATATAGTATGAAGTCTACTCTTTAATGCCTATTAAGTGTGAATGGTTGATATGCCCTGGACATGAATGAATTCATTTGAATACAACATGGTGTTTGACTGTACGTGCTTCAGCCGAATCTCGAGAATAGCACAGGCGTATGAGCCAAGCTGCCGGCCACTATCTGTGACAGTCACTCTTGAAGAGAATGTAGCAATAAATCACTTAAGAGAGGGTACTGTTTATTTTCAGGCCTTTACTCCTCATAAATGATTATTCCTTAACCTTTCAAACATTTTTGCAGTTTTGTAAATAGCTTTTGCCTGCATGGGGTATTTCTTTAGTTCAGTCTGTTGCTTTTAAAGAAAGCTGCAACATGTTTTAGTGGCTTGCAGCTCTCGGTTTAACTTCTGTTTAGCATTATGTTTATGGAGTTGTGCTGTTTACTAACAATACCATTGAACAAACCTCTAGTGCACTTAGCGTAGTGATTTACTTTTATTAAGCTCTATGAGTGACACAGACAGTGATTCTATTTGTCACCATGTAAGTTGTCCCAGAATACGCTGCATGCAGAAGTAGCAATGGAAAATGCATATGGCCAAGAAGAAGATGAATACAGATGAAGAACACGTAAGTTAAAAAACCAAACATGTAGTAACGTCTCACACCAGAGGTAGAAGAAGAGGCAGCAGCAGATGACGATACTTCACATTACTAACATACTCTGGTTCCTCATGGCACAGCACAGCAGTTAAACATCTTCAGCGATCTCGCCATACTTTTTGTTAACTTACTTCTTTATATTCACTATAGAAGTATTGTATGTTAGTATTAGAACAAATATTTACCAATATTAGTAAAGTACTACTTAAAATAAGTGTTTTGGTTATAACGCGCATGAAAGCATACATTATCTGAATTATATTGTTGATGAAATTAACCTTCTGAAATCTTAAATACGTGCCAAATAACATTTTATATTCCTAATTAACAGTATTAGTGTATTAGATTCACATCTGAGCAATTTTTAATCTCTCTAAAGATGGTTTTAATATGCACTGCATAGTAAAACTTTAACCGCATTTTTCTCAAAACTAGCTTTTAGCGCACACGCCCTTGCTATTCTAAGGGCCTCAAATGAAGTGTTTGTGCTCTGTTATGGTAGAACAGTTATTGATAGCAGACAGGTAGCCCAATTGTTATGTACACATCCGACACAACGGTGTTGCTTATTCCAAAAATTTAACTAAAAACGAAGAAGAAATTAGACCTATTTTCTCAAATTTAGCTACACATCCAAAAAACACTTTATTTAAAAATAAAGTGTACTCTCTAGAAACCAATACCTACAAACCAAAGCCTAATCATAACTCCTTTAACTTCCTAGGATCACTTTTGAAAAATGCCCATGTAAAGCAAACCACTCCGAAAAATAATATGAATAATAATGTGAATATAAAAACCTTGAAAACTGGAAGTTTTAATGTAAACAATAAAAATATGGGGGCCGTAAGTACCAGAAATCTCAGAGTTATTAAGAGTTCATAAACTATCTCATGAAATAACAGAACAAGAATTTAAAACTGGCACAAAACATCACAATTTTGCCAATAGAGGGTATATATTATTAAAAGTTAAAAATGGCAGATTACACAGAATGTAATTATTTAAGAATAGCTCAAATTAATGCCCAAAGGAGTAGACATGTGATGTCCAAGTTGAAACAGACTGCAGAGGAATTAAAACTTGATGTATACAGGAACCATATTCTAGTAATGGTAAGTTAGCACACATCCCAGTTAAAGCTAGAGTTATTAGCTGTGGAAATAACCCCATGGCAGCAGTAGTTATTTATAACCCTCACAAGTTATAGATATAGCTCATCTCAGAAACTCACACACCAACTGCATAGACATTACACATACTTCAGGATGATTTGTTTTGATAAACCAGTATTATCAATATTCCCGTGATATAGAGCCTTATTTAGACCAAACTAGAATTATATTTAGACAGTGTGCTACTTTTGAATTAATATTTACATTTGATGCAAAGGCAAAATCTGATTGGTGGCATAGTAATATTAAAGACAATAGAGGGGAAAAATCAGAAGAATTAATAATCAAATAAAATTTAATTGTTCAAAATCAACCTAATAATCCACTAACATTTGAAAATAGAGCTGGCGCATCTGCTAATATTGATCTGACTTTGTGCAATTATCGAGCAGATCAAAACCTGAAAAATTGGTAGGTTGGTCAAGATATACTTTAATTATTATACCATTAATCCACATACAAAGGCCATGAAAAGTGAGAGGATTATCAAGTACAAAATTGCTAACTGGGATCAACTAAGGGATGAATTTAGTAAAATTAACTTTAATTACGATGGCAAATCGGTGGATAAAGATGCATTGAAACTAACCAAAGCAATTCAATCATAATCAAGAACGTTATACCAACAGTTAGGGCTAAAACATTTTATGACAAAGTGTTAGTGAAGGACAGAAAATGAGGAGGACACGACGGATTTATCAGAAGACAAACGTAGCACTCTACAGAGAACATAACTTGGTTATCTACAGGGAAGCAAGGACCAAGTATAAAGAACTTTTGAATAAAACTAGGTGGAATTCTTGGCAAGAATTTGTGGAAAGAGAGATAGAATTAAATATATGGGAAACACTTTATAAAATAATTATGGATAAAATTAAGAAACCGGACATGTTAACACTTAAAAAGGATAATGGAGAAATGACCAAAGATTGGCTAAGTTCAGTAAATGTAGGTACTTTTAGGCAAATTATTACTGCAGGATAACAGAAATGATAACAATGATAGCAACACAAGCAAAAGTTTAGAAATGATACAGCCATATCAAAATTTAGGAGTAGTTTACCCGTTCGACACCACCAAAAACAGTTTAATACTTAGAAACCTTAAAAAGAAAAAAAGCTACCAGCTCAGATGGAATAATTAATGAAGTATTGACCTGTATAGAATGTGATCTTACACCAATATGACACAAATTATTTAATGACTGTCTATGGCTAGGACGCTACCCTTACTGTTGGAAAGAATCAAGATTAAATATACCCTTTCATGCCTGAATTATTTTGCTACTTATGCCATTCTTCCTCTAATTCGAAACTGGTTTAGATTAGGCGGTCTGGGACACCTTCAGCCTGCTGGCTTGAATGGCCATGATCGTTAAGGCAACACGTAGTGCACTGGCCATGCACTCAAAGCCTGAGGTCGTGAGTTCGAGTCTTGGCAACCACATCAAATATGCCTGTGGTAAAGGATGGGGAGGGCCCACGTAAAATAATCTGTGTGATGGCATGCGTGGATGATGACGGGGTATCATTTGACTGTGGTTGCATGGATTGTGCTTTTCTTATATAAAAAAAAATAATTTTTTACAGTTCAAAACGTCTCAAATAGGTATGTATTTTTAATTGGTGACAGACAGTATAACAAGAATATAGCAGAAAAAAAAGTTAAAACTAGTACAAATAGGAAAAAAAGCCTATGTATCTTATAATACACACCAGGCATGAAGGGGTTAAAAAAGTGCAGATAAGGACCCCATGGATCCAAAGTCATATAGGCCAATCTGTCTACTGAATACTCTTGGGAAGGTTTTGGAAGAATATGTAAAAGATTAAAGGAATTCCGCTTAATGATTGGACTTAACAATAAGCAATATGGCTTCAGGAAAGGCTGCTCCACTGAAGATGCTATCAATAAATTAATAATATTGATTAAAGCTTCAACCTCTAAGTATGTCATTGGAATCCTAGTTGATATTTCTGGAGCGTTAGATAACCTTTGGTGGCCAGCACTCTTTGAAAGATTGCGACTTAAAAGAATTCCCAAATCTTTGTATTTGATTTTATTGGTTTACTGTAAAGACTGAAGAGTGATTATTAAAGGTGCCAGTAGCAATGTCATTCGACACATTAGCAAGGGATGCCCCCAGGGTTCAATCCTCGGACCAACCTTTTGGGACATCTTATTAGATGAATTGATAAGTAATAATAATGTCATGGAGATTAATGCATATGCTGATGATATATTATTTTTAATAGAAATCAAATTGAGGAAAGGGCCAGGAATTTTAACTACAACATTAAGCGGCTGCTGCAGTGCAACCAAACTACAAGTGGCCCCAGCCAAGTCAGCTTATATGGCTTTAAAAGGAATCCTAAAATTAAATACAATAATCAAAATATTAGAAGACAAAAGGAAGCAAAATATTTAGGCATGCTTTTAGATGATAAATTACTTTTTAGAAGCCATACTGAGTATGCTAGGACAAAGGCGAGAAGTTATGATGAAATTAGCCAGAATAGTGTAGTTTGAATATAGGATACTGTTTAATGCAATAACCTTGTATCACACCAGTATTTTTGCCTCCATAATAACGTATGACGCAAGTGTATGGGCATTTAGGATGTGGAATGTTCAAATTAAAACCTTACTATGAAGAACTCAACGAAACATTTTACTAAGGTATACAGGAGCTGTCAACACTACACTGACACTAGCACTATTAGTCTCCATTGGCGTTTGGCCGATCGATTACACCATCAAGTTAAGAGGGGCAATTTTCTGGGCATAAAAAAGGAGATTTAAGGTTCAAGATATAGTGGGAAGAAATTGTGCAAATATAAGAGAAATAAAATTTAATTTACTTCTAAGTTTTCAAGAGGAATGGGGTAGTATGATTGCCGGAAGGAGAACTTATCACCTTTTTAATAATATCAAAGAAAGATTAAAATTGAAGTATGTGCAACCCACTACAGGTTTATTATATTATTTAACTGGGCATGGACCATATAAGACATATTGGCTAAAAATACGAAGGACTGATAGCGATATATGTGACAGATGCTATGTACAGGTCACATCTGAGCATGCTCTATTTGAATGTGTTAGGGAGCAAACAAGAGAAGAGAGACAGGCACTGAGTGGCAATTATATTTATAAGATTATTAGGAATAAGGATTTATGTGAGCATCTTCATAAGCTGGCAGATAAAATAAGTAAGATTGCATGGGAGGAGGAGCGATTACCAGTTAGGCAACAACCACATAATGTTAATGTAGTTATAGAACCAAGGAGATTAAGATACCAACCTGTACAAGAGGAAAGAATAGTAGTGCAAGATGAGGAGGTTAATGATAATAGAAATGGGGGAGAGACTGCAGGGGAAGAGAGGAGACGGATCGAGATGGGGGAGAGATCAGCAGAGATAGGAGGGGAGAGGAGAAATCACCAGGAAGAGGTGAGGAGATGGATCGAGATGGAGGAGAGGTCAGCAGGGTTTGTTTGTGTGTTTCTTTGTTTCTTTCTTTGTTTCTTTGTTTATTTATTTATTTATTTATTTATTTATTTATTTATTTATTTATTTATTTATTTATTTATTTATTTATTTATTTATTTATTTATTTATTTATTTATTTATTTATTTATTTATTTATTTATTTATTTATTTATTTATTTATTTATTTATTTATTTATTTATTTATTTATTTATTTATTTATTTATTTATTTATTTATTTATTTATTTATTTATTTATTTATTTATTTATTTATTTATTTATTTATTTATTTATTTATTTATTTATTTATTTATTTATTTATTTATTTATTTATTTATTTATTTATTTATTTATTTATTTATTTATTTATTTATTTATTTATTTATTTATTTATTTATTTATTTATTTATTTATTTATTTATTTATTTATTTATTTATTTATTTATTTATTTATTTATTTATTTATTTATTTATTTATTTATTTATTTATTTATTTATTTATTTATTTATTTATTTATTTATTTATTTATTTATTTATTTATTTATTTATTTATTTATTTATTTATTTATTTATTTATTTATTTATTTATTTATTTATTTATTTATTTATTTATTTATTTATTTATTTATTTATTTATTTATTTATTTATTTATTTATTTATTTATTTATTTATTTATTTATTTATTTATTTATTTATTTATTTATTTATTTATTTATTTATTTATTTATTTATTTATTTATTTATTTATTTATTTATTTATTTATTTATTTATTTATTTATTTATTTATTTATTTATTTATTTATTTATTTATTTATTTATTTATTTATTTATTTATTTATTTATTTATTTATTTATTTATTTATTTATTTATTTATTTATTTATTTATTTATTTATTTATTTATTTATTTATTTATTTATTTATTTATTTATTTATTTATTTATTTATTTATTTATTTATTTATTTATTTATTTATTTATTTATTTATTTATTTATTTATTTATTTATTTATTTATTTATTTATTTATTTATTTATTTATTTATTTATTTATTTATTTATTTATTTATTTATTTATTTATTTATTTATTTATTTATTTATTTATTTATTTATTTATTTATTTATTTATTTATTTATTTATTTATTTATTTATTTATTTATTTATTTATTTATTTATTTATTTATTTATTTATTTATTTATTTATTTATTTATTTATTTATTTATTTATTTATTTATTTATTTATTTATTTATTTATTTATTTATTTATTTATTTATTTATTTATTTATTTATTTATTTATTTATTTATTTATTTATTTATTTATTTATTTATTTATTTATTTATTTATTTATTTATTTATTTATTTATTTATTTATTTATTTATTTATTTATTTATTTATTTATTTATTTATTTATTTATTTATTTATTTATTTATTTATTTATTTATTTATTTATTTATTTATTTATTTATTTATTTATTTATTTATTTATTTATTTATTTATTTATTTATTTATTTATTTATTTATTTATTTATTTATTTATTTATTTATTTATTTATTTATTTATTTATTTATTTATTTATTTATTTATTTATTTATTTATTTATTTATTTATTTATTTATTTATTTATTTATTTATTTATTTATTTATTTATTTATTTATTTATTTATTTATTTATTTATTTATTTATTTATTTATTTATTTATTTATTTATTTATTTATTTATTTATTTATTTATTTATTTATTTATTTATTTATTTATTTATTTATTTATTTATTTATTTATTTATTTATTTATTTATTTATTTATTTATTTATTTATTTATTTATTTATTTATTTATTTATTTATTTATTTATTTATTTATTTATTTATTTATTTATTTATTTATTTATTTATTTATTTATTTATTTATTTATTTATTTATTTATTTATTTATTTATTTATTTATTTATTTATTTATTTATTTATTTATTTATTTATTTATTTATTTATTTATTTATTTATTTATTTATTTATTTATTTATTTATTTATTTATTTATTTATTTATTTATTTATTTATTTATTTATTTATTTATTTATTTATTTATTTATTTATTTATTTATTTATTTATTTATTTATTTATTTATTTATTTATTTATTTATTTATTTATTTATTTATTTATTTATTTATTTATTTATTTATTTATTTATTTATTTATTTATTTATTTATTTATTTATTTATTTATTTATTTATTTATTTATTTATTTATTTATTTATTTATTTATTTATTTATTTATTTATTTATTTATTTATTTATTTATTTATTTATTTATTAGTCCTTTAAAATCAGATACCGTACATGGTACACTGATATAGGATACGTCAAAAGTAATTATTATATAAACTTATTTACAATAAATACTTGCACACTGTTAACAATATAAGCAGTTCAATATATTATTAAATATATACAAGATGCTAAAGGAAGAAATGTAAGTCAATGTTTTAATGTTATTAGTGATTTAAGGAAGGAAGAGAAGTGGCATGTTAAGAGTTTGAATGGGGAAGTAAGAAATGTGAATATGAGATAAGGATATATAAAGCTGATATTAGAAATATATTAAGTGATGAATTTTGTGCTGGATATCAGTACAGTTGGCCGCAGGGCACCTGCGGCCTTTGGTGCTAAGTTAAATGGAGTATTTATTAATTTTAACCGGATACCGGTTATTTACTGGATACCAGTAAATTTGTTTAAATAGTGATTTATAGAAATTTATTTTATGTAGTTATATAAGTATATTATAAAAGGGGGGATAAAATGGGAAATGTTATTTAATTTGTTTTTTTTATTTAGAATAATTTGTTTTAAGGTTAAAATTTAGTTATGTTATATATGTAATTAAAAAGGGGGGATAAAAATGAGAAAGTTTAATTTATAAAAAATTATTTTGAAATGTTTTGTTTGAAATTGAAATTTTATATGTATATTTAAAAAGAGAGGATAGTAATGAAATTTTATATTTGAATTTTAAAATTATGTAGAGATAATTAATTGTATGTCTATTATAAAAAGGGGGTTAAAATACGATATTTTATTTGAATTTTGAAACAAGTGAGGTTATCAGTAATTTATAAAAAGAGGGTTATTTGAAATTATTTGCTTGTAGTGTTTTATTTTAATTTTGAAAGTCTGTAAATATTTACTATTTAATTATATATTTGGTATAAGCAGGCCTGAATTTAGGACCTCTGACGCCCCTGGGCAAAAAAGAAATTTTGATGCTGTCCCCCCCCCCCCCCCCCCAACTTGCCATACATACGATTAAATTTTCACAACATAGAGAATGGTTTCACTAGTTTGGATACTTAAGTATGAGTGGCAAACACCAAAAGTGAGGTTATTAAAATTTAAGTAGGAACATCTTAATAGAAAGAACTTACACTATAGGACATCACCCCATATTAGATGTCAAAACATATGCTGTTTAAATAACAAGAGGCTTCCTCCTTGCCCTGTCATTTGCAAACAAGTTTATGAGTTCGTTATAGTCCATTTTCACTGGTAAGTCAGATTCAATTGCAACAACACCAAGATAACTAAGACGATCCTTCACTTGTGATGTTCTTATTTATGCATCTTAGAGCAGAAAATGATCTTTCAGTTGAGCAGTTGGAAGCAGGAGTGCTCAAGTATATTTGTAGAGCTATGTTTAAGTTTGGGTAAACACTCTCTAGACAGTTACCTTACAGCTGTGTGGGAGAGTGCGTCGCATTTTCATTCTTTTCTAAGTAGCTTCTGAAGTGTAAGCATTCAAGTGCAAATGCTGAATCTTCAAGATCCAAACTGTAGACTTTCTGAAGTCTGGATGATGCTTCCTGAATTTCAAGTGGACTAAGCATCTTCAGATTTGTCAAAAACATAAATGGTTCACTGAATTCCTTGTAGGAAGAAACTCTGTTGTCCAGTTCTTCAATCAATTTATCCAGAATCAAAAGGAACTTGATGTTTCATGTCTATTTATTTTTTTTTTTATTTTTTTTTTTGTGCAGCTTTCCAGTAATTTTGCCGCCCCCTAAAATGCCCTTACGTAAATACAGCCCTGGGTATAAGTAGTATGTGTGTATCAATTTCGTAAATTTTGTTAAAGTATTATATTTGGTGTTTTGATTAATTTTTTTTCTTATTTAATTTGGTTGATAATATATGAATATTTTTTATTAAATTAATTTAATACTTTTAAATAAAATTTATTTGAATTTTGAATTGTAAAATTGTGTAAATATTTTTCATAAAATTGTATTAGATATTAGGTTGGTATTTTAAATTGGAATTTTGTTGTATATTGTTTGATGTTGAATTAATATTTGTATATAAAATTTTAAATATTAAAAATTTTAAATATTAAATTATGATATTATTTTAGAAGAATAAGATAAATTTTTAAATGGGAATTATTTTGGTAATTTGAATTGAAGATTTTGTTGTTTTATTGATTAAATGAATTTTCGGAAATGATTAATTAAAATAATATTTTGGTTGTTGAATTATGAACACTTTATTAAACTAATATTTTTTATATATGTATATATTAATTTAACTATTAGTATTGTGATTGTTTTAGGTATTAGCAGAAATGTTGGTATACATATTAGATATGATGAATTATAATTTTGAGCATGTTTAATTTGTGTATGTTGTAAAAATTTTCTTTTAATTTTATTGTTTATTATATTTTTGCTTTATAGTATTTAGATTTTTATAACTTGTAAAATATTGTTGATGTAAATAATTTTGAAAGTTAAATAAATGAACAGGGATCTGGAATGTAAGCCCTGGTTTAAGTAATTAGGTGCCAGAGTTTATTATTGCAGGTTTTTGTTTACTCACTCACTTGTATGTGACCTGGTCCAGGAGACTTTGTTTTTTACTTTCTCTACTGGTAAGTAGGGGAAATATTGTATTCCACCCAAAAATGCGCTGTTGAGATGTCGAGATTTCACTGGAAATATATGTTTTGAATAAAAAAAAAGCATTTTTAGAAAAAGGTCTGTGTGTCAGTCTGTGGAGAGCATAACTCAAAAACGAAAAGTCAGTTAGAAACCAAAGTTGGTTTAAGTTTAATGTCTTTCAAGGATACGACACGAAGCTTTTGAAGAAAATAGCCCCACCCTAAACTACCCTTTACATGGAATATTTTTTGAAAATTTTTATTTTCTTGAAAATGGCTCTAACAATTTTGATTAAAATGTCAAATGTTTGAGATATTTTTATGATAAATGAAATGTATATCTTGAATTTTCTGGGTGTAGCCCCAGTAGTCATATTTACTCTGGATGACTTTTACATAACTGGCAAACCGTTAGAGATAGACCAAATCATACTATACAAAAAATGTAGATCTTGCTAAAATACACAATTTATGTCCAAATAAATTTTCTTGTAGGGTGAACCATTTCGGAGATATTCCTTGTTATGTGTGTGAGTTTCAGAAAACTTATAACTTTCGTGAAATGGATCATCGTTCATTTTTTTATATGTTAAGTGTGCAAAGACAACAGAATCTCAAAGCTTTAAAACATTTGACTATTGCACAAAGCCTACTGTCTTTTAACATTCCCCTTGCACCTACTAAGAAATAAGCAATACGATAAGTTGTACAAATGTTTATCTTAACTAACACGAAGAAGATATAAGAATAAGAGTTTGTAAGAATGGTTAGTACAGGAGTAGAGAAAGTCATGTGAGTGCAACACATCAGATTTCTAGATTATTAATTGCAATGTTCAGTTCTTGCATATTAAAATTTTGAAAAAAGATATTGTGAGTGTTAGGATCACATTCTCTTTCTTGTTTCAAATCTTTCTTAAATTGTTTACATTCCTTTTTATTATTTCTTGTTACTTTATGTGAATTAGAATAATATCTATTGAATGTTCCAGCTATGACTGCATCATTTGTTAATATTTTATTGATGTGTATGATAGGTGTGCTGTTGTTTTCTTTCCTATCCTTGACATTTTTTATGAACTTATGGGCTTTGTTACCATCCGTCGTATAATCAATTTTTTCTAAGAAATTAAAGTGATTCTTTGTAGCTCTATTAATTTCTTTTTTTTTTTTTTTAGTGAGGCACATTTCTTTCGCCATATTTGTGTATCTGATATGTTTTTTGTTTGTTCAGCTGTATTTCTAGCTATGTCCCTTTTCTTTTTCAGTTCTTCTAACTGGGGGCTCCAAAAATGTTTGACATGTTTTATTCTTCCACGTGGAATATGCTTTTTTACGGTTTCTGGTTTTATAGAAATTTTTGTTAATATGATCTGGTTGGTCATGCAGCTGTGAGTTTGTTTGTTCTTTAAATTTATGTTCCAGTTCAGTTTTATATTTGTTCCAATCTGCTTTTTTGAAGTTCCAATACAGATTCGTGTGAAGTTGATGTCGTTTATAAAAATGGATATGTGTGTGTGTGTGTTTAACAGCTAATCTCTGAAACACCTTGACCAATTACCATAAAATTTGGTATGTATGTGTATTTTTTCATGGATATTTGTGTGCTACCCATTTTACTATGCAATTATTACATTCATATGGTTTTCTCTACTCAGTTTTCTTTTAAGTAACACATGCATTACATTCATATGGTTTTCTCTACTCAGTTTTCTTTTAAGTAACACATTCGAATATCCTCTATATGCTCTTCAAGTGGATAGCATATTTTAGAATCTTTATGGGGTGTAGGGAGGAAACACAATGACGGGAGACCTTGAGGTCAACAATAAACATGTGGAAATTCTGGACAGTTTAATTAGGAATGAGGAAGTAATGAGACAAGTTAGAACAATGAAAAGAAATAAAGATGGGATCCCCACAGAATTTCTCAAAGAATGGTGCAATGGCATAGAAAGAGTCAAGAAATTAACAGGGCTGTTTAATTCAATAAAAGAAAAGGGATATGTTCCAGCGAATTGGAGAAAGGCAATTATACACCCAATCTATAAAGGGAAAGGTAGTACATCCAAACCAAACAGTTATCATGGGATTGCATTGCTGTCTAATGTAGGAAAAATCTTTATTGGAATTTTGGCAAACAGAATATAGAAGTAGGTAGAAGAAAACAATAGCTTGAGAGGTAGAACTGGAACTTAAAAATTCAATGCCACAACTGGGATTTGAACTTTAAAAACACCAACAGTAAGTTTGTTGGCATAAATAAATAATAAACAATAGCTTGTTGGAATTTCAAATGGGTTTCAGATCTGGGAGGAGAGCTGTAGATAATAAAAACACTAGTGGATAAATACCTTAAAGAAAAAAGAGGTAAACTATACATGGCCTTATAAGATTTTTTTTTTTGTAAATATTTATTTAAGGTCGTTTTGACAGCACGGTCTTATCACGACCATGCCTTGTAAGATTTGAAGCTTTCACAGTGAGCGTTATGGATCAAGGCTTCATGGGTGATCAGTGGGGTCAGATTTATAAAGGTCGAGCTTTCGGCCATTGCAGACTCCATGGCCATCTTCAGGATGAAGCCATCTTCCTGAAGATAGCCATGGAGTCTACAATGGTGAAAGCTCGACCTTTATAAATCTGACACGGCTAATCAGCCGTGAAGCCTTGATCCATATACATGGCCTTTATAGACCTAGAGAAAGCATATGATAAGGTGGATCTACAATTACTATGGTACAAATTGCAATGTAAAGGATTGAGTCAACATATGGTAAAGACCTTGATGACACTGTATACGGATAACACCTGTGTGAGGGTGGGGGAAGGAGTAATCTCTCGGGAAATAATACAACAAAAAAGGTTAAGGCAAGGATGTAAATTGAGCCCCATACTATTTAATTTATGTATCGATGATATCCTGTTAGAGATACGCAAGAACATTAGTTGTATGCCTGCAATAATATCATGATCCCTTGGCTACTATTCGCTGATGATCTGGTAGTAGGATCAATTACAGTAAATGGTCTGAAGCAAGCGCTGCAGGAGGTAGATAAATACTGCAATGAATGGAACCTAAATGTAAATCAGGAGAAAACACAAATAATGGTATTTAAGAAGGGAGCAAAATTGAGTAAATATGAAAAGTAGAAAAAGGGGAATAAGGAGTATAAATTAGTACGAGAATGTACCTATTTAGGAGTAAAATTAGATGGGAGTGGGGGGTGGGAAAAACAAAAGAAATTAGCACTGACAAAGGGAAAAGGAGCTATGTCAGCAATAAGAAGCTGTAAGTACAGAGTACCAAATATTGGGGTCAAATGGTTGGAAAAAATTTATATGGTGGTGGAACCAAAAATGCTCTATGGTATAGAAATATGGGGACTGAGTGCAGATCTGCCCTGTAATGGATTTTTCACTGAAGAAGAAGGAACCATAAATTTTAGATTCTGATATCGCATAGAAAACATTCAGTTTAGGCGAATCATGAACATACTGTATGACGGAATGGGGCTTTTCAGTTCCCCAAATCCTTACATTATGCCTGTTCACTTAACCACTCAGAAAGAATGCTGCTTCATCACTGAAAACAATCTTATCACAAAACTCTTTGTCTTCCATACGCTCATGGAAACTGCTACAGTTGGAGCTCGTGACCGTGCGAGGATGCATAAGTCACAACTGCACTCTTGCGGTGGAAGGAAGAAGCATCATGACTGCTGCAAACAAAACTTGGAGAGATAGCTAACTTAAAACATCAAATACATCACCATATATTTAACCCCAAACATGCTGCCCTGTCATGGCATGTAATGCATCCTCTGATTGATAATCAGAGGATATGGTCTGTGAATTTATTTTGATAACTCTCCCGGGCAAGTTGGTGAGCCCGGAAACCAATGACAGGTGTGGTCCTCCAGACATTTTGGGGTTGTGATAGAGCAATGTGAGTGCCAAAACATAAAAATATGGTGCTCTCTAAAAAGGGGTTATATTTACTGCTAATTATCTCCAATACAATTTATGAAATATGATTCGAGGGGTAAAATATTCCGGAGTTAAAATAGTGCCCCATTTGGATCTCTGGGTGGTCCCCAGAACTTCTCGAGAACCAAAACATTATATTAATGGAAGATTTCTTCAGAATTCTTCAATGGAACACAAGTGGTCTCACACAATCAAAAAGAATTGAGCTGGATAGAATTATATTTGAAAAAAATATAGATATATATTTCATTCAAGAAGCAAATCAAACAAATGATCAACTTAAATACTTGAATTTTACTGGATGTTTACTAAACTTACTACCCAAAAGCAGGCAGATAAGTAGTGGAATATTAGTTGGAGTCAAAAAGGATATTAAATCCTGCTTTCAAATTATTAAAGAAACGGATAACACAGATAAATCTGAATTAATAAAGTTAAGTTTTTTGGATAACAAAACACATTTACATTTCTACAGTATTTACAATCCTCCCAGGAATGAACCAAATGTCTCACTTATTGAACAATTAAATAAAACAATCATAATTGGGGATTTCAATGCCCATTCCAAAAGATAGGGTTATGAAAAAGTGGATTATACAGGAAAGATAGTGGAAGAATTTTTAAATACCACAGCCTTTGAACTGATTTATAATAAAGAAGACCCCATAATCTCCATACATTACTCTGGAGCAGACAGTAACCCAAACCTCTTGTTAACTACAACAGATATTGTTTCAAAGATTAAAAACAAGCTCTAGAGGACCCAAGCTTTGGTCACATAGCAGTAGTTGCAATATAAAACTAGATAATATGATGTCAATCAACATCACATGAATCTGTATTGGAACTTCAAAAAAGCAGATTGGAACAAATATAAAACTGAACTGGAACATAAATTTAAAGAACAAACAAACTCACAGCTGCATGACCAACCAGATCATATGAACAAAAATTTCTGTAAAACCAGAAACCCTAAAAAAACATATTCCAAGTGGAAGAATTAAAAACGTCAAACCCTTTTCGAACCCCAGTTAGAAGAACTGTAAAAGCAAAGGGATATAGCTAGAAATACAGCTGAACAAACAAAAAACATCAGATACACAAATATGGCGAAAGAAATGTGCCTCACTAAAATAAGACATTAATACTGCTAAAAAGAATCACTTTAATAATTTCTCAGAAAAAATGGATCATAGGATAGATGGTAATAAAAGCCCATAACTTCATAAAAATGTCAAGGACAGGAAAGAAAAAAATAGCTTGCCTACCATACACAACAGTAAAATATTAACAAATGATGTATTCATAGCTGAAACCTTCAATAAATTATACTAATTCACATAAAGTAACAAGAAATAATAAAAAGGAACGTAAACAATTTAAGAAAGATTTGAAACAAAAAAGAGAATGTTATTCTAACACTAAAATTTTAATATCCAAGAACTGAGAATTGCAATTAATAATCTACAAAACAAAAAGTCTCCTGTACCAGATCACATACATCCACAATTCACAAAAAAACCTTGGAAAAAAGGCAAAACAACTATTAAAACTACAATCTATCCTCGAAAACCACTATACCTGCTGAATGGCAAAAAGCAATAATTGTCCCACTCTTGAAGAAAGATAAAACAGCACCAGAAATAAAAAATTATACACCAATAGCTCTTACTAGCGTAATAGCAAAAGTGATGGAAAGAATGGTGTCAAATAGGTTAAATTGGTTTCTAGAATCACAAAATTTAATTTCTCCGTGTCAAGCTGGATTCAGAAAGCTCCACTCTACAAATGAACAAGTCTTACTTCTCAGTCAAGAAATCAAAGACTCCTTCAATAGAAAAGAAGATAATGTATCAGTTTTTATTGATTTCCAAAGTGCATAGGATTGATTCTATATGCAGAACAAAACTACTGAAGAAATAGGGATACAAGGTCCAAAGTTTTCTTAGCTATGTCATTTCCTAACTCAACGCTTTACTGCTACCAGATATGGAAGGAATATATTGAAATATAACCAAGTACACCACGGCTTACCACAAGGTGCAGTGCTCAGTATTACACTTTTTAATATATTTATTAATGATTTGCCAAAAGAAATACAAGAATCAGGCGTGAAGTGTGCACTATTTGCTGGTGACTTAGTAATGTGGACTTCAAAACCAAAAGACAAAAGTACAGAACCAGAAAAAGCCATGCTATAATCCTTAACCAATCTACAAAAGTGAACCAAAGAAAATTTAATGACTGTTAATACAACGAAATCAAACTACCAAATCCTTTCACTAAGGAGCCCCAGCACAACAGCCCATGAAGAGCCAAGCCATACCACCCAGCCAGTGTCCCCCAGCTCGACCCACTACAGGCATCATTGGTGGGGTGCAATACTGGAGGATGGTATGTGGTCAGCATCCTGATCCCTCCTGGCCAGTTATGCAGTTTTCACGACCTGGGGCCGCTACTTTTCAATCAAATAGCTCCTCAACTGGTCTCCCTAGGACTAACAAGGCTGAGTGCACCCCATGCCAAACCTCCAACAGGGAATAAAATCCCAATGCTGGTACTGGGGATTGAGCCCGGGTCCTCCGTACCAGAGGCAAGCGTGCTACTAACTTCGCTATGAAGGCGGTCATTTACTAAGGAAGAAACCATGCAAAATAAAAATAAATTTTGAGGGTCAACAATTACCAGAAAGAAAGGAAGCCAAGTATTTGGGAGTTATATTTGATATCAAACTTACATGGGCCAAACAAATAGAGTATGTAATACAAAGAGCAGAAAGGTGCCTTTCACTGTTAAAACGTTTAACAGGAATGAAGTGGGGATGTTCCAGAGCAATTCTTAAAATGACATACAATGTATATATGTTGTTAGCTAATGCTGGATTTCTGACAATGATGTCATTAATCCTCTTGCTCTCCAATATAGAAGAGAACAATAACAGTAATAGTAACCGCTTTTTAGAGAGCACCATATTTTTATGTTTTGGCGGTAACATCGTTCTCTCACAACCCTCAGGATGTCTGCAGGACCACATCTATCGGTTTACGGGGCTCACCGACCTAACCGGGAGAATTAACAAAATAAATTCTGGAATATTCTATTTCTGCCGACCACCAAAATACCAAAAACTATAACCTTATCTAGAGCCTGCACTGATAATGTGATTTCTCTCAGTTGTTAGTTTACATCATGCTACAAACTCAAGAGTAGCAAATACGTCAACACCTTCACTGAGAAACAATGTATATATAAAGCCATTATTTACTTACTGCAGCAAAGTTCTTGTAACAGTAAATACAAAAAAAAATTCAAATCTTTCAAAACCAAAGTCTGAGATTAATTACAGGTGCTATCTAAACCACACTAATACCAGCTAATGGAAATACTAACCAGCTAATACCCCATTGAATATGAAATAGAAAAAATAGTTCTTATTCAATACAAAAAGTTAATCAGATTCCCATTCGATAAGTGGAGCAAGAGAAATCTTACACATATACTAAAGACTCAGGAGAGCTTTGTTTCCAAAATTCAAGACATCAAGAAGAATGTAGACCTTCCTAATTCAAAGGAAAACTTTGTATATGAAGTTAATCTGACACAAACATTAGACATCACATATTATTTACACCTGACAGAAGATGTTAAAAAAAGTGATACTCCAACTAGTGTTCTAAAATTATTGGCATTAGAGACAATCCATACTAGGTTTCCAGAACATGAGTGGCTCCATATTTATACTGATGGATCATTTATATCAAACAAAGATGGAGCAGGTGCTGGAGTCACATGTCACCTCTTTTCCTATTAGAAATCTTTAAGTTATGGAACTACTAACTTTGATGGAGAAATTGAAGCAATTCGAATGGCCCTACAAAATCTTTTGTACAGAATTTCACATTTTCAGCAAGCAGTTATTCTCTCAGATTCCAGGGCAGCAATTATAGCAATTACTTCCAAGTTGTCACCAAAAAACCAAACAGTTATAGAACGTTGGAAAATCCTTACCCACCTAACAGCACTTCAAAAACACCTAGTCTTCCAATAGATACCAGTTCACTGTGGACTGAGTGGTAATGAGAAAGCTGATTTTCTTGCTAAAAAGGGTTCCGGCAATGTGCAGAAATCTATAGTTAATCTAGCATTTTATGCAGCTAAAAGATTAGTTAACTCTGAATTCAAAATAGTTATTGCAAAATATTACCATGTAAAATCAAAAAATAAAAGATGGGAACTACCAAACATTCAAACAGTAATTCCTGAGTATCCTTGAAAAACGGCAGTTGCAACCTTCAGGTTGATTGCAGGACATGATTGTCTGGCAAAACATTTAAACAGAATTGGGATATATTCTTCATCATTCTGTCCTCTGTGCAATCTGCAAGAGAAAATGGAGGAAATAGACAAAAGACCACCTTCAAATATGCTCGGCCACTTCTAACGTCCCATCCATCAGTGAAAAATATTGGAGAGCAAGAGGATTAATGACTTCATTTTCAGAAATCCAGCATTAGCTAACATTATTTAATAATATGACAATAAAAAAATCATGAAACCCCTCAAATTATTTGTGCACACTCTGTATTGTTTATTCATCGTTTGTATCTTGTACATGATAATGGACACGTCAAAACACAATATTTACAGAATAACATTGACATAGTAGTAGATACAAAATGTACAAAACATAGTGATTGCAGAAAACAAAATATAAAAAAAAAAAATACAATTTTTTTTTGTTTATGGACAGTGGTAATATTGAAGAGGAGAAAACATGGTAACAAAAGTAACTAAAACTTCTTGTATACAATAAAAACATTTTTCAGCTAAGAATTTCTGGCATTTGGATATAAAAGACTTTAGAATTGGGATATACTCTTCACCACTCTATCCTTTATGTGATTTGCAAGAGGAAATGGACCAAGACCACCTTCAAATATGCCTGGCCACTTCCAGCATAAGTGAAAAAATATTGGAGAGCAAGAGGATTAATGACTTCATTGTCAGAAATCCAGCATTAGCTAACAACAACATTTTTTCTACCTGTTTTATGTGAAGTGGCAACTTGTTATACAATTTTAAATACCATTATAGGTGAAGGAATATTTGTACAAACTGGCATTATGACTAACTATTGAGAGATTTGAGCTTCCTCTTGTGTCATGTTTATGTGTTATTATGTAAGTTTGGAAGTTATTTATACTTGCTTTAACAAGTAAAAGAACTACATATACATATGTTGTTGTTAGCTAATGCTGGATTTCTGACAATGAAGTCATTAATCCTCTTGCTCTCCAATATTTTTCACTGATGGATGGGGCACTAGAAGTGGCCGGGCATATTTGAAGGTGGTCTCGATCCATTTCCTCTTGCAGATCACATAGAGGACAGAGTGGTGAAGAATATATCCCAATTCTGTTTAAATGTTTTGCCAGACAATCATGTCCTGTAATCAACCTGAAGGTTGCAACTGCTGTTTTTCGAGGATACTCAGGAATCACTGTTTGAATGTTTGGTAGTTCCCATCTTTTATTCTTTGATTTTTCATAGTAATATTTTGCAATAATTTTTTTGAATTCAGAGTTGACTAATCTTTTAGCTGCATAAAATGGTAAATTAACTATAGATTTCTGTACACCGCTGGTACCCTTTTTTGCAAGAAAATCAGCTTTCTCATTACCACTCAGTCCACAGTGAGCCGGTATCCATTGGAAGACTAGGTGTTTTTGAAGTGCTGTTAGATGGCTAAGCATCTTCCAACATTCTATAATAGTTTGGTTTTTTGGTGACAACTTGGAAGTAATTGCTATAATTGCTGCCCTGGAATCTGAGAGAATAACTGCTTGCTGAAAATGTGAAATTCTGTACAAAAGATTTTGTAGGGCCATTCGAATTGCTTCAATTTCTCCATCAAAGTTAGTAGTTCCATAACTTAAAGATTTGTAATAGGAAAAGAGGTGACATGTGACTCCAGCACCTGCTCCATCTTTGTTTGATATAAATGATCCATCAGTATAAATATGGAGCCACTCATGTTCTGGAAACCTAGTATGGATTGTCTCTAATGCCAATAATTTTAGAACACTAGTTGGAGTATCACTTTTTTTAACTTCTTCTGTCAGGTGTAAATAATATGTGATGTCTAATGTACATATACTTATGTGGTACATACATATGTGGAAGTGTCATAATTTTGAGTTCTTTAAAATATGTTCTACAGCTCACATAATTGGGTTAGTTAACAATTATTCGTAAAACTCTCTTTTGCAATTTGAAAACTATTTCTGGCATCTTTGAGTTAACCCAGAAGATGATGCCATAATTTAAAAGAATGAATGCAAAATACACTACTCTTACTGTGTTCATGTCTGATGTTATGTTTAATGTTTTTATAGCCCACAAACCCAGAAAATCTACTTAACATAGTTGATAACACTGTTTACTTAACTTTTTGGTCAGATCTTCTGTATGTAAGTTCAATCCAAGTTTTGATTTAACCACACACCTAAAAATGTTGTGTATGTTACATAAGTGATTTTAATACCCTTTAGATGAAAATCTCCAAAAGTGATACTTGTATTTGCTTTATGCCAAAAACAATTGCTACTGTTTTTTCATTTGCTTTGTTCATGTTCTGAAGCATATGACCTTTGTCATTACCAGTAATGAGTATATTTGTATCATCTGCGAAGATTGTAAGTTCAACATTTTATTATTTATACTATGGATTATATCATTAATATATACTAGGAATAACAGGGTACCTAAGATAAAACCTTGCAGAACTCCACATTTTACCATTTTCATTTCCGAGCGTTGGTTTTAAGTATACTGGTATTTGTGTCTAAAAATTCTAATCCTACCATCTGTTTTTTATCTTTTAAATAAGAAGCAAACCATTTATTTACAACTCCTCTGATATCATATGAATATAGTTTAGATAATAATAGATTATCGTTGACCAAGTTGAATGCTTTGGTCAAATCTAAACATATGCCAATGCAAGACTTGCTTTTACTATCCATACTGGAGTAAACTTCTAGAGATTGAATAAGGACTATATCTATTAATCTGTCTTTCCAAAAACCATGTTGCTGATCTAACAAAATATTGTGTCTATCAAAAAAGGATATTAATCTTCTAAAAATAATTTTTCCATGATTTTAGAAAATGTAGGAAGTAAGAGAATTGGCTGGTAATCTTCAACCTCTCTTCTTGACCCGTTTTTGAATAATGGCTTTATTTTTGAAATCTTTAGACAGTTGGGAAATGTTCCTGTGCTGAACGAACCATTTATTAAGTGTGTTAAAGGCTTACTTATATGTACACATTTTTTTATTACAAAACTAGAAAGCTGATCTACACCACATGAGTTTTTGTTATTGAGGCTCTTAATTACAGCATTAGCTTTGTTAACTCTGTAGGCAAAAAGAACAAAGAGAAAGGCAGATATTGTACATCTTTGAATTCATTCAGTTTGTTGTTCTGGCTGTACTTAAGTTCAGGCTACGAGCGATACAAACCAGAAATAGCAGCTAGGGTAAGGGGATGGCGCAGATGAGAGGGGAATAGGTTGAATCATTGCCAGGTTTAGCCATGAAAGTTTGTTTCGGTTCTGTTTTTAAATTTTCAACAAATCTATTATCAAAAGAAATGACTAAGTGTACAAGTAATTCTATATGTAACACTGGAAACAAATGCTTCATTTATTTTTACTGTTTTCACTAAACTTTCAATTGGTTTTCGTCTGCTAAAGCACAACATGGCAACTACATACTGTCACCGCGCCCGCCGCATCTAATTGCCGACAACAGCAGTGTCACCCATCGCATTATTGTCTGCACTACCGCAAAGGAGCCGAAGGAAAGAGACAGAGAATGGCCGCATTGTTGGGGCGCTTGCCGAGAGAGAGAAAAGGATAGAGACTTCGGGAATCTTCTGCTTTGTATTTCACTGCAATAACTGAACTTTCCAGAATAGTGCCTGGGAGATATAAATAGCGGTAAAGTGCGACAGAAGAGAGGACAGACGTATGTGAAGCGTGGAGTAGTCGTGTCGACGGAAAGAGAAGACGTATGAGAAGCGTTGAGGAGTCGTGCCGACGGAGAAGGGACAGTAGTTTTGTGACGAATTCGGAGCCGTGCTGTTGGTGAATCGGAAAAGACTTTCTTGCTGTTGCAACGAGTGTAAAAAGTTACTGTTTACGGAAATAAAAGTGTTTCTTTATCTCGACTACATCTGTCGTCTTTACTTTACACCACCAAAAGTCACATGGTTGCCACATCTCTATTATGTTATGTTTTGTGTTCGTCTTGTTCAGAACCGAATAGTTGGAGGTTAAAGTGTGACAAACTGTGTTAAGTTATGGTTATTCTTTCACATTAGTGTGCTGTATTATTAGTAAAAATGGAAGCAACATCATCAGAGCGCTATAATATGAAGAGTTCGTAAAACACACACAATGTTGCAATGCCCAAACATGTGATGTGAGGTACATCCAGTTTGTATCGCTCATACCCTGAATTTCAGTATAACCTTAACCTTAAAATTGTTTATCTCAATGAAGTAGGTATTAAAGGAATTCACCACAACATTTGCATCTGAAAATAGTTCATCCTTATATTGCATTGATTGGCTATTGTGGTACTCATTGTGTTTGCACATGTGTCAAATTGATCCAGATTTATTTTTTAGCATTAACATTAACTTTTTAAGGGGGACTGCAGCGTTAAAGTAGGGGATTTTAATCTTTAAAAATTCTTCAAATGCACTTTGTACCTCCTTAAGTTTGTACATATGATCCCACTGTTGCCTGACAACAAAAAGTTTAATTAACATTTGCATCATTAATTACCCTGATTACTTTGTATGCATGATTATTAACTTTAAGTTTGTTAAGCTTTTCAAATTTATGTTTCAGAAGAATTTGTTGGCCAAAATGGTCTGAAAAAAGTAGTTTCTAGCACGAACGTGGTGTACTGAAATATATATGTATTTATGATTATTTCATCTATAGCAGCTTTAGTACTTTTGTATCCTGGTTGGTTCATTTATTACAGCCTGAAGGCGTTATATATTTAAGAAGTTGACTATCTCTTTCTTTTCCTTACTATCTTTTAAGAAATTAATATTAAAATCTCCTATTATTATTATTATTATTATTATTATTATTATTATTATTATTATTATTATTATTATTATTATTATTATTATTTTTTTTTTTTTTTATTTTTTTATTTTTTTTATTTTTTTTTTTTTTTATTTATTTATTAGCTATAACAAGCATGCCCCATCGCAGTAAGCGATACTACATGCTATTACATTGATACCTATTACATTTATTTCTATATTCACTGTCACTATCACTTCTACTATCTTCCAGTTGTCCTTTAAATTGAACTTGCTGTATTTATATCTGGTCCTTTGTTTATTTTATATCACTACACCATATCACTTCCACTATCTTCCTATTAGCAGTTGGAATATACTATTTTAATTCACCAAAATTAATGCTTTGAATAAATGTTTTGAAAGCTCTTATGTTGTTTGTGATTAGCTGCTCTTTAGTCACTGGCCATTTGTTGTTATTAGATTCAATGGCTTTCATCATTACTTCCCTTTGCTGTTTTAGTTTGCCACATCGATATATCAGATGTTCTACTGTTTGCTCTTCTTGTAGACAGATGCATCTAGAGTCCTGTATTATTCCCAGCCGGTGTAAGTAGGATTTAGTTAGTCCGTGTCCCGTAATCATTGCTGTCAGTGTGAAATTCAAGTTAAATAATTATTATTATTATTATTATTATTATTATTATTATTATTATTATTATTATTATTATTATTATTATTATTATTATTATTATTATTATTATTATTATTATTATTATTATTATTATTATTATTATTATTATTATTATTATTATTATTATTATTATTATTATTATTATTATTATTATTATTATTATTATTATTATTATTATTATTATTATTATTATTATTATTATTATTATTATTATTATTATTATTATTATTATTATTATTATTATTATTTTTTTTTTTTTTTTTTTTTTTATTTATTAGCTATAACAAGCATGCCCCATCGCAGTAAGCGATACTACATGCTATTACATTGATACCTATTACAATTATTATTATTATTATTATTATTATTATTATTATTATTATTATTATTATTATTATTATTATTATTATTATTATTATTATTATTATTATTATTATTATTATTATTATTATTATTATTATTATTATTATTATTATTATTATTATTATTATTATTATTATTATTATTATTATTATTATTATTATTATTATTATTATTATTATTATTATTATTATTATTATTATTATTATTATTATTATTATTATTATTATTATTATTATTATTATTATTATTATTATTATTATTATTATTATTATTATTATTATTATTATTATTATTATTATTATTATTATTATTATTATTATTATTATTATTATTATTATTATTATTATTATTATTATTATTATTATTATTATTATTATTATTATTATTATTATTATTATTATTATTATTATTATTATTATTATTATTATTATTATTATTATTATTATTATTATTATTATTATTATTATTATTATTATTATTATTATTATTATTATTATTATTATTATTATTATTATTATTATTATTATTATTATTATTATTATTATTATTATTATTATTATTATTATTATTATTATTATTATTATTATTATTATTATTATTATTATTATTATTATTATTATTATTATTATTATTATTATTATTATTATTATTATTATTATTATTATTATTATTATTATTATTATTATTATTATTATTATTATTATTATTATTATTATTATTATTATTATTATTATTATTATTATTATTATTATTATTATTATTATTATTATTATTATTATTATTATTATTATTATTATTATTATTATTATTATTATTATTATTATTATTATTATTATTATTATTATTATTATTATTATTATTATTATTATTATTATTATTATTATTATTATTATTATTATTATTATTATTATTATTATTATTATTATTATTATTATTATTATTATTATTATTATTATTATTATTATTATTATTATTATTATTATTATTATTATTATTATTATTATTATTATTATTATTATTATTATTATTATTATTATTATTATTATTATTATTATTATTATTATTATTATTATTATTATTATTATTATTATTATTATTATTATTATTATTATTATTATTATTATTATTATTATTATTATTATTATTATTATTATTATTATTATTATTATTATTATTATTATTATTATTATTATTATTATTATTATTATTATTATTATTATTATTATTATTATTATTATTATTATTATTATTATTATTATTATTATTATTATTATTATTATTATTATTATTATTATTATTATTATTATTATTATTATTATTATTATTATTATTATTATTATTATTATTATTATTATTATTATTATTATTATTATTATTATTATTATTATTATTATTATTATTATTATTATTATTATTATTATTATTATTATTATTATTATTATTATTATTATTATTATTATTATTATTATTATTATTATTATTATTATTATTATTATTATTATTATTATTATTATTATTATTATTATTATTATTATTATTATTATTATTATTATTATTATTATTATTATTATTATTATTATTATTATTATTATTATTATTATTATTATTATTATTATTATTATTATTATTATTATTATTATTATTATTATTATTATTATTATTATTATTATTATTATTATTATTATTATTATTATTATTATTATTATTATTATTATTATTATTATTATTATTATTATTATTATTATTATTATTATTATTATTATTATTATTATTATTATTATTATTATTATTATTATTATTATTATTATTATTATTATTATTATTATTATTATTATTATTATTATTATTATTATTATTATTATTATTATTATTATTATTATTATTATTATTAATTATTATTATTATTATTATTATTATTATTATTATTATTATTAATTATTATTATTATTATTATTATTATTATTATTATTATTATTATTATTATTATTATTATTATTATTATTATTATTATTATTATTATTATTATTATTATTATTATTATTATTATTATTATTATTATTATTATTATTATTATTATTATTATTATTATTATTATTATTATTATTATTATTATTATTATTATTATTATTATTATTATTATTATTATTATTATTATTATTATTATTATTATTATTATTATTATTATTATTATTATTATTATTATTATTATTATTATTATTATTATTATTATTATTATTATTATTATTATTATTATTATTATTATTATTATTATTATTATTATTATTATTATTATTATTATTATTATTATTATTATTATTATTATTATTATTATTATTATTATTATTATTATTATTATTATTATTATTATTATTATTATTATTATTATTATTATTATTATTATTATTATTATTATTATTATTATTATTATTATTATTATTATTATTATTATTATTATTATTATTATTATTATTATTATTATTATTATTATTATTATTATTATTATTATTATTATTATTATTATTATTATTATTATTATTATTATTATTATTATTATTATTATTATTATTATTATTATTATTATTACTATTAACATTATTATTACTATTAACATTATTATTATTAACATTATTATTATTATTAACATTATTATTATTATTAACATTATTATTATTATTAACATTATTATTATTATTATTAACATTATTATTATTAACATTATTATTATTAACATTATTATTATTATTATTAACATTATTATTATTATTAACATTATTATTATTATTAACATTATTATTATTATTAACATTATTATTATTATTAACATTATTATTATTAACATTATTATTATTAACATTATTATTATTATTAACATTATTATTATTATTATTATTATTATTATTATTATTATTATTATTATTATTATTATTATTATTATTATTATTATTATTATTATTATTATTATTATTATTATTATTATTATTATTATTATTATTATTATTATTATTATTATTATTATTATTATTATTATTATTATTATTATTATTATTATTATTATTATTATTATTATTATTATTATTATTATTATTATTATTATTATTATTATTATTATTATTATTATTATTATTATTATTACTATTATTATTATTATTACTATTATTATTATTATTATTATTATTATTATTATTATTATTATTAACATTATTATTATTATTAACATTATTATTATTATTAACATTATTATTATTATTAACATTATTATTATTAACATTATTATTATTAACATTATTATTATTATTATTAACATTATTATTATTATTAACATTATTATTATTATTAACATTATTATTATTATTAACATTATTATTATTATTAACATTATTATTATTAACATTATTATTATTAACATTATTATTATTAACATTATTATTATTATTATTATTATTATTATTATTATTATTATTATTATTATTATTATTATAACTTCAGTTTTAAGTTTGTAGTATTCTAGAATAATTTCCAAATTTTTAAGGAATATTTGCAAATCGCTACCTGAATTCCTGTACACACAGATTCTCAGTCTTATAATCAATTAATTTTACAATACTTCAAAATGTTGCTCCACATTTAGGTGCTCAAATGTTGTAACAGCTTAGAAATTAATGCCAGATTTTACACATATAGAATGCCCCAAAAAACAAAGACAACTCTTAGTATGTTGTATGGGATGGCAAACTGATCAGTTTTCAAATAGAAACCCTAGTCCGGAAATGCACGGTTTGGACGCTGTGGCATATCAAAGTGTAAGATGGGTGTGTGTTCACATTTCATCAATAATCCCAGCATCCAGCTATGTTGCAAACGAGATTCAAACTGTGTAGCTCCACGTCATTGCAGAGCCTCCAATTGTAAAAAATTTTACAAGGAGTGAGTGAGTGTGTCGGGTTTAAGGGCCCGTCGACAACTTGGTCATTAGGGCCCCTTTCTATGTACATACAATACAAGTTATTTACATAAATATGAGACTAGTTGATAATATTGGGAAGTGCAATATACCATATTTTATCAATTTTTGTACTCTTCTACAGAGTAAAATGCCTTTTCTAATAGATAAGATTTAATATTCTTTAGTTTGATTTTTTCATTTGTTATCTGTTTAATTCTAGATGGTAGATGGTTGTACAGATCTTTGCTACTATTTTCTATGCACTTATTATTTAGACCACCTATAAGTCTATTTCTAAAATAATTTTCTTTTGTTCTAGTGTTATATTTATGGATATTGCTGTTTTTGTTTTGATTATAACTTTTTAATGTGAGTTTAGTACATTCATATATATACAAAGAAGGCAATGTTAGAATATTTAGTTTTTTAAACACATTTCTACATGAATCTCTTTTTTCTATTCCTGCAATTAAGCGTACTGCTCTCTTTTGCAGCCTAAACAGCCTTAGAAGGTGGTGAGCCTCATGCACATGACCCAATACAGGCTGTTGTGTTTCAAGATTTTCAATCACTCCGTGGCATTGAGCCTTGAGGTCCTCCGCTGGCGTTACAGGAGTGCCAGACTCCATACTCTTCCTACAACTCCACAAAAGATAGTCGACTGGTGCCAGATATGGCGACTGTGCTGGCCATGAAAATGGTCCATCTCTACCAATCGGTCAATTTGAATATGTGACATTGAAGTGATTCTGCGCATTTGGTACTCAAGTCTGCAATTTCAGCAGCTGTGTCCTGGTACGTGTCGCACTGCAGTTAAAATGTTACTGTACTAGACTACACAAGTAACGTAGTAGGATGCGCACCAAGGACTCTCTAGAGGAATTGAGCGCTTGTGCAGGAATGTTATGCTCAGGTCGTTCAGCCCAGTGCACACATGGCTAAAGGGTTGCATACCTTCCATATTAAGATACCAAAGTGAATGTAAAAAAATCGTCACAACCATGTTCTCAAAATTCTATGCTCTCCAGCACCCAAACTATGCACTTCTGGACAGGGGTTCCTATTTGAAAACGATCAATTTCCCATCCCACACAACATGCTAAGCGTTGCGAATGTTTTGTTGGGACACCCATTATACATGACCCCCCATTTGTCATTATTTGTCTACAAAAACTACTTGCTAGTGAAAAATTTACTATGTTATAACAGCTCATCTCTTGTTTCTTTAACCAATGCTCTGTGAGATTGAGTACACTTACCTTGTTTAGATCACTCTCCAATAAAATTTCTAGGCTTTCCTTTTTTATTTCTAAGGCTCTGTATAGTTAAGTGGAAAATGCTTAAATGCTTACTATTTTCCCTTAATGGAGAAACATCTTTTACATGTTTAGATAGAAAATTTATAATTCTTAATGTGGCACTTTGTCATGTTTGAAGTGTTAGATTTTGAGTCAATTGCAGAAGCAACATATAGGTATCAGGAACAAAGGCCAACTAGATTTTCATGTTTACCATATTTATTTGATGACTTAGTAATGTGGACTTCAAAACCAAAAAGCAAACGTACAGAACTAGAAAAAACCATGCAACAATCCCTAACCAACTTACAGAGGTGGAACAAAGAAAATTTAATGACTGTTAATACAACAAAATCAAACTACCAAATCTTTTCACTAAGAAAAAAAACCACTAAAGATAAAACTAAATTTTGAGGGTCAACAATTACCAGAAACAAAGGAAGCAAAGTATTTAGGAGTTACATTTGATACCAAACTTACATAGACCAAACAAATAGAAAATGTAATACAAAGAGCAGAGAGGTGCCTTTCACTGTTAAAACGTCTAACAGGAATGAAGTGGGGATGTTCCAGAGCAACGCTTAACACAACATACAATGTATTTATAAAACCATTATTTACTTACTGCAGCAAAGTTCTTGTAACAGCAAACACAAAAAAAATTCAAATCTTTCAAAACCAAAGTCTGAGATTAATTACAGGTGCTATCAAAACCACACCAATAGCAGCTATGGAAATACTACCCCATTGAATATGAAATAGAAAAAGCGGCTCTTATTCAACACGAAAAGTTGATCAGACTCCCATTCAATACATGGCACAAGAGAAATTTTACACATACACTAAAGACTCGGGAGAGCTTTCTTTCCAAAATTCAAGACATCAAGAAGGATGTACACCTTCCTAATTCAAAGGAAAACTTCATATCTAAAGTCAATCCAACACATACATTAGACATCACATATTATTTACACCTGACAGAAGAAGTTAAAAAAAGTGATACTCCAACTAGTGTTCTAAAATTATTGGCATTAGAGACAATCCATACTAGATTTCCAGAACATGAGTGGCTCCATATTTATACTGATGGATCATTGATATCAAACCAAGATGGAGCAGGTGCTGGAGTCACATGTCACCTCTTTTCCTATTACAAATCTTTTAGTTATGGAACTACTAACTTTGATGGAGAAATTGAAGCAATTCGAATGGCCCTACAAAATCTTTTGTACAGAATTTTACATTTTCAGCAAGCAGTTATTCTCTCAGATTCCAGGGCAGCAATTATAGCAATTACTTCCAAGTTGTCACCAAAAAACCAAACTATTATAGAATGTTGGAAGATGCTTAGTCATCTAACAGCACTTCAAAAACACCTATTCTTCCAATGGATACCGGCTCACTGTGGACTGACTGATAATGAGAAAGCTGATTTTCTTGCAAAAAAGGGTACCAGCTGTGTACAAAAATCTATAGTTAATCTACCATTTTATGCAGCTAAAAGATTAGTCAACTCTGAATTCAAAAAAATTATTGCAAAATATTACTATGAAAAATCAAAGAATAAAATATGGGAACTACCAAACATTCAGTGATTCCTGAGTATCCTCGAAAAACAGCAGTTGCAACCTTCAGGTTGATTACAGGACATGATTGTCTGGCAAAACATTTAAACAGAATTGGGATATATTCTTCACCACTCTGTCCTCTATGTGATCTGCAAGAGGAAATGGATCGAGACCACCTTCAAATATGCCCGGCCACTTCTAGTGCCCCATCCATCAGTGAAAAATACTGGAGAGCAAGAGGATTAATGACTTCATTGTCAGAAATCCAGCATTAGCTAACAACAACATATTTATTTGATACAAAAAAGCCTTTGCAAGTATATTCTTACCTTTGCCATTGAAGTGCAGACCATGGTGTGTGTAAAGCTTCCGATCTGCAGTGTATGTGTTGACTAGTTTTACATTATTGAAGCTTTTGCAGAAATTTCAAATGTTTAAATTAATCTTTTCAACGCATCTATAAATGGGAGAATTTGGAATTAGGTCATGCCTTTTTGGTAATTTGACAATGACTACATTAACAGTAAGCTAATTTTGATTTATTTATATTTTGTTTATTTTTTGTTCTTTATGGTAAAGAATACCATAAAGAGTTTAACTCTTTAAGCTTATTTAGTAATTTTCTTAAACAGAGATAAATCTTTAAACCATGACCATATTTCAGCTAATATACTATACAAAAAACATCCAACATATTGGTGCAGTTTTTATCGTAGCGTTGTTTCACGTTTGAGTGATGAGGCTCTTATTTCTCTCAGGGCGTGGTAACGGATGGAATGAAAAATCACACGATGTTTCTTCACCACAATGTATTATTTTATTAACACTTTTTCTCTATTTATTTTTAAATAAATCCTACTAGCGCCGTTTTAAATTATTTAACTCTTTCCACTTTTCCAAAAAGTGGAACAAAAGCTTGATGAAAGTCTGGTAAACGTTCTACAATGTTCACACACTACCAAAATACGTCCTATCACCTTGGACACGTAGACGCTAGTGAAAGGAATCCGGCGTCATCTCACGTGATACTACCTCTCTCGTATACATCCGCGTATATTAAAATTAAATATGGAAATATTTATGACGTCTTTAAACAAACTTAGTTGCTCGTAACAATGAACATTATTAACACGTTTTTGTCATTTAACCATCTCATACCAACATCAAAAAAACAAATTACACTCTTAACGAATATTCACATAAACGATTTTCTTTTGGGGTTTTCTAATATTCTGTCTCACATGCCCCTTGTTTTGTTTTTCAAGTTGTCACCTATATTTACAATCTTGAAACACAATACAACATTTTTCCCTATTCCTCTGATACAATCACTTTGTACAATACTTTTTTTTTACAGTCTTCTTCGCTGTATGTTTTTGTCTTTTGTTTTGGCATGACACAGCATGTCTTTATAAATTTCACTTATTCAGTTATTATACAACACATATTCAGTTATTATACAACACGTGTTCAGATATTATATAACACATATTCAGTTATTATACAACACATATTCCGTTATTATACATTTGACATTGACACAAATATAATTTAAGTGTATCATGGTTTATTGTGTGGCTTTTGACTTATGTTCCTTGTTATGAGGAGAAAAAAACAGGCTACAAATCTTGAGCTAATGATTATGATCATAATTTTGGCAATTTTATTCAGTTCTTTGTCCTCTGTCTTGCAAGCTTATTATGTATAGGCAGGTCGTTGAGTCGGTTCTTAAACTCTGATGTTACTAATGGTACCATTTTTTAATTGGGTTCTTATTCACTATTGTTTAGTTCGACATTTTTCAAGCTTAGCATTGGCTATATCCATCTTAATTCATGGGCACTGCTTTTCTGACTATGGTTTTTCTTACTTCACTAATTGTCACCTCTTTATCTCTTATCTCTAAGAGAAAACTTCTATACTTATAATTATTCTGCAATTGTAATATTTTTCTTCTCAATTCACCCTCGACACCTTTGTGTCAAAAATATTTTATCTTTGTCATCACAATTGATTCCTTTTTATTTTTGTCCCTGACATCCTTATGTCAAAAACACATTATTTTCCGTCGCTATAATTCACTTCTTTAAGGACAATCAGTGTCCTCATCTGTCTTTGTTGATAATGCTCTTTGTGGTCAATATAGCCAATGACTATGTTGATTTTCTTTCTTGTTGTATTTTCCAATCTGAACATAATCTTCTTTAAGTAACCCATTAAAAATTGTTATTTTTCATCATCTCTACTATTCCTGCCTTACATGTTTGTTGGCAAAGACTATTTGGTCCTTTCTTTGTATGGTTTTAATTTATTTTTATGGTATCTTCCTACCAAGTTGCCATTTGTATTCTGTAGCTATATAATATGTATGGTCACCCAGCTGTTTTGTTATGACCAGTGGTCCAGTGTACAGTAGTTCCATTTTCTCTTTGTGTGGCCATCATGTGTCGATGTCAATTGTCAGTCCCTTAGGTTTGTGTTGGTCAACTCGATTGGGACGAACTTGTTGTTGTTGTTGTTGTTGTTTTCTACTGCCTTGCATCTGGCAATGAAGCCATTACCATTCGTGCTTTCCAATACTTTTGAACTGTAGTTTCTTCTGATCTTAATGCTTCACAGGTCTTCAAGTGTTCTTCATTCATTTCTGCTGGATCGTTACACAGGACACATATTGGTGAGGCTGAGATACCAATTCTGTAGAGATGACTTGCTAAGCAGTCATGATTTGTCAATAGTCAATTTGGGACGAACTTAGTTGTGGTATAAAGCTACGTAGGCTTTCACGGCCGGCGTCTAAATTGTAGAAAGAAGTATCTTCCGGGCTGTTATGCCGTGGTCTGCTGGAGATCTGTCTTCCAGACGTTTCGTTTACAACTGCGGTAAACATCCTCAATGGCGTTGTCGAAGTCTCCTCGTGGAAGGTATCACTGCGACTGATGTGTCGACTGTCTGTGGGGATCCATTTATACCATGCACAACGTGCGCTGATTGGCTCAGGGCGTCCAGAGGCGTGGTGGCTGGTGGAGGGGGTTCTATCTCTCTTATGCTGCAGGTCTCTTCTGATTGGTTTACCTTGCTATCCTGCTTCTTATGATGTTCTATGACCGGATGCCAGTTGCTGTTTAATCTTAAGGCCTCTTCCTTCTTATTAAAATTGTTAGGGTGCTTGTAAATTTCAATAGCCTCTCACTGTAGTCGGGCATGGTGATGTATGGTAGACGCAAGGATGCGCCTATCCTGGAACTTAATACTGTGTTCACCGACTGCATTAATGACATGTTCAGCGACCGCAGACTTATCAGTTTGGCCCAGGCGGCAGCTTCTTTTGTGTTCCGTGAGTATGGTCTTAACACTGCACTGAGTAGTTCCAATGTAAACTGAGCCACAACCACAAGAAATACTGTATAGTCCAGCCGATGACAAATCTTCTCGGGGATCCTTGGGTGATCATAGTAAACTGCTTAACTGTCTAGTGGGTTTAAAGATCGTCTTGACGTTATGTCGCTGTAATATGCGATCAATTCGGTTGGTGACATTTTTTAAGTATGCTAGGAACACAATGCCCTTACTTTTGGGCTGATCTGGTTTCCGGATGACAGGTTGAGTCTTAGGAGGCCGGCAAGCTCTTCTTACTTCTTGGATTGAATAGCCATTGGAAAGCAATGCTTGTTCTAAGTGGCCAAGTTCTTGTTTTAAGATGTGCGGCTCACAGATGCGGGAAGCACGAGTTGCAAGCATCTTGATCATTGCACGCTTCTGTCTGGACTGTTTGTTTAAGTAGCAGTCAGTATGGGTACGCTTGCGGTAGACCATGTGCCCAAGTGTCCCGTCGGCCTTCTTGCTAACCAAGACGCCCAGAAACACTAGTTGTCCATCCTTTTCTTTTTCCATCGTGAACTGAATGCGTTGATTGATGCTGTTCAGATGTTGAAGGAAGTCCTGGAGGGCGTTCTCCACTGAGGATGTTTACCGCAGTTGTAAACGAAACGTCTGGAAGACAGATCTCCAGCAGACCACGGCATAACAGCCCGGAAGATACTTCTTTCTACAATTTAGTTGTGGTAATTTCCCTGAGTGTTGGTGGTGGTGGTTGTTTCTGTATTCTGTGCAACATCCGCCCTATTTGGCACGTTTCCATCTACTTCCCGCTGTCTTATGTTGCCGGTGTTCCATTGGTCTCCGCCCCTTTGGTGTGAACCCCTGTTGCATGGCAGTCTTCGGTTGTTCAAGTATTCTCTACAGAATTGTATGTGATTCACTTGACGGGTACGGTCTCCTGGTCTTCCACGATCATATGTAAATGTTTGGTGTCTCGATTCACCCCTTGGTATCGTGTCATTGTACCGCTGTCTTGTGTTCTCCATCCTTTTGCCATGATTGTGTGGTTGTGGGAAATGGTGTGCCCCTCTCCCTCTGTCATGGGTGCTCCTAGTATTTCTATCTTCTCCCTTATTCTGGTTGTTCGTAGGCATGTTCCGGTTTAAGATAGGTGAGTTTGGGTGACTGTTCCTATGTCTATGCTCATTAGGCCGACCATTTTGTGTTTCGAAGGCTGTCAGTAATTCTATCATGTCTGCAAAATCTACTGGCCTCGCAACAATTAACCCTGTTCTCACTGTGTCTGGGAAATGTCTTGTTATGCTGGTAATTAACTCTGCTTCCGACAGGTTAGGGTCTAATAGCTTTCCTTTGTTGGCTACTTTCATAAAATAATCGACTAGCGATAACCCTTTGGTTGGATCATATCTACCTGTCACTAGGTCTACCCTAGTTTGGTTTTGCTTAGCTGGGCCCCAATACCTGGATAGGAATAGATTTCTGAATGAGCTATACGATTCATGACCAGCTAGTGTTAACCTAAGCCATTCTAATGCCTTGTTTTTTAAGCTTTTCTTGACTATCATCATCCTAAGCTCATTTGGTATCCTTTTCACTTTAAAATACTCTTCCATCTCTTTAACAAAGAGTTTTGGATCGTCTCCCTTCTCCTCGTCAAATGTAGGTGATTTCATGTAGTATGCTGTTGGTGTAGCATGTACTGTGTGTTGTGTCATTGTTTGATTGTGAACCTCTTTCTCTGTATGGTGAGTCAGCATTTTGTACATTATTCAAATAACTCTCATCTTGTACATTACTTACATCTAAATCGTCTTGCCTTTGTAGTATATTCACAACATCATTTACATTAGCCAAACTTTCTTTTCCTTTTTTCATTTCTTAACAAATTGATTTTAAATCATTCTTTATTTCTAAGTGACTTTGTTTCATATCATTCATAGCATCTTGTGAATGTACCACATCAGCCATAGTCTTAATTTTAGGAATGACAATTTGTTCTACAGTTTCATTAATAATGCCTTTCTTTACTACCTCAATCTCTTTCCTTAATTCCTCAATTATTTCTGCTTTTACATTTGTAATCTTACAGTCTACACTTGCATTACATTCTGTTATTTCATCTCTACATCTACCAATTTCTTCTTCTAATACAATCTTATTTTCTCTCATTTCCGATTCTATTTTTCCCATCCTATCTCCTATGATTTCTATCCTAGCTTCTAAGGCTTCCTTTGTCTCATTTAAGTTTTTATGTACTAATTTTAAATTAGTTTCCATTATTTTCATATTTTCTTTACACTCCTGTCCTCCTAATTCTATTTTCTTTCCCAAATCTAGTTCTAATTCTTTCCTATTAGTTCTATTTTCTGTTCTAAGTCCTTTGTCATTTCCTCCAATTTCTGACCTATCTCTTCCTTATTCTGTTCTAGTTTCTGACCTATTTCTTTTTTATTATTTTCTAAGTCCTCTCTCACTCGTTCTATACTCTGACCTAAACTTTGTTCTAATCTTTCAGACATTATCATTAGTAACCTTTGGTCTTTTCCTATTGCTAGCTCTTCCTCACTTTCTGTTCCTATCTGATAACTAGGCCTATCTCCCCTTCCCCTACTCCTGTTACTAGAGCTCTCTCTTTTCGTGACATTCTAGTTTCTTTATTCAGTTCACTTTAGCTTAAAAGTCCTACTATTTTGCCGCTTCGCAGTAACATAGAAATAAACTGGATTTAAAAATAAAAATTTTTGGTCCTACTTTTTTCTTGTTGATTTATCCAGTTACATGCGTCTCCTGGGCGGTTGGCTTCGCTAGACGATCTCTGGTGTTTTCCCGCGTTAAAATAGAGAAAAAGTATTAATAAAATAATACATTGTGGTGAAGAAACATCGTGTGATTTTTCATTCCATCCGTTACCACGCCCTGAGAGAAACAAGAGCCTCATCGCTCAAACGTGAAACAATGCTTTGATAAAAACTGCACCAATATGTTGCTTTTGTGTGATTTGATAATTCTGAGGATCAATATCTATTGCTAAGGAAGAAGTTAGTATTCAGTACAGTAATTTCAAAGAAAACACATCTTAATGTAAACTGAATTTTAAAAAATCTGATGTGTTGCACATGACCTTCTGTGCTCTTGTACACTTGCTTCCATTTATGCCATATCTGCAGCTATCGGAGGCATTCTACTGGCCTTTACAGGCAGTATATGTATCTGTTTACCTTTTCGTGCATGCAGTGGTGTTGTGATTTACGTACACAGTTCTAGTTATTCACATATGAATATACCAGGTGGAAGGGAAGTCATTACATTAATTTAAACCAGTGATAGATCTCAGTATCTGGAACACATTTTGTATCCTACGTTTTTGTCTCTGACCATTTCCAACGGAGATATTTTGGTTTTGTCAAAAACAAGCTGACAACATTGCAGATTGTGTGGGTGGTCACTTTCCCTAGTTCAGTACATGAACAAACACGGTAACAGTGCTTCTTGTGAACACAAACAAATATCCTGCCGTGTCCTTCCATGTTTACTGCACGAGTGCAGGTCAATCACAAGTGTTAGCTCCCGAAACATTAAAGCGAAGGTGAAAGTGCTTGAGCTGTCTACATCCACAAACCAGTTCAACTCCCTGACCAACCTCAACGCATCATTGTCAACTTACTACATGTGTGAAAAAGCTGCTTGGAGTATTCCTTCAGGTCTTTTAAGTAATTAATTATTTCAAAACCCTGTGTGATGTCCCATAATTACTACCAAAGCTATGTCAAAAATAAGTTGCTCTACACATCTTACAAGTAACAAACTTGTATCTTTGTACATTCTTGTGGAATTACGCATCCAATTTGGATAAAAAAAAACCATTTATTTTTTCGAAATTGGCTGATCAAAGAACAAAATTCCATTAGACATTTTTGTTTGTAACCCTTCAATGAAGCACATGTTAAAAGAAATGTAATCACTTCCCTTCCACCCTGTATAACTTTGAGCAATGTCTTCAAATGGGCAATTGACTCCCCCCATACCCACAATTCTTCTTCCGCGATGCATCCCCGTAATATTTGCATATATCACGTCAGCAATTAAGGGCACTGGAAGTAAATTTTCTAACTTTCTCTATTTTACAGCTGTTTACTTGAAAATTGCCACACTTGATATTAAAAAAAAATAAAGAAAAGATTGTGCAAAAGCTCAGTGTTCTAGGTCAACCAGTTTCTCAGATAATGGAAATTAAATTCTAATTAGCAAAAAAAGAAATTCATTCTTTAAAACTACCTTTACATTTTTCAGAGAAATATCCTAGCAGCATTTTCTCATACTTAAGTAAACGGAAAATAAAGTATTTGATTGAAGTTAATGTTAATACTTGTAGAGAAATACATTTCTATTTTTATAAAGTTGTTCATATATATATTCTTTTTTTTTTTTTGTGAGCCAATGAATATGACAATCATCAAATGCATATCTGAATATTTGGATAGAACATTTGAGTTTATGTATACAAACATACATATAAATTGGAGCAAAACTGAAATGTAGGAATAAATTTCATACAAAATGCAAAAGTGAGGAAAAAGGAAGCACCAGTGTGGCTAAAATGAACACTGGTGACGTAAACATGTTGCTGGACTTTTAAAAATGGCAGGTCAGGTAAAATGTTTAACCAAAATGGTGTCTATAGAATATTTATATGATATAATTAAAAAACTTAAAATGTCATTTTCACTTAAAAATTTAGTCCTAAGGTTCCTAACATGCACCACTGCTTGGTTGAACAACAAAGGTAGAATGCTCTAAACATCCCCTTCTCGCTATATACACAGCAGCTGAGAAGGTTGGTAAAATGCCCCGTGCAGCAGTAGGGATGGCATATATGCAACCCAGGGTAAAGCTATTTTTACAAATGTTTACTCTTCAATCTACTTATTGTTAATCATGATGGACATCTGTAGAAATGGTTTTATTACATATTTTCTTATACGCAGTATGAGAATACGGGATTACAGCAAGCTTAAGCAACAGAAATCTCTTCTCCCATGAACCTTCACATGCTGGTATTTTTAATGACTTAAAATTGAACTTTAGTTTATAATAATCCGTAGGGCATCTCCTCAATGAAGAGGTTACCCTCATCGTCCGGTTGCTGTGTCCTCCAGCCGCACCCAAAGCCATGGAGGAGTGCAGGTTGGGGTGGCAGGGCTTAGCTTACCAACTCCCCCAACCGTAAGGCAGCTACTTGACCTTTTAGGAATGCTACCTTTCTATCAGAATAACTCCTCAATTGGCCCCTCAGGGACCTAACAAGGCTAAATACACCTCGTACCAGATCTCCCAGCAGGAGAAAAATCCCATGCCAGTACCAGGGATCGAACTTTTGTTTATAAGGATCAATAATCTAAACTCTTTAACCTTAAATATGACTGGAAAAGGAAGGTCAGTTCTGGAAGGGTTAAAAATGAATATTTTTCACTTTTTTAGAAGACAATTCTTTCTCTTTGAATCATCCAATACAGCTTAGAAGTGAAATCAGCAGTTCTGTTGTTCTTACAAACCCAGTACTATGCTCTTTTATGCTTGTGGGGTACCTATTATCAAAGCTGCCTTACAATAGTTACCCACAATTATGGCATCCAGTGCTTTACTTGTTTCCACACCGGAGAGTCCTATCTTCCTGGATGTAATTCTTATTTTTAATACACGTTCTTCATTTCTACTATTGATTTATGTACATTCAATGATTCTCAGTGTCCACGCATGTAGTAGTCAATAATGGTAGAAAATGCAGCAAAACCTATAGCTCCAACTACTCCAGCTTTCACATTTGCTGAAAGGGGAAAAAAACTTATATTAGTTCCATAAATTCTTTTTGGTCTAAAGGCTATGTTTTCATTTTAATCCATGCAATAACATCATTTTGACATTATGAACTATGTGCAGTAAATTCAGAAATACTTTATAATTCATGATCAAACTAAAGACACTAGGCAATCAAGATAATGGTCATAAGAACTTTTCCTAAATGATTATCATTATGAGTTTTAGCTTAAGACCAAGCATTGTGAATATTATTTTGACCATTAAGACCATTTTGACCATTTCTAAAAATGTCTCTCAATATACTTTTTATTCATGTATTAACATTTGACAATGCTCCATGCTTGTATTACAAGTTTTATGAGCAATAAAGGAATGAATGAATGAATGAATGAATGAATGAATGAATGAATGAATGAATGGATGGAGTAATGAGTGAATGAAGATGAAGTAGACAGAAGAGAAAGTCATGTAAGCACATACATCAGATTTTTACTTTCTCAAACAAAGTAGAGGAAGCATTGTATTCCAACTAGAAATAAGATTTTGAGATTTCACCGGAAATGTATATTTTGAGGCCCCCTGAATAAAAAAAAAGCATTTTTACAAAAAGGTTTGTGTGTGTATGTCTTTGTGTCTGTCAGTCTGTAGACAGCATAACTCAAAAACGAAAAGTTGGTTAAAAAACAAAGTTGGCTAATGTTTTTCAAGGATGTGACACGAAGATTTTGAAGAAAATTTTTCTACCCTAAACTACCCTTTACATGGAAAATTTTGATTTTCTTGAAAATGGCTTTAATGATTTTGATTAAAATGCCATATGTTTGAGATCTTTTTATGACATATAAAATGTATATCTTGAATTTTTTGGCTATAGCCCACGTAGTCCTATTTACCCTGGATGACTTTTGCATAACTGGTAAACCGTAAGAGATAGACCAAATCTTACTATACAAAAAATGTTGTTTGCTAATGCCAGGATTTCTGACAATGAAGTCACTAATCCTCATGCTCTCCAATATTTTTAAATACAATTCATTTCATTTATTCCATCCTTTGATTATGAATACATAATATGTTGTTGTTAGCTAATGCTGGATTTCTGACAATGAAGTCATTAATCGTCTTGCTCTCCAATATTTTTCACAATGATATTGAAGAGAGCAATAGCACTAATAGTAACCGTTTTTTAGAGAGCATCATATTTTTATGTTTTGGCAGTCACATCGCTCTCTCACAACCCCCAGAATGTCTGGAGGACCACACCTGTCGTTGGTTTACGGGTCTCGCCGACCTGACCGGGAGAATTATCAAAATAAATTCACCGACCATATCCTCTGATCACCAATCAGAGGACGTATTACATGCCATGACAGGTCAGCTTGTTGGGGCTTAAGGTTTTATAGAGAAATGGAGAGGTTGGAAAAATAAAGACTCCCTAGCCCTCAGGAACCCTAATAGCATCAGTGTCGGAAGAGAACAAGAGATGACCAAGGTAAGGTCAGATAGAAAAGTTACAGTGAGGAGCAAAACACCAGTAAGTGGAAGTAATGTTCTGCTCAGCTTGGGTACCTTGTGGTCACAATTCACATATCCCCTAGACGGAGACCCCTGAGTCAATACATAATATGTTGTTGTTGTTGTTTTCTAGTGCCTTGCATCTGGCAATGAAGCCATTAGCATTCGTGCATTCCAATACTTTTGAACTGTAGTTTCTTCTGATCTTAATGCTTCACAGGTCTTCAAGTGGTCTTCGTTCATTTCTGCTGGATTGTTACACAGGACACATATTGGTGAAGCTGAGATACCTATTCTGTAGAGATGACTTGCTAAGCAGTCGTGATTTGTCAGTAGTTGGAAGGCTGCAACCGCTGTTTTCCTTGGTCTCTGGGGGATTATATCTGGGTTGGAAAATAGTGTAATCCATTTTTTATCTTTGGCATTTGTTTCTATTTCTTGTAGGTATGAATGAGAAAATTGTTTAATGATCAAGCGTTTTATTGAGGAATATGAGAAATTGAATTTAGACTTTTGTTTTATTGTTGTGCCTTTCTGAATACATAATATGGAATTGTCAAAATTTGTATACACATAGGTATTGTCACCGCGCCCGCCGCATCTAATTGCCTACAACAGCAGTGTCACCCATCGCATTATTGTCGGCACTACCGCAAAGGAGCCGAAGGAAAGAGACAGAGCATGGCCGCATTGTTGGGGCACTTGCCGAAAGAGAGAAAAGGATAGACACCTCGAGAATCTTCTCTGCTTTGTCTCTCGCCGCAATAACTGAACGTTCCTGAAGCTTCCAGAATAGTGCCTGGGAGATATAAATAGCGGTAAAGTGCAACAGAAGAGTTAGAGTATGGGAAGGTTGAGTAGTCGTGCCGACGGAGACGGACAGACGATGTGAAGCGTTGTGCCGACGGAGAAGAGTTAGTTCTTTGTGTTACGAGTTCGGAGCCGTGCTGTTGGAGAATCGAAAAAGATTTTCTTGCTGTTGCAACGAGTGTACAAAGTTACTGTTTACGGAAATAAAAGTGTTTCTTTATCTCGACTACATCTGTCTTCTTTACTTTGCAACCAACCAAAGTCACAGTATAATGTAGTATCACTGATGGATGGGGCGTTAGAAGTGGCAGAGCATATGTGAAGGTGGTCTTGGTCCATTTCCTCTTATATATCACATAGAGGACAGAGTGGTGAAGAATATATCTCAATTCTGTTCAAATGTTTTGCAAGACAATCATGTCCTGTAATCAACCTGAAGGTTGCAACTGCCGTTTTTCGAGGACTCAGGAATTACTGTTTGAATGTTTGGCAGTTCCCATCTTTTATTTTTTGATTTTTCATAGTAATATTTTACAATAATTGTTTTAAATTCAGAGTTGACTAATCTTTTAGCTGCATAAAATGGTAGATTAACTGGTAAGGATTTTCCAACATTCTATAATTGTTTGGTTTTTTGGTGACAACTTAGAAGTAATTGCTATAATTGCTGCCCTGGAATCTGAGAGAGTAACTGTTTGATGAAAATGTGAGATTCTATACAAAAGATTTTGTATGGCCATTCAAGTTGCTTTAATTTCTCCATCAAAGTTAGTAGTTCCATAACTTAAAGATTTGTAATAGGAAAAGAGGTGACATATGACTCCAGCAGGTGTAAATAATGTGTGGTCTAATGTTTGTGTCGGACTGACTTTACATATGAAGTTTTCCTTTGGATTAGGAATTAGTCTCAGACTTTGGTTTTGAAAGATTTGAATTTTTTTTTTTTTTTTTTTTTTTTTTTTTTTTGGTATTTGCTGTTACAAGAACTTCGCTGCAGTAAGTAAATAATGGCTTTATATATACATTGTATGTCATGTTAAGAATTGCTCTGGATGGCTTTACAGAATTTTTTGTTCATATGATTTGGTTATTGTCAAGCAGCTGTGAGCTTGTTTGTTCTTTAAATTTATTTTCAAGTTCAGTTTTATATTTATTCCAGTTCCTGCTTTTTTGAAGTTCCAATATAGATTCATGTGATGTTGACTGACATTTGTATTATCTAGTTTTATATTGGTAATTACTGCTCTGTGACCAGAACTTGGATCTTCTATAACTTGTTTTTTAATCTCTGAAACAATAACCGTTGCAGTTAACAGAAGGTCTGGGTTACTGCGTGCTCCAGAAGAATGTATGGAGGTTGTGGGATCTTCTTTGTTATAAATCATTTTGAAGGTTATGGTACTCAAAAATTCTCCCACTATCTTCCCTGTAGAATCCACTTTTTCATAACCCCATCTTTTGGAATGGACATCAAAGTTCCCAATTATGATTGTTTTATTTAACTGGTCAATAAGTGACAGATATGGTTCATTCCTGGGAGGACTGTAAATACTGTATAAATGTAGATGTGTTTTGGTATCCCAAAAATTTAGCTTTATTCATTCAGATTTATCTGCGTTATCCATTTCTTTAACAATTTGAAAGGAGGATTTAATATCCTTTTTGACTCCAACCGATATTCCACTACTTATCTATTTTTGGGTAGTAGGTTTGGTAAAAATCCAGCTAATTTGAAGTACTTAGGTTGATCATTTGTTGGATTTGCTTCTTGAATGAAAAATATATGTTATTCTCAAATACAGTTTTACAGAGCTCTATTCTTTTTGCTTGTGTGAGACCACCAGGGTTCCATTGAAGAATTCTGATGTTAGATCTTCTATTAACATAATGTTTTGGTTCAAGAGAAGTAGTTCCCACCCGGAGATCTGAATGGGGGACTTAATTCTGGAATATTTTACCCCTCGTCATATCATAATTTACATTGGAAAGAATTAGCAGTAAAGTAACTGCTTTTTAGAGAGTATCATATTTTTACGTTTTGGCAATCACATCACTCTCTCACAAACCCCAGAATGTCTGGAGGACCACACCTGTCACTGGTTTACAAGTCTCACCAACCTGACCGGGAGAATTATCAACCTAAATTCATGGTCCATAATCCTCTGATTACCAATCAGAGGACTCATTACATGCCATTACAGGTCAGCATTTAGGGGTTAAGAGGTTATAGAGAAATGGAAAGGTTGGAAAAATAAAGATTCCCTAGCACTCAGATTTCCTAATAGCATCGGGGTCGGAAGAGAACAAGAGATGACCAAGATAAGGTCATAGGGTCAGATACAAGAGCTAGGAGCAAAACACCAGTAAGTGGAAGTAATGTTCTGCTCAGCTGTAGTCGCCATCCACATATCCCCTACACAGGGACCTCTCAGAACTTGCTAAAACACAATTTATGACTAAATAAATTTGTTTGTAGAGTAAACCATTTCAGAAATATTCCTAGTTATTTGTGTGAATTTTGAGGAATTTATACTTATGTCAAATGGAACATCGTCATTCATTTTTTATGTTAACTGTACAAAGAGAATGGAATTTGAAAGCTTTAAGATTTGACTATTGCTCAAAGTCTACTGTATTTCCGTATTCTCCTTGCACCTACAAAGAAATAAATAGAAAGATAATTTCTGCAAATGTTTATCTCAACTAATTAAAGAAGATAGAGGAATAAGAGATTGTAAGAATGGTTAGTACAAGAGTAGAGAAAGTTATGTGAGTGCAACACATCAGATTTTTTTAAAACAGTGTTTAATGTCTGCTCTTACTTCTATTTGGCACTACTGTGGTGACACTGGTGATATGTGAAATGATAATTGGAAAAGTAAATTTGGGAAGAAAATGCTCCAAGCCTAAGCTTTTGTCAGTTACGAGGAAAATCTGGAAAAAACCTCAGTCAGAGAGGACACTCATGTTCATGAGTGTGTGCCTTCACAACCTTTGCTATCTGTGTTGGTATCGAACACTAACAAATTTATAACATAAAATATCTTCCAGACTGTTTTGCAGTGGTCTGCTGGAAATTGGTGTTCCACACATTTCTTCTACAGCTGCCTTCCTCAGTGATATCCTCAGTGGCGCTGTCAAGCTCTTCTTGGAGAAGGCATTGCTGCAAGGGCACTGTTTTCCTACCATACTTGAAAAATGTCACCAATCGAATCAAACAAATGCTACAGTGCCACAGTATCAAGACAGTTAAGACAACCAGACAACTAAGCAGTCTGCTATGATCAGCTAAGGATTCCCGGGAAGCTCTGTCATCAGCTGGGTTATACAATATTCCTTGTTGTTGCAGCTCAGTTTACATCAGAACTACTCAGCACAGCATTAAGAGCAGGCTCACTGAGCACAAAAGAAGCTCCCATTTGGGCCAAACAGATAAGTCCACAGTCACTGAACATGCCATTGAGGCAGTCAGTGCACATATAATTAAGTTCCAGGATATGTGCATCCTTGTGTCACCTACACACTATACTTGGCGCCAAACAAGTGACAGTTGCTCAGCATGTGGTGGAAAGGCCTAAATGAACAGGAGGAGATGGATGCATCATTGCGATTGTCATAGCAACAAAAAGAGGAACCAATTAGAGGTAAGACACTTCCATAGCAACACTAAATGCTAAACCAGTGTTGTCGGCAGTTGTCAGTATTTACCACATGATTAGCATGTGGCTGACCTGCAATCCAGCAGGAACATAAACTGTGTATCGTATCTTCTGTTTTCCCTGCAATATTTACAATGCCTCCCTCCAGCTTGCTGCACCATCAAGCACCATGGAAACCCAGTTATTATCCGGTTGATAATGGAGGAAAGTTACCTTCGAAACGCGTCCCGGAAAAATATGTTGTAAGTGTTGTTCAGTGTTATTAACTCACCTTTTAAATTAAATTGCAATAAATAATCTAAAAAACAAAAAGTCTCCTGGACCAGATCATATACATCCAGAGTTCATAAAAAAACTTGGAAAAACAGCAAAACAAACAACTATTAAAGCTCTACAATCTATCCTGGAAAACCACGTAACTGTTGAACGGCAAAAAGCAATAATTGTCCCACTCTTGAAGAAAGATAAAACAGCACAAGAAATAAAAAATTATAGACCAATAGCTCTTACTAGCATAATAGCAAAAGTGATGGAAAGAATGGTGTCAAACAGGTTAAATTGGTTTCTAGAATCACAAAATTTAATATCCCCATGTCAAGCTGGATTCAGAGTTCCACTCTACAAATGAACAAGTCTTACTTCTCAGTCAAGAAATCAAAGACTCCTTCAATAGGAAAGAAGATAATGTATCAGTTTTTATTGATTTCCAAAGTGCATATGATTCTATATGCAGAACAAAACTACTAGAGAAAGTAAAAGAAATTGGGATACAAGGTCCAATGTTTTCGTGGCTATGTCATTTCCTAATACAACACTTTATTGTGAGACGGAAACTTCTATGTATATATATTAGTAATTATATAACCAAAATGTAAACTTAAGACTCATAGGTATAAGTATAATTTTTGTATTATGATTTGTGTAAAGTGTAGTTGCCCCTTGAAAGTATGCTGACCTGGGTACATTTCTGAACGACAGAGAAAAAAACATGTTTGTCATTTAGGCCAAAGGGCGGCTTGTCTCAAAAGCACAAGGACACAGCTGGGGAAACAATGCCTCCACACCTCCCGTAATGGACCAGAGAAAGCGTGGGAATGAAAATATATAAATAGGGGGGTTTTCAACAGAGCAGGCAGTCTTGTGTTGTTGCTAGCAGGGTGAACCTGTAAGATGCTTATGTATAGTTTCACGCCAAAAACGTCGTGTGAAAAGCGGCAGAGAACAGTATAAGGGGAAGTATATTTGCGATATTAAAACACAATATCAGAAACTCGTCCAGGTCTGTACTTCGAGGCATTGATGTGGTAGAGAATAAATCAGAAAACTTCTGTACTACTTTGTCATTTAAACTCGTGCCTGAGAAATATCCTATTCATGCCTACCTAAATCCCGGTACCTAATTCCATACAAAATCAACGTAGCTACTGCACCACAAGAGCTACCGAGGCATCGAACCGTAAGTGAGTTGTCACCAAACTGGTCGACCAGCTGTAACCGTTATAAAAGTGGCACCCAACGCCGTCACAATTGCTACCAGATATGGAAGAAATATATCTAAATACAAACAGGTACACTGAGGCTTACCACAAGGTGCACTGCTCAGCACTACACTTTTTAATATATTTATTAACGATCTGCCACAACAACTACAAGAATCAGGTGTGAAGTGTGCACTATTTGCTGATTACTTAGTAATGTGAACTTCAAAACCAAAAAGCAAAAGTACAAACTAGTAAAAAACCATGCAACAATCCTTAAGCAACCTACAAAAGTGGACCAAACAAAATTTAATGACTGTTAATACAACAAAAACTACCAAATCTTTTCACTAAGAAAAAAACCACTAACAATAAAACTAAATTTTGAGGGTCAACAATTACCAGGAACAAAGGAAGCAAAGTATTTAGGAGTTACATTTAATACCAAACTTACATGGACCAAACAAATAAAAAATGTAATACAAAGAGCAGAAAGGCACCTTTCACTGTTAAAACGTCTAACAGGAATGAAGTGGGGATGTTGCAGAGCAACTCTTAACACAACATACAATGTATATATAAAGCTATTATTTACTCACTGCAGTGAAGTTCTTATAACAGCAAATACAAAAAAAAATTCAAATATTTCAAAACCAAAGTCTGAGACTAATTACAGGTGCTATCAAAATCACACTAATACCAGCTGTGGAAATACTAACCAACCAATACCCCATTGAATATGAAATAGAAAAAACAGCTCTTATTCAACAGGAAAAGTTGATCAGACTCCCATTCAATACATGGAACAACAGGAATTTTACACATACACTAAAGATTCAGGACAGCTTTCTTTCCAAATTCAAGATATCAAGAAGAATATATACCTTCCTAATTCAAAGGAAAACTTCATATCTAAAGTCAATCCGACACAAACATTAGACATCACATATTATTTACACCTGACAGAAGAAGTTAAGAAAAGTGATAGTCCAACTAGTGCTCTAAAATTATTGGCATTAGAGACAATCCATACTTTCTACAATCCATACTAGATTTCCAGAACACAAATGGCTCCATATTTATACTGATGGATCATTGATATCAAACTGAGATGGAGCAGGGGCTGGAGTCACGTGTCACCTCTTTTCCTATTACAAATCTTTAAGTTATGGAACTACAAACTTTGTTGAAGTAATTGAAGCAATTCGAATGGTCCTACAAAATCTTTTGTATAGAATTTCACATTTTCATCAGGCAGTTCTTCTCTGAGATTCCAGGGCAGCAATTATAGCAATTACTTCCAAGTTGTCACCAAAAAGCCAAACAATTATAGAATGTTGGAAAATCCTTACCCATCTAATCGCACTTCAAAAACACCTAGTCTTCCAATGGATACCAGCTCACTGTGGATTGAGTGGTAATGAGAAAGCTGATTTTCTTGCTAAAAAGGGTACCGGCAATGTGCAGAAATCTATAGTTAATCTACCATTTTATGCAGCTAAAAGATTATTCAACTCTGAATTCAAAACAATTATTGCAAAATATTACTATGAAAAATCAAAAGGTAAAAGATGGGAACTACCAAACATTCAAACAGTAATTCCTGAGTATCCTTGAAAAACAGCAGTTCCAACCTTCAGGTTGATTACAGGACATGATTGTCTGGCAAAACATTTAAACAGAATTGGGATATATTCTTCACCACTCTGTCCTCTATGTGATCTGCAAGAGGAAATGGACCGAGACCACCTTCAAATATGCCCGGCCACTTCTAGCACCCCATCCATCGGTGAAAAATATTGGAGAGCAAGAGGATTAATGACTTCATTTTCAGAAATCCAGCATTAGCTAACAACAACTTTTCGATGATGATGCCTTACCCGTAAATGACAATTTGTATGAATAAGATGATTCTGATTCTGAATATAAACTGGAAACAAGATCTTTAGATTCAGAAACTGATTATAAAGAAGAGGAAGAGGATGAGAGCAATCGTTGTGATAATGTGTATTTTATACATAACATCATATTCTTTTTAAACAAAAAGGTGAGTAGGCTAATAACACTACACAACACTTACTTATAGTTTCCCGGAACATGTTTCGGAGGCTGACTTTCCTCTATTATCAACTGGACATCGACTGGTTCTGCCTGGTGTGGATGGTGATGTTTCCTGAGATCTCCTCTGGTGGTGGTTCAAGGAACTTGCTAAAGATCTCCTGGGGGATGTCGAAATTGAATACTCTATTTCTATTTTTCAAAATGAAGATTTGAGCCCACGTGAACAGCTCTTGTTCTCCTGTTACATGTTTGGAGTTTCGATTCTGGCTCTATATTGTATACTGTTATTAATCGATTCGCCTGTTTGGTTTTAATTGATTATTATAATACTGTTTTCCAACTTTCACGAAAGAAGATAATCATATGCTTATTCAAAGTTGTTATTATTGTTGCTATTTTTTTACCACATTTACTCAATATTACAGGTATTAATTTTAGGGCTATCTTCTTTGGAAAACAAAAGAAATATTCTACAAGGCACTAACTTTAGCTTTGGTGTCGCAACAGCTACAAAGAAGAGCAATCCTATCAAACATATCCAGTGATTTGAAAAGTCTTCTGACAAAATATAAACCTGAATAACCAACAGATGACTTCTCACATATGCCAACAACCTTATTGAAAAGGAAATGATGTGAACCCTGTAACAAAGACAAAAAGAACTGCGGAACTACACATGCATGTGGTAAATGCAACACTCCCCTCTATTTGAACATGTCAAAATTATTTGTGATAGTTGCTTACTCACGGAAAACACAGAGAGGTAGTAGATGACTCTGAGTAACAAGAATTCAAATTACAAGTTGTGTACCTGAAAGTTGCAATTTATTTTCTTTACATGTATTACAAGACAAATTGTGTGTACTGTATTCGTATATTTTAGCAGGTGTATGTAGTAAGATAATATTAATAAACTATGTATATTTAACCTAACTAAATCTAAACATAGGAAAACACAAAAAGAAAAAGAAAAAAAAAATCACAGGTATATAACCACAAAAAAGTAGCAAGGACCTACTGGGTCCGCGCGACTAACCGTGAAAGATGAAATTCATATTTCTTTTCTGTAAAGGCACAAACATTTGGAGGGAAGATCTAATAAGTAGGACATGATTATTTAGGAATAAGGTAACTGTAAATAGAAAGATTCTTGAAGATCTGAAGCAGACACCTAAATTAGGGGAGTTTAGGAAGAAATGGTTGAAAAATGTGGAACTTAGATTAACGTTACATGACAAAGTGTAACAAAATTTGACTTTAGTAAGACCTGGCTAGCTAACTAGGTTAAGGCCAGATAATAATTAAGGTGACTTAATATAATAATAATGACTTGATTTTGTAATTCTAAGATGTATAAATTAAATACACACTGACTAGGTATACTGAATATGACCTGCTAAGAACCTGGTCATATTCACAATGTGTATCATCTTAGCACAAATAAGTATAAATGAAATGAAAAGGTCTGTTGCCATCTTCAACAACACCATCAGAGAATACAGTGTGTGTGAGTAGTACTTAATTTACCTTTTCATGGCATTAAGTAACATAATTTTACAACCTTTTTGCATTTCTATACAAGTATTTTGATGATATCTGAAAATATAATGGCCATCTTCAGTAAACAATGTTGCCAAATTCATATTCTTTTAAATTTTAATCTTAAGATGATATAACATGTTAGCAAAGGTTGAAAAAAGTGTGAAGTGTCGTGAAATTATAGAATGACTCTTGATCAACCTGCATATCTCTTATGCCCACTGCTATGTCTTAAAATGTCCATGCTAAATCATGATCCCTTTAAAGCATACCTCTAAGACCAATTAGACCACCAGTGACGGCTCCAGCATAAGTACCATTCTTCCAATCTGACTTTCCTCGATGCTGAAAAAAATTAATAATTTACACAGTGCATGCCATAGAATAGTACCAAAATTAAGTTTTCAACCCTTTAATATTTAATGTGGCATACATGAATCCTGCCTTCCTGAATGTAAATTATATAAAAAATTATTTTTTATGCCAACCAACTACTGCTGGTGTTTTTTAAACACACAAGCCATGTGTGGGCAATGTTGATAGGTAGAATCAGAACTGAAAAATTAAATGCTACAGCCGGGATTTGAACCACAGACCTTCTGCTTCATGTGTGGCTGGTCTAACCACTGTCATATTGGGAAGTTGCCATGGTGGCTCAGTGGTTAGAGCAGCTGCACATAAAATGTAAAGTCCATGGTTCAAATCCTGGCTGTGGCAATGAATTTTTCAGTCCTGACTCTACCTCTCAATGATATCAAAAATGTTCACAGCTAAATTAAGTAAAAATTGAAGCTATTAACAGTGAAGCAACAAGATTCTAAAATAAGAACAAATTAGAAACTAAAATAGAAAAAGAATATCAACATACTAAGATAAGTGAAGTTTTTAGTTTCTAATTTGTTCTTATTTTAGAATGTTCACAGCTTCCATTTAAAATGTACTCAGCATAATTAGCCTCAACAAACAGGAAAAGATGTATAATAAAATAAGAAATGAATCATATGCATGAAAAAACTCTTTAATTTTCCTATATATTGAGAAAATTGACAATAAAATGGTTGTCTGTGGAACAGTGCTACGCAGTTTGACATAAAATAGACTTTTGCTCTCTAAAGCAATATATTATAAATGCATCTGTTTTTCACCACTTGTGTAGTTCACTTGGCCACAACAATAGGTATACATCATGATCACTATTATCGTCTGATTGCATGACCACTTTAGAAACTAAATAAGCTTAGTAATATGCAGTCAAAAATACCAGAACAATCTCTTGATTAGAATGTGTTTATTATACTGTATTCAATTTGTAACATAGTTGCCACATTCATTTGGAAAGCAATGTATAAGACTTTTGTTTCATGATTTTTAAAGTGCATTTTACACAAATTTCAGAATATTGAAGCTATCCAACGAGCTATACTCCAATTATCCACAAAACATCATAGACATTTGTTCCACAAAATGCTTAAAATGAGCTTGCTTCCAGTTCCATGGTGAAATGGATGCTATATAAATTGTACTAGATTTACACATGCAATGGGTACACTGTTTTATTGTACTAACTGATTCAATGGTGCATTCAATTGCAGCAAACATAGCTCCAACTACTGCAAAACTCTTTGCATAGCTGAGTGTTGTAGTCTTCATCTCCCGAAAAACTTCTCTTGCAGTCGGCTGCTTTACATCACCAATGGGAACAGAAGGGTTCACACTGGCAGAAAATAAACCTAAAGCTGCTCCTAAGCCATAGCCTAAAAGAGAAATAAATTATTTTATACCAGTAAACCAGCAGCGTGAAGAGCTTATAAACCTCTATATATAGAAGAGAAAGAAGGAGAAGGAGGAGGATGAAGAAGGAGGAGAAGGAGAAAGAGAACGAGAAGGAGAAGAAGAAGAAGAAGAAGAAGAAGAAGAAGAAGAAGAAGAAGAAGAAGAAGAAGAAGAAGAAGAAGAAGAAGAAGAAGAAGAAGAAGAAGAAGAAGAAGAAGAAGAAGAAGAAGAAACTTAGCCAACTCAACAACCCCATGCACCCCCCTACATAAGAGTGCCACAGTTGTTGCTTCTGCATTCGAACTCTGACCAGTGCAAACAACAGATCTTACCCTGAGGATGCCAACCACAGTACTTGACGAAACGTCGGTATCTTGGATGCCTTCTAGACCGCAGTCTACAAGCCCAGAAGAGATAAACTTATCTAGAAATTCATGAAATTGCATGGTTTCACAATTAAACTATTTGACTCTAAAGACTGTGAGGGCATCACAATCACATAATAGATGAGAAATAGTCTCGTCTTCTTTCCTACAGCTCCTATATTGCGGATCAACTGTTTTATCGATTTTGTAAAGATGCCCATATAACTGACAGTGTCCTACCATATGTTTGAGAACAGTTATACTCATTTTGAGTACTTCGTCTGTCCTATTCTTATTTATATATTAACTTTTGAGTGCCTGTGTCTGAATTGCTCCCCGGACATATCCACAGGACAGTCAGAGTCTAGGTTCAAGACCTACAAAAGAAATCTTTGCCCCTTTTTTTAGCCAGATCGCCTGCCCTTTCATTGCCATAGATTCCTCTACGCTCTGGCACCCATATCAATTCCACTGAATTGTATAGCACCAGTACAATTAAGGTTTCCAGGCACTCCCAATCCAACATAGACCTAATTAATCTCCCTTCAAGAGCTTTTAAGGCTGCTCAGGGTTGCCAATGTTTAAAAGTAAAATTATCATACCAGCCACTCAAAATTGTAGATTTGGATTCAAAATTATCGTACATCTTACCAAATGCTACAACAATAAATGTATCAACATAACACTGATGAGAAATGTAATAGTATTAATGTTTATGGTATCCACTTACACGATTGATGATCCCAATCAGTATTAGAACTTAGTACTTAGGTTTCTCGCACTATTCATCTGAAATTTCACCATCTTCTTCAACTGTTGTAGCATTATACAAATTTGTTGTTGAGATAAACTTTAACATCTTCTCGGTGACTTGCAGATTTCCGGACCCACCAAATTCTTTCATAAGCTGAGACGACCGAATAAGTCCATTTACCGTATATAAAGCCAATCTGTTTCTAATTTTGGTTTTTACTAAACCTAGTTTGGAAAAAACTCCTTCACAAGAAGTGTTTCTGTGGGGCATGAAATCACTGATAGTACTTCCGCCAGTTCTTTGAAATCAGTATTTCCACCAAGGTGACATGTGTTTAACAGCAATCCAGAAACTGCCAGGTTCAGGCATGTTCTTTATTTCACATGGAATATCACGTATTCCAAGTTTTCTCCACTGATCATCAATTTTCTGAACAGTGCCTTCTTCATTGAGATTACTAGATCTGGGCACACTGGCAACAACAGGATAAAGGTAGAAGGATTATAGGATATGAAATGGTTGCCTCTGAGGGGTGGAGACAGTCCATGATGGCAAAAGTGGTGTTGCTATTTGTAATTAATTTCATTTTGCTGGTGTGACAAACCAGTGAAAATATTTTGCCAGTATCGAAATTATCGTACACCCCATAATTATCGTATGGGTTAACAACCATGAGTACAAACATTCAAATTATCGTATGCCCCCATAATTATTGTACGGGTTGACAACCATGAGGCTCCTTAACTGTCAGAAAGCATAGTAATATGTCTATCGTTATAGTCCTTACCAATACTTTCCCATATACAAGCCAAATTGGCATACATTTCTGCTTGAAAAACAGTAGCATATTGACCGAGGCTGAAAAACAATTTCTTGCTGCAGCCAAGTGCCCCTGCTCCAGTTCCTTCATTAGTTTTAAATCCATCAGAATACCAAGTTGGTCCCCTTTGGATCCTTGGTATAATTCTTTGTTCCCATTCATTTCTAACTGGAAATGAAATAGTAGATTTCTTTTCTTTTGATTTTTCTTGGTATCATTTTGTCTGTTGTGTTTACTAACAAATCCAGACTCTTGTTCCTGGGAAAAACAGTATGATCATGGCCACTGTGCTCTATCACATTGCCATTGCTCATGAGTCTGTATAGACCAGCTCTTGCTTCCCCCTCCAACCAAAGGTGGAGAGGTGGCAGGTAGCAGTACGAGCAGTCCTAAATACCCTGGTTATACCAATACAGGGCACCCTCTGTAGTTTAGAGAGTTTAATATAGGTTAATGTAGCACTTACATTTTTCAGCTTAATGTTAAAAACTTAAGAATGCTCCTAGTTTATCTGAATCTGCAGACTGGACACTTTTCATGTTAGTTTTACACATTAATTAATCAGTAAAAAAAAATTAATCCTTAGCAAAAATTACAATTGATGCAATTCAGTCATAAGTAACATTCTGTTATGGACATTATAATGGAAATAAAAGATAATATATTGGTGATCTTCATGTGAATGGAAAGGACAAATTAAAACACACAAAGAATAAAGTATAATTATGAAGTGACAGCACTACAAAACAGAAAGTATTTAGTAGTTGATTGGATGACAAGAAATTTACTTAGCAGTAGATGTACTAAATGAATTAGAATCAGTAGATGTTTGAGGAAAACCATCAAGTACATTAAACAGCAAAACATATGCTCTTGTTCAAAACACAACTATAATAGTTGGCTTAGTGGTGTACAAAAAAGACAACCTTTCTTTTATGCTACAAGTTTAAAGAAAGAATTAAGCGGGGAGGTATTGCTGATGTTCATGACAAATTAGAGATTAAAGAATCTGCTTAACACAAATAAGAAGTTGCTAAAACAGGATGAAGTCATATGTACCTATTATGTACATTTCATGATAAAACTTATCAAGAGTATACAAGGCATTAGGAAACTTTGTTACACTTTTCAGAGCGGACTCAGTAGAAAATATTATAAATTTGAGCCAACTTCTGGAGAAAACATTTCATTTCTAACCTGTAGATACCATTTCAAACAAGTAGTTTCAAACTCCCGCAAAGGAGAAATACTTTGAGATGGTTTTGACGTGTACCTAAGCTCATATTGGTGGCTTAGTCCTAGTAACCATTGCTCATAGAAAATGGTTTTCACTCATTTACAAATCCAGCCCAGACCAATAGTTTTTAAGTGTGCTTAAAAATGACATCTCCATGTCAGTAGATTTATTGGCATATAAAAGAGCTCCTGCGGGATGAAATTCCGGCACACCGGCGATGCTGATGTGATCCTGGCAATTGACAGTGTTGTTAAAGAAACAAAAAAAAATCACTCATTTACTACTGTGAATCCTTGAGTTTGTTTACATTGGGTTTTCTTTATAAACATTAAACTCACACACATGTTTACGCTATTACTTGCAGAATCAAGGGAGGACTTAAGATAATCCTGGATAAAGAAGAACTCCCATTTTTACTTTCTCTACTGGTAAGTAGGGGAAGTATTGTATTCCACCCAAAAATTTGATGTCGAGATTTCATCAGAAATATATGTTTTGAGACCCCCTGAATAAAAAAAAAAAAAAAAAAAAAAAAAAAAAAAAAAAAAAAAAAGCATTTTTAGAAAAAGGTCCGCGTGTATGTGCATCAGTGGACAGCATAACTCACAAATGAAAAGTCAGTTAAAAACCAAAGTTGGTACTTAAGTTTAATATCTTTCAAGGATGCAACATGAAGATTTTAAAGAAAAAAGCCCCACCCTAAACGAGCCTTTACATGGAATATTTTTTGAAAATTTTGATTTTCTTGAAAATGGCTCTAACGATTTTGATTAAAATGTCATTTATTTCAGATATTTTTATGACAAATGAAATGTATACCTCGAATTTTCTGCCTATAGCACCTGTAGTCGTATTTACTCTGGACGACTTTTGCATAACCGTAAACCGTTAGAGATAGACCAAATCATACTATACAAAAAATGTAGATCTTACTAAAATACACAACTTATGTCCAAATAAATTTTCTTGAAGGGTGAACCATTTCGGAGATATTTCTTGTTATGTGTGTGAGTTTCGGAAAACATAACTTTCGTGAAATGGATCATTGTTGTTCATTTTTTTATGTGTTAAGTGTGCAAAGACAACAGAATCTCAAAGCTTGAAAACATTTGACTATCACACAAAGCCTACTGTATTCTAACATTCTCTTTGCACCTACAAGGAAATAAGCAATAAGATAAGTTGTACAAATGTTTATCTTAACTAACACGAAGAGGATATAGGAATAAGAGTTTGTAAGAATGGTTAGTACAAGGGTAGAGAAAGTCATGTGAGTGCAACACATCAGATTTTTCAGCTAGGAATTAAATCCAGGACCTCTGGATTTGCAAGCTAGCATGCTAACCACCATAACATAGCAGCTGTATATTGAACTTTCTCTTGGAAGATAATTTCCCATTTAGTATATATTGGTAATGCAGTTCCGAAATGATGCATCACTTTGGGCAAAGATCATATCGAGACAATTCCACCACAGTGTCTCCGTGCTGAATTTACGAATTTAATTCCACTTAAAACATTTTTCATGGGTTATCACACATAATATGATTTAAACAGTATTCAACAGAAGTCAGGTGAAAGTGAATGTATCTAGGAGAACATAGTTCATTGGTATAATATGTGAATCAAAGTTAATGACTATCCAATCACACCTCTGTTTTAACGAACGATTATAATCATATTTTAAATGAGGCAAATATGTAGAATTTTCAGTTTATCAAAATAAATTGCTAAAATAACAAACTAAACATTGTTTTTTAAATGAATACTACAAACTAATCACATTACAATACTTTTTGAAAATGTAATATTCTACTGTCGCCTTTTGGCATGGGGCCTTTTACACCAAATGTAATTAATTCACCAAGTTTAAATTAAGTGAACATTTAATCTCAAATGAAATAGCTTGCAACAAGTGTACAAATCAGGGCATTGAATGTACATGATCCAGATTAGAAACAAACAAGAAGTAATTTTAGAGAATAATATTGTAGATCACTCAAATATAAAGAAATGAGCAATTTTATTGCAAGCAACCAATTAATCTTAAATTCGTAATTATATAACTCTGAATCAACGCTGGGAGTAATTTTGGAAAACGATGAGATTCGGACCGCCCCAGAAGTGTAGTGATAGCGCGCTGCGTCTGGGGTTCCGTCCCCGTTATCACCGTGGGGAACTTTTCCCGCTGAGAGGTCTGCTTCAGGGTGCACTCTATGATGTCCACTGAGTAGCTATCCAGAAGGAACGGTAGCGTATCTAAAACTAATCAAGCATTTACAGTTGGGGGAGTCAGCGCGCTGACCCCATCAACCTCTTGAACTCCAAAGGGTCCTTGGCTGCGCCTGGCCGATACGGTTACCCTTGCATAGCGGAGACGCTCTAGGTACTGTTAAAAGTTAACAGCCACATAATACCCACAGAAATGAAAAATCTCAAATCCTTAAACTTCAAAGCAGCTTTCATGATCCTAAGTGTAAGTAGGAAATCACACACTAACCTAAAACAAAACTCATAAAAGTTTTGAACACGCAACTTTCCATAAATGCTTCTATTCTTTTCTCTTCGTTTGTTTTAATTTTTACTGGGCCCATCATTCTTGGTATTATAATGTTCTCTCGGTATCTGTTGTTATTTCCAACGAAATACTTGGAGAGGTTATCCCAATCTTCGTTGGTAAAGAATACCCTTCTATTGTTTTCTTCCTTAGACATATTGCCGTCTTTAAAAACAAATAACTCTATAATAATTGCAACAAAACGTCACATTCTTTTACTTCTTCTTAAGTACAGTAAAATACTCGCACAAACTTTTACACTTATTTTAAAGTTGCAGTTGACAACCTGCTTTACAACAACAACAAAAAAACAACATTCATAAATTGAAATGTTGGCCCTCCTGGCAATTGTTGCCAATGTTTAAAAGTAAAATTATCGTACGGCCATTCAAAATTGTAGATTTGGATTCAAATTTATCGCACATTATAAACCAAATGCTACAACAATAAAAATATAAGTATAACACTTATGAAAATGTAATAGTATTGACGTTAATGGTATCCACTTACAAGATTGTTGATCTCAATCAGTATTACAACTTTGCCATATATAATTTATTTATGCCAACAAACGTACTGTTGGTGTTTTTAAACACACAAGCCGTGTGTGGGCAAAGTTTGAGAAGTAGAACTGGAACTTAAAAATTCAATGCCACAACTGGGATTTGAACCACAGACCTTCCGCTTACCGGGCGGACGCTCTAACCACTGAGCTATTGTGACAAACTGCCCGAATGGCATTAAATTCTCAAACCAGTTCGTTTCTCGGAATATTCATCTGAAAGTTCATCACCGTCCTCAACTGCTGATAATGCAATTTGCTGTCGAGATAAACTTTAACTTCTTCTCAATGACTTGCAGATTTTCGGATTCAACACATTCTTTCCTAAGATGTAGATCCTGGGATGACCTTACACCAGAAGTTCTGTCGGTCTGGGTGGCGCAGTTCGTTAGAGGCTGGCTTACTGATCTTAAGGTCGAGGGTTCAAATCCAGCCCAGACTGATGGTTTTTAAGTGTGCTTAAAAACGACAACTCCATGTCAGTATATTTACTGGCATGTATAAGAACTCCTGCGGCGCGAAATTCCGGCACACCGGTGACGCCGATGTGATCCTGGCAATTGACACCGTCCTTAAACAGCTAAATATTTTCATTTTTTATTTTATTTTTATTAAGATCGATCAGCAATAATGCGTAATAAGCTTACAGCAGTGAAAGAACTTCCGATGAAATAGGTAACTTCCTCTGGCATATCTTGTCACGAGGAGGTTAACTTGGCTCGGTTGTGCATTGGCAATTGCAATTTTTCGCATGGCTACCTTTTTAAACGGGACCCTGCTCATCTTTGTCCGCTGTGCGACAACTTTTGTCAGTCCGTCACGTGCTGCTAGTGTTCCTCTCTAGCGCACCTTCGAGACTCTTTGTAGCCAGATGCCAGACCTGCAGAGGTCTTGGCGGACGGCAAACTAGCGGTCAAAGGATTTGTAAGTTTTTAGCGGAGAGTAACACGAGTTTGAAAATTTGAAACTTTAGATATCTAGATTTTAAATCCTTTTGACATATTTATTACTTTGTTTTAATTCTGGCTTTGGCCACTGTTTTGTATATTTATTTTCCTTTTTACTTCTCATTTTATTTTTTATTGAAGTTTATACCTGGCTTTCGCAATGAATTGTTTTTAAGGACACTGATAACTATGTAGTTGAACGCCCCTACATCTCCCTCCCTCATTCTCATTTTTATTATTAATTATTACTACTTATTAATAATAAACAACCATTTCTTATTACTATTTATTATTTTCTCCAATGGCCTAATGGACATGCCCATCCCAGTTGCGATACTACATGCCTTGCTGATACCTGCTATAATTTCTTTTAACACACACACACAGAGAGAGAGAGAGAGAGAGAGAGAGAGAGAGAGAGAGAGAGAGAGAGAGAGAGTTCTGAGTATATATTCCTCTTGTTCATAGTTTATTTCTCATTTATCTCTTTTTATACCACTTCACTCTATGACATCCCTATCTTACTGTTGTCACTTAAATATTTTATTTTACCAGAGATTATACTTTGAAGAAATGTTTTGAAAGCTCATTACTAGAGTGCGGATTTTTATGTAATATCAAGGTGCAAAATATGTACATATTTATGTAACAAAAAACATCTAAATATGTAATGAAATATGTAATATAAAAAAAATATGTAAAATTATGCTATAATCTAAATGCCAATATTACCATCTAAAATCCAAATGCAGACTGCAAATTACGCAGAATTTTGAAGTTTGATGGCTCTGTAAGTAGCGTAAATTAATTACAAGGATTTAAAATTTACTAAATCTGAAATTAATAATAGGGAAGATGTTTTATTTTATGGAAAATTTACGTACAATTTATTTTCAAGTAGGTAATTACGAACTAAAAAATTTGTGTTTTAGATTATATTTATTAAAATTACTCATTTCACATATTTATTTTACTTAAATTTTAGACGGTAAAACAATGTTGAAATACTGAACCAATTTATCAATGAGTGAAACAATCAATTCAAAATAATTAAATTTTATAATGAGGACGCATTTTCAGTTCTCTATCTCTTGACGTACAACGAATAACCAGGTATTCTTATTTTAAGTCTGTTGCTTCTTTCAACGTACAGTGAATAACCATATACTTTTCCATATTTTCAGGGGTCATTGTTTGTCTCCTGTTGGACAAAATGTTCTTATAAGCAGAGAAGCTTCTCTCCACGTCACACGAAGTAACAGGAGCATATTTTAGCATAGGAATCTGATTTGAGGAAATATTTTGGTAAATCGACAGTCACCATTTAGCGCTTTAGACGCGGACACAAGCGTAGAGTACCCTGGATTCCTGTTTAGCACAGCTTTGAATTTTTCACCCACCTTCCTTCCTGCAACTACACTAAGCCTCTGTGATGCACCTTCCATTAAATCCATAGGTTCGTGAAGAAGGGAAACTAATGTTTCCAACTGCTTGATGGTGCTAGACAACCAGCCGAAGTTACTTTTAATTTAAGCACAGGAGCTTGCCACTTTCGGATCCTTAAATATGTCCTGAGATTCATGTATGAAAACAGCTACTTCTGAAGAGAACATGTTCACCACTGACTCGACTCCTTCCAAATGTTTACAATAGAATTTAACAGCTTCTAACCAGGTACCTCATCTTGTAAGTACTGGCTCAGGAGGCGAAAGTACATGGAGATAATTTTATAGCACGGAATTTTGTGCGGTTCTTTCACGAAGACCTTTTTGGTTGCTGATATCAACTTATTCACACGGGGAAAATTACTTCTTATTACTTCAGCAACACGTTGCAGTACATGGGCCAAGCAGATACATTCGGGTAGGAAACCTTAAGGGCAGCAGCAGCTTTAATTATGAACCCTGCGACATCTGAATACACAATTAAAGCCTTTTCCTCTCTCTCTCTCTCTCTCTCTCACACACACACACACACACACACACACACACACACACACACACACACAACACACACCCTGGCCACTGAATCTTCATTCCACATTTACAAATCTTGCAATTGTAGAATGATTTGTTTGTTCTAACACCTTGCAACAGATTACAAATGGTTTTGGTGAACTTTCGGAATCTAGTTTTCCTACTACTAAATGTGCTATGTATAACCCGACCAAGGCCAGTGCAGTCCTGCTTCGGACAGTGCAGCCCTGTACGCGTTATGGCTTGCCCGTCCTGCTGTACAGTCCGGTTGGCAAAAGGTGAACAATAACAGAACTCATGTTGACATTTTCTCTGTATATATAACTGTATTATATGTATATGTATTGTATGTATATTCATACCATAAAAAATCAAATATATTCACAAATACTTTAAAATACAGTACATTTCAACATTCCTCTGAATCTTACATTATCCGGTGGCCATTTCTTGTCCAGAATCGTCACTGCTGTCCAGTCCTGGATAGATTATTATCATTTCCATTTCTTCTTCCATTAGCGCATCTCTTTTCCAATACATTTCTTGAATATCTTTCACCTTCTAAACCGAGGTTTTCCAGCCATACTGTTAATTCTCCATTAGCATCATGTGCTAAAGTCTTGTGTTGACTGAGAAACATGGACCACATTATTGTCGGCAACTTTTCTTTTATTAAATAACAGACTGGTTCGATAGGGTTCAAGTCCGGCTGATAGGGTGGTAATCTAAGTGCTGTAAAACCAGCATCTGCGAACAATTTGTCAATGGAATATGTTTTCTTTGATCTGTGCTGTTTTGCGTGAATGACAAACTCCGCTTTAGTTATTTCTGGGTCAAATAGTATATTGTTGTTCCGCAACCATTCTTATATTTCTGACGTTAAATTGTTGCTTGAGACCATGTTATTGTCTTCTTTGTTGTGATAAGGAGCATTGTCAGTTACAACAATGCTGCTTTGCCGTAATCCAGGTATCAGTTGGTTTTGCACCCACTTGGAGAAGTTTTCGTAGTTTATTTTGTTATGGTAATCTCATGTCTTGGATATGAAATCGTAAAAGAGGCAAGTATGCACGATAATAAGATGCTATCTAGCTCTATCATTTGCATACACTCCTGAAACATCGTCACTCTACCAACACTTGGAAACTGTGTAGTGCGTGTGAATCCAGGTTTCATCCATGTATATCACTGGCTTATTTTCCCCTAGTTCATTTGTTCTAAGTGCTTAAGAAATCCTCTTTGAACCACTATATCAGGGCGTTCCCTCAGTACATTCCTTTTATTTTTACACTTTTTAAATCAAAATCCAATAAATTTCATTATTTTTCTGTTTCTTTCGCCCCGTGAAATTAATATCTTTTTTGCAAAAGCTGAATAATTTTCGCAGCGTAAGAATTTCTGTTTTAAACTCGTAATAATCCTGATACCTTCTTCTAATGATGTACTTGCCCATTTCGTTCAAAATGATTTTATTTCCACGAGAATTACCAATCTTGCGAGGTGATTTTATTTTGCTCGCCCCGCTTTCTTCAAGCTGATCCTCTTTCCTAATCTTGCATATCGATGTCTTACTGCAGCTAGTAGAAGCGACAGCACATTCAATATCATTTATTGTTGTTGTTGGTGGTTTATTTATTGACACTGTATCCAGTGGATTCTGGATTTCCGCGTCTGGTGTCCTTGATCAAGTATAACTGTAGATGTATCATAATATGTAATTTGGATATATGTTCTTATTATGCTGTTAGTATTATAGTTTCATTTTACATTTTCTGAGGAAACGAAGAAGAAGTAGTGCTATAGAACGTATGTTCCAATTTAGAAGTGAGGAAATATTCCATTGACCGTGTCCAATACGTGCACATATGTGTGAATATAGAGATGTCGAATGTGGGAAATTTCTAGGGCATTGAAAGAATATATGATCTGCATCGCCAAACTGACCACACTCACAGCAATCTGTATCGCGTTTTCCGATCTTAAATAAATAAGCCGGGGTGGGTGCTACGCCTAATTTCAATTTTGTTGCAAGGGATATAGCCTCTTTATCTATATTTCCCACTGAAAACCATGGTGTTTTAGGTGATCTAGGTAGATGGAAATAAGTATCGGTATGATGAGTAATATGTTTTCGGACGTCCTGGATGTGTATTCCTGGTGATGGATTTGGGGGAGAATTATTGGCAGCTGCTTTGGCCAGTTTATCTACGTATTCATTACCTATTATGTTGGAATGGCCAAGTATCCATATCATGTCATGTTATGTCGTTGATCAAAAGAATCTAGTTCATGGAAACATAATATTTCCCACCAATCAAGAGGTTTTATTTGGAATCTATTAAGAGTTTGTATAGCACTGTAGGAGTCGATACAGAGTAGGATTGTGGAATTATGTATATGGCGTAAAGAATATAGAGCTTGGTATATTGCGTATATTTCTGTTGAATAGTTAGAAAAATATCGTGGAAGAGTGAATAAGTCTCTGGTATCCGTGGTTTGGTTGGAATATGCAGCTCCCGCCCCATGATCAGATAGTGATCCATCAGTATATATAATCTGGGGGGGGGTTGTAAAGATTGAGAAAACTGATCTAGGAAGTATGCAAACTGTTTAGGGGTAGTAACATCATGTTTTTGCCAGTTAGACAGAATACATTTGGTTTTAGGGATCAGCTGATCATATTTGAGATAATATAAGGGAGGTCTCCTATGGGACATCCCTCCCTGGAATGATTTGAAAGCTTTAATTATTTTTAAATATATCGGTGTCTGCTTCCGTGATCCTATTTTGCACTGTAAACGGAAATTAAGGCCTAGTTGCAATTTTGAGAACAATATCATTTGTAATAGCCTCGTATTTTTCGACCTTCTTTCTTCATTTGTTTAGCATGTTAGGTGTGCAAAGAGAACGGAATCTCAAAGTTTTAAAAGATATGACTATCGCTCAAAGCCTACGTGGGAAAAGGTCCCGCGAGCACTTGGTCAGAATTTCGCCTAAGTCCCACTCGGCAGCCCGGCTGTATGCTAGTGAACTTGTTAGAAGCAAGTTGTGAGGGTGCAATGAATCGCTTCATTAGCATAGTAGATTTAGCGCCTTTGCAAGATATCGCCTTGACTTCGGACTGCAATTCCTTAACAATAATCATTGCGTGGTCTAATGGCGGTAATCTAAAAATTCCGAGATTCAAAGTGCTTTCTAGATTGTAAGTAGCCATTAGGATAAGTTATCTCAAAAGACTTTGAGAACCACCGGTAGTTTACCGAAAAAATGTGTGAGTTTGGGAAATTAGTGTAATGATGGGGTGCTGGCATGGTAGCTCACTTGATTTGAGCTTCAGCACGGGATATCGAAGATCCTGGTTCAAATGCCAGTCATGGCATTGGATATTTTAATGTGGTTATTCTTCCCAAACAAATACTCTTTACATGAACAAAATTATGATGCTCTCAAAAATAGTCTCAATTTTTATTAAAATACCATATATTTTAGATATTTTCATGACAAATTAAATCTATATGTTGAATTTTCTGGAGATCGCGTCTGAAGTCCTCTTCACTTTGAATTGGTTTTGCATAACTCGTAAACCGTGCAGATAGCCAGAATCTTACAACGCAATAAATGTATAGCCCATTAAAGTACACAATTTATTATTTTTTTGTGGAGATAACCATATCCGATTGTTTTTACTTATAGCTTTTTCAAACAGGAAGTCGGTGTTTGTTTTTTATGTACCCGCCGTGCAAAGATAATGACATTTTAAAGCCATCATATAGTGACCAACTCTTAAAAGATTGGACTATCACATAAGCCTTTTGTATTCTCCAGTTCCCATTGTACTTATACGGAAATGTGTAATAAAACCTTTTCTACAAGTGCCTATCTCAATAACATGTAGTGCATATATAAGAAAGGTAAGGCTATATAAGAATTATTTGTTGAATAGACAGAAAATTGATTTATTTTTTAAATTTATGGACGCTTTTTAACTACGTTCCATTCTACATTGGGCACGAACAATCGCTTGAGCTGTATCAGGCTTGAAATTATTTTACGTGCTGTAAAGCATGGGACCACCGACTTTACTTCCCATCCGAAGGAAGCCATGCCTAGAATTTTTACCATCATTCATCGTCCTTTGTCGGGTTTGAACCCGCGAACTTCAGGAACCGAAGGCTAGACTACGGAGGACAAAGGATAGATAAAGTCGTGTGAGTGCAAACCATCGGATTGTTTTATTATTATGACAACAACAATAACAGCTTGTTTGCATCAATCCGTCTGCTTCAAATTTGTTTGTTCCTTTTAGTAAGAACTTACTCTAAGAGGATTCCATCGTAAAATAGTTTGTCCTTCTGAATGACAACAGATGCATCCTGTTTATGACGTGTATTTCTACTACATCCACAATGTAAGGCTCTGCAAGCGTAGTTATGATTACATAATAATCATGGGCGTCGGCTGACTTTTTTTTGGGGGGGGGGGGGAGGGTGGGGAGCGCATATTGGAAGTTCACAATCAAACCATATTAATTCATTATTCTGTTGTCCAAAGTTGTAGTATTTGTTGCGAATGACATATTTATTAGTGCTAAATAAAACGCGTTCTTTACATAAAAATGAATACACGACACCACCCCTCCCCCCAACCCCCATCCTTGGCCAACCTTTGCGAGGCCTATGATAATAACCACTAATAACTTTGCGCTCCGATCATGTACTGAAATATATATCGTTTCGTTATTAGATTAAATGCTGTTGACTGGTAACCACCTGGTAACTATGGGACTTCCTGACCGAGTGGACTTTTATTAACCTCTAAGGAAATCCAAATTTATTAAAGTATTACTCAATAAATTAAATGAACCCCATATATCACTTATAAGAATCTATGTAACCATGTAAGTACTTGGCAGTAAAATATATACTACTAAATTAGGTAAATCAAATCATTTATGTAGCTTATGATATCTAGGAGTGAATTACATTTATTCATAAGCCACGGAAGCTCCCGATTGCTCTTAATGAGTTAATGCGTTCTGATATGTTTATTTGTTTGCGAGCAGTTTTCCTTCTCTAGGCTTTTTTTTCATCGCAACCGCGCTACTTATATAAATCTAATTCGTGGTGTCCTCTCGAGCTATTTCTTTATACTCGATTTTTGGGCTAAAGGTGTTCTGTGGGGCAAAATACCTTTGTCTCAATACATTTATGTCATGGTTGGCATCGGTTTGCCTTACGCGCATTAACAGTGCTACCAATAAAACACACGTTAATTATAAGCCTAACATGTGTAATGTGTACCTCGCGGTGATTATAAGTTGAAATTGCAAAATTTTGCATTAAAAGGATCGGCTTGCAAGAATTGATACATTCAACTGGAGGTATATTGATATATTTTTGAGTTAAGATAGTAGACACATCATCTAATCCATATAAAATGCACTTACCGTTAACGTTAACTTGAATTTGATCAAATTTCCTTAGTAATATATGAACAACATATTAATTGGAATTAGGAAAATTATTAAAATGCAAAAGTTATATCCAATATGAACATCTGAATAACATTTAAACGAAAAAATTCTATTGGCATGAATCGAATTATCGGCCATGCAACGTCCTTGTTTGTTGGATATTAGCGGATCTTTCCTGGAGTGATAAGCACAGTGTTGAGGTACTAACGGACATTGCAGAATTATTAAAACAAATTTTAAATGCATTTGAGGTTCCAGCTTGCAAAGTGCAGTGTAGTGTGTTTGGAAACCAGTGCCATATTTTTGAATTTCACCAGAACGGTTTTATATTATGCCAATTAAATTATTTCGGAAAAGTTGGTTTGAAATTTATAAGTTGGAGAGTGTTAGCAGATGGTCTCTTGCCTTATATGGTAGTACTATAGTACAAAAAGCCATAAGTGAGCCACGGTGTTTGTAAATAATTTTATATTTTTAGTGTTTAATGATTTAATTGCAAACTTTTTGAGTTTGTCCCCACTCCATCACATTCCAACCACAGTTGTCATTTATGCAGCTATTTTCGTTCTAATCTTTTTACTCTTGGCCTTTCTAGCAGAACTGCTGTCTTTGTGAGTATTTATAAAAAAAAAACAAAATTTAATAAATGGCTTGCTCTGATTTTAAGTAGTAAAAATTTGTCTTTTTAAAGAAAGTTATGAAGAACTAAAGTGCTGAATTAACTTAATTTATGTGATAGTTATTAAGACCAATTTTTTACAGTGGGGATCCTATTTAAAGATGTAGCTCTTCTCTCTCACAAACACCATGGAATTACAAATTGCTTAATCCAGGTAGATTGAGTTTGAGTATTATAGCCACCTTCCTCTGTGTTTGTTCTTTTGGTCCCACTATGTATTATTTCCCTCTATGTTTGTCAGAAAGAAGAGAAAAGAAAAGTTTTCTTTTTTTAATTTTAAGCCACCACCATTGCAAGAGTAAATTACACAACATGCTATAAATCACTAGCATGTATAATCTGCCATATATTTAATATTTATCTGTTGAGATATTAAAGAATTCCTCAATGGTATATGGGGAGTGAGTATGTAAGGATGTCTTTAAATTTTTCTTAAAGATTTTTTGTTGACTATGATAGCCTAATAGTTTGAGATATCTTGGAAGGTTGTTGTATATTTTTGTTGCAGAGTAGTAGCATCCTTTTTGAAACAGTTTTAAGTTATTTGCTGGCCTATGCAAATCACCTGCATGCCATGTATGTGATCCTCCACAGCAAGGTTTTCCTTACCTTGGAAGAACAAGTGTCTGATATCTCTATCTTTTTTCATTTCAACTCGCTTAAAAACTCTTGCTTGAATCATAGAACCTGAAACAGAAGCTTCTGCATTTGTCTTATATAATCACAGATGTGTTAAATATATTGGTATTTTGTTTGAATGTTCACTCATCACTTCAGTGCTACCTGCAGATCTTAGATGTTATAAGATAGCACACATGTGCCTCATAAGATAGTTTGGAGATATGAATTCATAGAAGAATCTTAAGTTCAAAAGAACAAGACGGATGAGCATTTTTGTCCTTTTATTTTGAAGCAAAGTAATTCTTAAATGCTATTTGAATGCTGTTAACTTCCATTTCTTGTCTTTAAGATAGGACAGACATTTGATGTGTAGCAGTTGTACAACTGTATTCAGAATCTTGTGTTATTTCATTAGTGTACAAATTAGGTATGCAGTGCCAGAAGTAGTTTCAGTTAAACAATGCATCAGCAGTCAAGATTTGCAATATGCAGGGGCTAAGATGATAGCTGATATCAAAAGTAGGTGTATATAAATGCAGCCATAAGAGCTTAGAAACAGGAGTGAGTACTGTTTAAAATATAAAAATATTTAAATGAACAACAGTGAATAGAAGATGAAATGAGCCATAAAAACCCTTCATATGGCTTCACAAATTTATAAATTAAATGTCTCTTGCATCTGATAAATATGCAGAAAATGGGCCCCTCAAGAAAACAAATTAAATATACCGCAATTTTTTGTATTTCGATTATGATTTATTTGGTGGTGAAGCTTCATTTTTGATTTATTAGCAAATACTTTACAGGTGCTGCAATGGTTTTATTTTGCTTTTGTGGTGAATATTTCGCAAATATTCATGTGACTATATGTGTGTTAAAATGTATTAATGCATGTACGATGAATAGCCAAATACAGGCTAAATTTTGATGACACTGTGTCATCCTGTCATATACACTAACCTAACCTCACCTAACATGGGCTAAATTTTGATGATACAGACCTTATAATCTTGATTATATAGATATACCAACCTAACCTAACACGGGTCTAAATTTGACTGTAAAAATTATGCTTGCGTGTAAAACATTCTGCCATGCGGTAGTCTACGAATGGAGACCTGTGACGTTCTTGCACTTCAGCAGTTTCAGCACGTTTCACAAAACCAAAGTTTTTCTTCAGAAACATAATGTTTATACACCAATTTCATTGTAAACCCATTATTAAATTGTTTTAGTGCATTTAAGTGGTTTATAAATATTTACTTGCTAAATATCTGCTACACAAGTCGAAAAAAAAAAACTTGCAGAACACGTGCAGAATTTGCTCATAAATAAAAAATGAAGCTTGGCTGCCAAATAAAACTTTCAAGAACATAATCAGGGATAAAAAATCAATCCATTGCACTATATTTCATTCATTTTCTCATGGGGCTGCTTTATAACATAATTACCTTGCATCCTTAAAAGATTCTTGACTTTAATGTAAATTTGTTATTTAACAAAAATTTAATTTTGTATTTCCAAAATGTGGAACTAATTTGACAAGAGGAATGAAAAAATGTCTTAGAATAAGAAAAATAATGTATTAAGCTTTTCATATTAAAATCAGCTTAGTCTGATGTACAGGAAGCTTAAGCTTTTGGCAAGTATTTTGAAAATAACATAGATTCTTGTCAGATCTGCCTTTTTTTTCCTTTGTGTGCAAACTACAGTGTCCTTTTTGTAAATTTATTTCAGGCTAACGGTATCATTTCCTACGCTTCCTTGGTGTTCCGTGAAGAAAATGTCAGCAAAAGTAAAATCCAGGCCGTCAGCCAATCCAATTGAACAAGCAACATTAACAGTCAATGAGAAAATTCTTAGAGAATGTCACACTCTTTACACTGATCCAGATAAAGGTGAGTAATACGGTAGATAATATGACCAGTTAATATTCTCAAGCCTGACTGTTGGGATTAAAAATCAAGATATGATATAGGATTTAAAATTGTACTTGAATGGGGGCAATTTAATGTGACTGGTACAAACTTATGACATTCAGATAATGTTGGAGTATTTTATGAGGGCTGATAAACAAAGACTGAGACTGATTTTTTCCTGTAGCTTCCCTGATAGATGCCTATCTGTAACATAAATATTTGAAAATAGCGGGTTTTTATATATAATGTCTGTAGACTCTCGTACCGGTAAGTTGTTAGTAATGCTCCAATTTGTAGATCCTACATGTGTTTCGCTTACCAGACAATGGAGGTTACGTGAGAGGAGCAGTATGGCGCAATGAGATTCTGTTTTCATTTAAACCATACAGCCACTGAAACTTACAAACAGCTGAAACAAGCATATTGTGCAGAAGCACTACCTTATGCAACAGTATTTAGGTGGTTCAAGGACTTCAAAGAAGGCCAACTAGTCCGTGCTAAGGTGGATGTGGTGTTTCATCTCTGTATGACCTGAGTTTGTGCCCATTGGGTGCCACATCTATTGACTCCCAAACAAAAGGCTGTGTGAATGGAGAAAGCCGTGAGGTGCTGCGTCTGTTTGCTTAAAGAGGGGATGCATTTTTTAAATTGATTATCACCGGTGATGTGTCATGGCTGCATTATTATGATCCAGAAGGAAAACAAGCCAGCACAGAGTGAAAATTGGCAGGTTCTCCAACACCAAAAACGGTAAAAGTTGTTCCATCTGCAGGGAAAATTGTGATACTTCTTGATTAATGGAATGATTTACCAGCATGCAGTTCCCCTTCACACTATTGTTACAGCAGCATACTACACTTCAGTATTGGCTACACTGTGGAAGCACATTGCAAATAAACGACCAGAGCTTTCTCAGACTGGGTGGCAACTTCATCATGACAGTGCACTGCCTGTTGTCGCAAATCAATTCATGCAGTTTCTGGATTGATTCAACATTACCTGTGCACCGTGTCCACCTTATAGCCCCGATCTTGCACCCTGTGATTCTGTATTATTCCCATCACTAAAGACAAAGCTTAGGGGCATTTAAATTGAGGACTCTGAATTAGTGCTCAAATTGAATTTTTCAGTTCCGATTCCACCTCTCAAACATTGCCCACACACAGCTTGTTTGTTTAAAACAGCCAACAGTAAGTTTGTTGGCATAAATATATAATAATTACCATTTAAAAGTTATTTAATCCCGGGATATAAAGTACTTACGAATTTGTCACCATTGAGGTAATTGTCTGATGTGAGACTTCCTTTGTGGTTAAATGGGAGAAATGCCAATTGGTTGGAGAATTCAGTGTCATTCTGGCAGATTGTCATAGTAGCTTAATGGTTAGAGCACCTGCCTGGTAAGCGGAGGGTCTGTGAATCAAATCCCAGTTGTGGCATTGAATTTTTTACTTCTGGTTCTACCTCTCAAGTTAATAAGGTAGATATTATTTATTTATGCCAACAAACTTACTGTTGGTGTTTTTAAACACACAAGCCTTGTGTGGGCAAAGTTTAAGAGGTAGATTTTAATTTGTGCCAGTTTCTAAGCTCCAAGCGTAACTATTTTGTTAAAATCATATAAAAAAGAAGTCATTAATAAGAGTGGGAGGTAATTTGTTGATATGAATATGAATAACTTCCCTCTCTCCTGCACTCTAGTAACCCAGTTTTAAAGATTTTAATGGTAAAAGTAATTAAAAGTCTTTACCTTGTTTGCAGTAATGAGCCAAAACATATCCTATGTTATTCATATTCATTGAGTGTCATGTATTGAATGACAAATATGAAAATCTCCCTGAAACCCCAGATTAATTTTTTTTTAAATTCAATTACATGTGTCCTGAAAGAATATAATAAACTGCATGGACTATACCTCCAATATTTTAAAATGTTGTTTGCTAATACTGGATTTCTGACAATGAAGTCATTCAACCTCTTGCTCTCCAATATTTTTCACTGATGGATGGGGTGCTAGAAGTGGCCGGGCATATTTGAAGGTGGTCTTGGTCCATTTCCTCTTGCAGATCATATAGAGGACAGAGTGGTGAATATATCCCAATTCTCTAAAGTAAGAACAAATTAGAAACTAAAAACTTCACTTATCTTAGTAATGTTTCAAGTTTTTCGTGTAAATTGCTGACTAAAGTTTTGAGTTGGCTCCAACTCATTCTCAAAGCTATTTGTTCTTACTTTAGAATCTTGTTGCTTCACTGTTAATAGCTTCAATTTCTTTAAATATCCCAATTCTGTTTAAATGATTTGCCAGACAATCATGTCCTGTAATCAATCTAAAGGATGCAACTGCCATTTTTTGAGGATACTCGGGAATTACTGTTTGAATGCTTGGTAGCTCCCATCTTTTATTTTTTGATTTTTCATAGTAATATTTTGCAATCACTTTTTACTTTCTCTACTGGTAAGTAGGGGAAGTATTGTACACCACCCAAGAAATTTCACCGGAAATATGTTTTGAGGCCCCCTGAATCCAAAAAAAGCATTTTTAGAAAAAGGTCCATGTGTTTGTCTGTATGTCAGTGTGTCAGTCTGTGGACAGCATAACTCAAAAATGAAAAGTTGGTTAAAAACCAAAGTGGATATTTAAGTTTAATGTCTTTCAAGGATGCGACACAAAGATTTTAAAGAAAATAGCCCCACCCTAAACCACCCTTTACATGGAAAATTTTTCGAAAATTTTTATTTTCCTGAAAATGGCTCTAACAATTTTGATTAAAATGTCACATGTTTGAGATATTTTTATGGCAAATGAAATGTATATCTTGAATTTTCTGGCTATAGCCCCTGTAGTCGTGTTTACTTTGGATGACTTTTGCATAACTGGTAAACCGTTAGAGATAGGCCAAATCATACTATACAAAAAATGTAGATCTTTGAGAGGTAGAACTGGAACTTAAAAATTCAGTGCCACAGCTGGGATTTGAACCACAGACCTTACGTTTACCAGGCAGGTGCTCTAACCATTGAGCTACAGTGACAAACTGCCAGAATGGCATTGAATTCACAAACCAGTTCGTATTTTTCCTGGTAAACCACAAAGGCAGTCTCACATCAGAGACAATTACCCCAATGGTGACTTACTATTGTAAGTACTTTGTCCCAGGATTAATAACCTTCAGATGGTAATTATTATTTATTTATGACAACAAACTTACCGTTGGCGTTTTTAAACACACAAGCCGTGTGTGGGAAATGTTTGAGATCTTGCTAAAATACACAGCTTGTGTCTCAATGAATTTTCTTGTAGGGTTAACCATTTCGGAGATATTCCTTGTTATGTGTGTGAGTTTCGGAAAGCTTAAAACTTTCATGAAATGGATCATCGTTCATTTTTTATATGGTAAGTGTGCAAAGAGAAGAGAATCTCAAAGCTTCAAAAGATGTGACTATCGCTCAAAGCCTTCTGCATTCTAACTTTCCCCTTGCACATACAAGGAAATAAGCAATAAGATAATTTGTACAAATGTTTATCTCAACTAAGACGAAGAAGATGTAGGAATAAGAATTTGTACAAATAGTTTGTACAAGAGTAGAGAAAGTCATGTGAGTGCTGCACATTAGATTTTTTGAATTCAGAGTTGACTAATCTTTTAGCTGCATAAAATGGTAGATTAACTATAGATTTCTGTACACTACTGGTATCCTTTTTTGCAAAAAAACAGCTGTCATTACCACTCAGTCCACAGTGAGCTGGTATCCATTGGAAGACTAGGTGTTTTTGAAGTGCTGTTAGGAGTTTCCAACATTCTATAATTGTTTGGATTTTTGGTGACAACTTGGAAGTAATTGCTATAATTGCCATCTTGGAATCTGAGAGAATAACTGCTTGATGAAAATGTGAAATTCTATACAAATACTTCCCCTACTTACCAGTTGGGAAAGTAAAAATTGTATAGATTGTATGTTCATGGAAGCTACTTCCTACTTTTGACCAGCATTGCTAGGTGTGACAATGTTATATTTTTATTTGTTTGCGAGGATTTAACACAGTAATTGGAAATATTTAAGTATTTCTTTCTTTTTTACTTTCAAGGACTAATAAAGATTGCCGAGCAGTTTGGACTCAAATTGCTGCCTCCCAGAAAGAAGATTGTAGTGTTGCTCATTGGAAATCATTCTGCTGGTAAATCCTCCTTCATTAACTGGTAAGCATTCAGACTATTGAATTAGTAGTTCTGTTTGGAAAGTTTTATTCCCTGACCAATGGGAAGCCACAGGTTGTAAGGAAATGTACATTTTATTTTTGCAAATTCCTTTTCTTACATGAATTGACTGATAGGGAACATGATTTTACTTTGTATCAGAAGACTACCACAGCTCTTACAGCCAATAGTTTTGAGACAGAATATTAGAAGACCCCAAAAGAAAATCGTTCATGTGAATGTTTGTTAAAAGTGTAATTTGTTTTTTGATGTTGGAATGAATCGATCAAATGACGAAAACGTGTTAAAAATGTTCATTGTTACGAACAACTAAGTTTGCCCAAAGATGTCATAAATCTTTCCATATTTGATTTTAATATATATGTATAAATATTAGAATGATATGTGTTCTATAATAAAAGTAGGGGAGGATGATTAGGGATCGCTTCCCTAACAAGAAAGAACTATTTGATGGACGCATACGCGGATGTATACGAAAAGGGCGGTGTCGCGTCAAAGGATGCAAAAAACTGTTCACTCGCATGTGTATGTTCGAGCTGAAAAGACATGTTTATGTAGTGTGAACATGGAACTTTCACCAAACTTTCATCAAGCATAAGTTCCACTAAGTAAAAAAGTGGAAAGGTTTTTAAGCATTTGGAATGGTGCTGAGAGGAATTACTTAATGTAAAGTATCGATGAAGTGTTAATAAAATATTACATTGTGGTGAAGAAACATTGTGTGATATTTCATTCCATCCGTTACCACGACCTAGATAGAAAAGGAGTCTCATAGCACAGCACATTCCGCAAAAATAATTGCAAAAACAGCACCAGTTTGATGAGAACAATATAATATCAACTAATTAGGTAAACTTGGCTAATTTCACAGCATGGGTAATTTCGTTGTATTTTTCCATTTGCTTACAACAATATTGGACTGATGCACATCGGTTGTTGAAATGTCCAACAGATAGAGGCATCTTCTGGCTTACGGAGTTCCTCCTTGTAGGCGATTCTAGCACTTTCAATGGCTGTATTAGACACTTGGAGGAAAACCCAGTAGTTGACAAAGGTTTGTTGGTAAGAGAAGAGCAGTGTGTGAATTGACAGTGTTCTTTTGCTGTTTTTCTGCCAGTTTCTGCTGTTTTGCTAATGCAAGAGGTTAGTATATGTTTCAAAGTATTAACTAGCATATAATGATTAATTTACATACTGTGTAGCTTATAAAGCTTAAGTTGGGGAGTGTTTTTCTTAGCATTTTCCCATTCTTTATAACTGAACAAAAGGTGCCATTTTGCGAAGCTTCAGGAAGAATGCCATCTGGCAGTAAGAATGCAAGTTAACTATGTTGTTCTTTAAAACAGGGATAGGGGGAGAGATTTCTTTTCTCAAACAGAATGTTTTGTGTGTTGCAGATGTCTAGGGGCAAATATGGATAAAAGTATTCATTTGATGATTTGAAAGCAGCCTTGGCATGCGTACTCGAAAGGGGATAGATTGCTTACAAGGCCGCTAAGGAATATAAAATTCCTGAGATAACAGACTGAAGGTTACTCCTTCCGTGTGAGAGATGCCCAATGTAAAAATGGGAAGACCATTCTACCTGACAGCTAAACAAGAAATCGAGCTTGTTAGCTATGTTGTACAGATGCAGGAGTTGGGTTTTGGACTGTCTGCTACTGATGTTCGTCGTGAGGCCTACAAGCTCTCAGCTGGGAAGGATAAACTGTCCTTCAATTCAGAAAAAGGAATTGCAGGATGGGACTGGTGGGTTGCATTTTCCAAATGCTATAATTTGGTAATGAGGCAACTTTTCTCCATGAACAGGACATAGTCTTCCAAGAGGGAGGTTCCAGATAGCTTTTATGACACTTTAGGACTTCAAAGAACTGCTCTTTCTGATCATCTAGAGAGGCTCTGGAACTCAATGAAGGTGGCTTCAGTTTCACCTCCAAACCACAGAAGGTTGTGAGCCCAAAGGGATCCAAGCACACCTTCCAACAAATGACAGCGGATAGAGGAGAAACGACAACAGTGATGGTGACAATCAACGCTGCTGGTGTTGCTGGACCATCCCTTGTTATCTTCAAGGGTCAGTGTTTGTCAGAAGACTTTCGACCGGATGCTCCTGTGAAATGTTTGGTTACAATGTCTATAAATGGTTGGGTGAACTCAGACATATTTCTGAACTTTCTTAAACATTTCCTGAAATATATTCCTGCGAGAGATCTATCATGATATTGATGGATTCTCATGCCAGTCATATGGGGCCTGATGTTCTGATGTTTGTTAAGGAGAATGGAATCCTCCAAGTCTTTCAAGTCACACTACACATCTGCTGCAGCCTTCGGATTTTGGCATTCATGGTCCATTGAAGAATTCTGGCATTCAAGGGTTCTTGACCATCTGAAAAGAAAAGGGTACAAACCCCAAGAGCAGATTTTCATCCCATCTTGAAAGAAGTCTTATCACGATGCCTTGATGGGAAGGAATGTTACACATACCTTCTCAAAACCTGGAATTTTCCCACTTGACAGACAAGCAATTACAGATGAGACACTGAAGGTTTCGATGCTCATGCTTCAATTCCAGCACAAAATGCCTCAAAAGAAAATGGAACTGTTAACGTCAAGGACGTGGCAAAGCCTCCTCTGGTGCCTCTCAACCCCATTGTTGGGATCAGAAAAAGGGCAAGTGCTACTCAGAAACACATCTCCTCCTGCCAGTCATGTGCGAAGTGGATGCTCCAGGTCAACTGTTATGGGATCCGCATGAACCTATTACTGATATTTGGCCTAAGAAGCCAAAGAAATCTACCAAAGCTAATGACAGCAGGCCTCATCTATCGGAAGCCATCACAGCAAAGTGATGAAAAGAAATGGTGATGTGTGTTCATCGTGCTCTGGTCACTATAACGATGACAAAAATGATGAAATATGGATTCAGTGCACAGAATGCTGAAAAGTGCCAGGGACTTTCCGCTTATGAATATTACTTCCAGTGCTTTGGCTGCACTTCAGATTAGCAACTATTTCCCGAAATTAGACCTAGTGTACAACGAAATTAGCCTTAGTGGTTCTGAGATGTCAAGTTAGTTGACCTTATTTACTTTCAACCTGATGGCTAATTATATTGAGTTCAAATATTAAATGTGTTTTAGTTTTGCAGTTATAATATACCAAATGATACAAAGTGATTTTCCTCGTCATATTCTATTTCCAAAAGCTTCCAAATGATCATAAGCTTAGTACCACGAAATTTGCTGAATTTGCCCTACAAGAAATACCAGGAGAGCAAAAAAGTTCCAAATGGGGTGAGCATTGTTTTATCTTTCTGCAACCTCTGTGCTCGTTGCCCTCTGCCTCTATTATACAAAGGTGCGGATGAAACCATACAACATTTTAAAAACTACTTTTAAAGGCTTTATCTACTAACTTTATGAAAGGACATGATGAAACTGGCCACGATTGTCCATACATTTTTGGCACCTCTTTAGAGAACTATCATACGCTGTAGTGTACGTTGAGAAATGCTGACAATTTCCTGGCAGATATTTTGTTTTAGTTCTCCCATGGTGTGTGGGTTTGTCTTGTACACTTTGTTTTAGGATATCCCAGAGATAGAAATTGCTTATTGGAGCTCTGAGAAATCTTTCTCAACTAATGGCAACCATATACCAAATTTGTTGTCATGAAGGGCTACTTCATGAACAATATTAGGTTCTGAGTTATAGGGCCACCTTTGTTCAGGTCAGCAGTTGATACCCCCCCCCCTTTCCCTCCCTTTTTCTTTTTAAAGGGAATTAACAGACAGAGTGTGATTTTGTCTTTTTTCTAACAAGACCCTGCAACAGCTTATACAGCCAATCTTTCAATGGGAACAATTGAAAGCATGTTTCAGGACAGAATTATTAGTAGAGATTTGTGGCCCCTTGGTACCCCAATCTAACGCCCTGCAATTTCCATCTCTGGCCTAACTTGAAGCATAAAAGTGTACAAGACAAACCCACACACCCTTGGAAGAATTAACACAAAATGCCCACTAGGAAATTGCCAGCATTTCTCAAAGTGAACTATGGTGAGTGATGGATAGTTTCCTATGATAGTGGCAGATGGCAACAAGTACCAGGAAAGCGGACAGGCAGACCATTGCGCAGCCCGTTCAGAACTTTTTTGCTTTCCTTGTATTTAGAGACTAGGTTTCACTTATCTTTTGTATGTGATGTAAGTTGTTGAAATTAATCACAAACTTGAGTTTCCTAAATGTTTCTTCACATTCTCAATACTGTATTGTAATCGTATGTACATTGCCTACTGTGTAAAGAGGTCCCAGGTTTGATACCTGGCTGGAAAGGTGGGAATTCTTCTTTAGTTTGAATTATTTCCCATTCTTCCGAGAGTCTGAACTTATGAATACGAGTGTGCATGTGTGTGTGTGTATGTGTGTATGAATTTACTTTAATAAGTTAATCTAATCAAAAGCACCATCAAGTGAGTGAACACCATTGCTGTTGAGCAATTCCAAGAGCTCATAAGCTGCTGTATGACATTTGATGTTAAAAGCGGAATATAAATGGAACATTAAACAAATACCTTTCAGAAAGCTGTAACCTGTTATTCGGAGGACACCATTATTAGGCAGAAATCTTGGAATGTATCAGTGGACATACTAATTAGTGCAAGAGAGTAGCAATTGCTTATTTCTGTTTATGTCTGGCATGATTGTTTGGCCAAAGTAGCATGTTAAAACATAGGTATGACCTGGATTATATGTAATGTCCATCTGCATATCCAGAGGATCCAGAATATTAAAAGAAGTATATAAAAATGATTATTCTTCCCAAAATAAAAGGGGCACTTGAGATAAACAAAGGCAACAGGCACACCTAGCACGTGGCTGCAATGAATACTTTCATTGACACCTTAGTGCAACAATCAGTCTAAGAGTAGAAACTATATTTTCTTTACATTGTTGCATAGAATACTGAAAAATGTGTTTGTTATAGCAGATCCAGTATACTAAAAAAGCATACTTTGAACTGTGAACCCCTCCGAAGGGGTGTCGCCTTGCTGTGGCGGAGGGCCTCAGTACCCGATCCAGACGGCCTACTAAGTGTGTCTTTGTGACCACTGGTAGGCAAGAGGTGAGGGGAAGCTAAGAACATTCCAAACGGGTAGATGAGACTCGGTAGTCTTGGTCGACAACTCATCTAGGAGAAGAGGACTCCGAAATCAAACTCCCCCAGGTGAACCTACCACGGTAGGTCTGGGTTTGGCGTACCCGGGGCCCCGAGCTGCTCACCATCATTTCACCCCTTCATAGTCATTAACTGTGCAACGTGCAGTTTTTATGTTGCCTTTTATATCACCCTCTTCCTCTTCTAGGCTTATTCTGATTAGTTTGTAAGTTCCTAGATTTATAACTCCTGTCTCACCAGCAGGGGTCTTTCCTATCTCCGTGGTTCTGTCCCACGGTTTTCAGTGCGGCCCCCGACTTGTGTGCTCTTCGGAGGTCTCAGGCGCAAAGGTTAGGCGGACCCTTCACACTGCCCCCATGTGTAGCCTTAGGTGCGGAGCCCGTCCACACATCCATGTAGCTCCTTGAGGGCACGGCCGGTGTTAATCTCCCGACGGCTGCGTGCTGTCGGGTTAGTATCACCGGGCGGACGTGTTACCGCTGACGGAACCCCGGTGTAATCAACCGAAGTCCCCTGAATCCACGCTGACTCCGTTGAGGCAGCGTGTGCTAAAGCGGGGAGTCACAGGCGGTTATTCCTGTGGTGGGGGCATAAAACCGGGGTGTCATGTGGTGAACGGTTTACCCATGCGGACAAGCAGTGGAGATTGGAGGGTAGCCCCTCTGAAGTATGCTTTGAGATCAGTCATGGAGGGGTCTCCATGGCGGCACAGACCGTGGAGATTTTGGTGTCTTTTATCCTTTGACCCCCGGATGGCAGGCTGACGCCGACGGTTCCGGATGGGGGTCCAAATAATCATGTCTCCGCGCAACCCCTCTTCCTTTGACCCTTTCTTAGTCTTGACTTTGGCATGTGACGGAAAAACGATAAAGGACCTTAGCCCATTTTACATAAAACGAGAAGTCGACAGAATATGTGGCCCGGTTAAGAACGCGACCAGAGTTCGAGACGGTACGCTGTTGACCGAAACCAACACGGCAGACCAGACCCAGAAACTATTAAAGGCGAGTTTGTTGGGATCCTACTCAATTCGGGTAGCCCCACACAAATCGCTCAACACATGTAGGGGAGTTGTCACCACCTCCAGTCTGGACAATCTGTCGAACGATGAGATTACCACCTGCATCTCCGACCAGCGTGTGTGTCAGGCTTACCGTCTTACCCGAAAGCAGGATGGCAAGGATGTACCTTTGCGTACGGTGTTTCTGACGTTCAGAGGAACTAAATTGCCCGAGTATATCTTTTGTGGCTACGAACGTGCCGCCATACGCCAGTATGTGCCGAACCCCATGCGTTGTTTTAGGTGCCAACGGTTCGGCCATACTAAGACCTTGTGTAATAATCCTGCTATATGTGAGCATTGTGGTTTAACAGCCCATGAGGACCCGACATGTACACGGGATCCTCTCTGTGTGAACTGTGAAGGGAACCATCCATCCAGCTCGCGTCAGTGTGCGAAGTTCCTGGATGAGAAGTTTAGTGTAATAATCCTGCTATATGTGAGCATTGTGGTTTAACAGCCCATGAGGACCCGACATGTACACGGGATCCTCTCTGTGTGAACTGTGAAGGGAACCATCCATCCAGCTCGCGTCAGTGTGCGAAGTTCCTGGATGAGAAGTTTATACAAGAATTGCGCGTGAAAGAACATCTCACGTTTCCAGAAGCGCGTCGTCGCTTTGAGCAGCTGAAACCTGCTACCACCACAAGTTATGCCTTGGCTGCCCGACGCGCTCCTGCCAGCAGCGTAGCGATCCAGCACGTTCCTGTGTCAGATGCTTCTACACAGACTGACCTACCTGCGAATAAAATAAAAAAAAAAAAATAAAAAAAAAAAATAAAAATAAAAATAAAAATCTGCATACTACACCCCGGCACCTAATTTCTTAAACCGGGGTCAATATTCAGATCTTTATCATTTTATTACAAATATAAAACAAATATACACTTTACAAAATTTACAGATTAACAAAATAAAATAAAAATAAAATAATTTAAAACACAACATTTTAACATCCTAAAACCACACCTCTTCTAACTAAAATTAAGAAAAAAAAAAAAAAAAAAACCAATAAATTACCAAAATAAAATCTAAAAATTTCCATCTCATCCCTAATCATACCTATTCAAAACTTTTATAAATTTAATACCTACCTGCGAATACCCCTTCACTGTCTCGTACCACAGCTGCACCTGCTACTACATCTATAGCCGTGCAGACACCAGCTCACAAGACAACTAGCCGCAGCCAGCCTGTTGACAGCTATTATTCTAGGCCTACTGGTCGCACCAGCAGTCGCACATCGTCCATGAAGTCCCGCTCCTGCTCTCGTTCAGCGAGCCGCCGGGGATCTTCAGACTCCCGGACGTCGGCGGAGTCACCAGACGATGGCGAATTTAACCTACCCCGTCCAAAGTCGGTTAAGGTAAAGATTAAAAAGAAAAAGATAAAGACGAATCCCTAATTCTTCTTTACCATGGAAATAATCCAGTGGAATGTTAATGGGTTCCGGGCACGTGTTCCGGACATACAGCATCTCGTTTCGCAACGCTCTCCATCAATCGTCTGTCTACAAGAAAGGCACTTGCAGCCTAACCACGCATTACAACTTCGTGGTTTTTCGGCATTTAGACATGACTCTGCAGCTGATAGGCGAGCAAGCGGGGCTGTTGCTATTCTGGTGGCGCATGATATCTCTGCCACCAGTGTGCCACTCAACACGCCGCTACAAGCTGTAGCGGTGCGTGTGCAGCTGCAGAGCCTCTGTTTCTCCCTTTGCAATGTCTATCTGCCACCGGTCAGTGTAGTACACACGAACGATCTTCGGGCTCTCTTGGCACAGATTCCGCCACCGCTCATCTTTCTCGGCGATCTGAATGCCAAGCACTCTCTTTGAGGCTCCGAAACTGACGATGCCCGTGGGTGCCTTGTAGCAGACGTTTGCCATATGTCCGGCCTAGTCATATTAAACACTGGCGTGCCTACTTACTTATCATCTGCCTATGGTACACACTCCGCGCTTGACGTTTCTTTTAGCAGCCCGTCACTGGTACCTCTACTTGATTGGTCGGTACTTTCCGTCGGTCTGGGTGGCTCAGTTGGTTAGACGCTGGCCTACTGATCCCAAGGTCGCGGGTTCAAACCCGGCCCAGACCGATGGTTTTTAAGTGTGCTTAAAAACGACAGCTCCATGTCAGTAGATTTACTGGCATGTAAAAGAACTCCTGCGGGACAAAATTCCGGCACACCGGCGACGCTGATGTGATCCTGGCAATTGACAGCGTCGTTAAACAACAAAATATTTATTTTCGGTACTTTCCGACTTATTTGGCAGTGATCATTACCCCATTAGCATTCACCTATCGGGCCACAATTCTGTGCCAACACGCTTTCCTCACTGGATTATTTCCAAGGCTGACTGGGGGAAGTTTCGTTCCGTCGTTCACCTTACCGATGATGGTTTTACCACCATTGACGACATGGTGGAGTATTTTACTTGCTCTATCCTTCGTGCAGCGGATTCCAGCATTCCTCGTGGTTCCACTACACCTCGTCACGTTCCTGTGCCTTGGTGGTCCGAGGAATGCCGTTTGGCTGCCAAAGCACGCAAGCGTGCATTGCGCATCTTTACATTACATCCTGCGCAGGCGAACTTTGTAGCTTTTAAGCGTGCTAAATTAAATTATTTTCTTGTTTAACGACGCTGTCAATTGCCAGGATCACATCAGCGTCGCCGGTGTGCCGGAATTTTGTCCCGCAGGAGTTCTTTTACATGCCAGTAAATCTACTGACATAGAGCTGTCGTTTTTAAGCACTCTTAAAAACCATCGGCCTGGGCCGGGTTTGAACCCGCAACCTTGGGATCAGTAGACCAGCGTCTAACCAACTGAGCCACCCAGACCGACATGTGCTCGCGCTAGGGCGAGATTTATATTTCGAGACGCAAAGCGCAAATCGTGGGAAAAGTATGTCTCTTCTCTTTCCCTTCGAAGTTCGGCGCAAAAGGTGTGAACTGCTGTGAACTGCCGACGCCCTTGCCGAGTGTTTCGCCTGTACTAGCCAAACCCAAAGCTATGAGAGAGCGTTTTTAGTTATCAAGGAATCTGCGGAGCAGATAGGCCTTAGTTTTAACAGTGCCCAAAGTGAACCGTACAACGCACCATTTACCGAAGCGGAGCTGGCGCATTCCCTGTCCCTAGCAAAGAATTCTTCTCCCGGGCCTGACGACATCCACCGCCAAATGCTGCTTCATCTTCCACCTGCAGCTCTTTCCTTCATGTTGAGCATGTATAACCGCATCTGGCATCAGCAGGTTTTTCCGTCTTCCTGGCGAGAGGGTATTGTCATCCCTATCCCTCGACCAGGAAAAGACCGGACACTTCACTCTAGCTACCACCCTATTTGCCTGACGAGTGTCGTCTGCAAGACCTTGGAACGGATATTTAACACTCGCTTAGTGTGGTGGCTAGAGACGAATAACCTGCTGAGCAATGTTCAGTGCGGATTTCGTCGCTATCGCTCCAGTGTCGACAATCTGACGCGCATGGAGGCATACATACAGAATGCGTTTCTCCTGAAGCAGCATGTCGTGGGTGTCTTCCTTGATCTGGAGAAGGCCTACGATACTACTTGGTGCTATGGCATTCTCCGTACTCTACACGGTTATGGTTTGCGCGGTCACTTAGCGTTTTTGTTTTTACTCATTCGCCGTTTTCGTGTCCTTATAGGCAACACGCCGTCTCAAGAGAAGATCCAGGAGAATGGTGTACCCCAGGGATCCATCCTCAGTGTCACACATTTCGCAGTTGCCATTAATGGCATCACTAGTGTTGTTCGTAGCGGTATCCCGATGTCGCTGTATGTTGACGACTTTGCGATCAACTATTGCTCTAATAGTTTGGAGCACATCGAGTGTTAACTGCAGCTGACCATAACCTCCATCGCCGAGTGGGCATTACGCACCGGCTTTCGGCTGTCCCCTACGAAAACACAGTGTCTTCACTTTCACCGACTGCGAGGAGTACACCCTCCTCCTGATCTTCATCTGCTGCGCGACACACGTCTTCCTTTCGTACCGCACCTTAAGTTCTTGGGCCTACACCTCGACAGCAAACTCACATGGGAGCACCATATCCGCCATCTTCGTGCTTCCTGCGATCGTTCGCTTCGGGTAATCAGGGTCTTATCTGGAACATCTTGGGGCGGCGATCGCACTGTAATGCTGAGGTTGTATGGCTCTCTTGTTGGGTCCAAATTAGACTACGGCTGTTTTATTTATGGCGCGGCGTCTGCGTCTAAACTCCGGCTTTTAGACACAGTACATCACACTGGTATCCGTCTCGGTACTGGGGCTTTCCACACCAGCAGAATCGATTGTGTGTATGCTGATTCTGGCAAACCTCCACTGTCTGTTCGACGCTCTTTTTTACTTTGTTCTTACGTGGCAAGGCTGGCCGCCCATCCAGGTCACCCTTCGTTTCCACCCGTGTTGCGTCCAGACCTCGCGTACCGTTATATGCGAAATACAACCATCTCCCGTCCAAGTGGTAACCGGTTTCGTGAGCTGTTTGCTGCACATGCCCTTCGACTGCCAGCCGTAGAGCGGCATTCACATGGCCAATGTCCTCCCTGGCAACTCCAGCGCGCACGCTTTGACCTGGAGCTGTCGGGCTGTGTTAAGATAGCTACCCCTCATTCCGTGTTTCGCCAACTATTCATGGAACTATTGGGGCAATACCGGACTTCCTGTCCAGTATTTACCAATGGCTCCCAGGTGGGTAGTGCGACGGGTTGCGCCTTTATATACAACGGTGACGCCTACCGGACGCCAGTTCAGTATTTACCACCGAGTTGTTTGCCATATTTCATTTCCTCCTTTTTATCTCCAGTTCAGGTCCTGGAAGTTTTATCGTTTGTTCCGATTCTTTTAGCGCTCTCCAGGCCCTGCAACAGTTTATCAGCACCTCGGCATTGGTTGTTTAAATCCAGACGTTGATTTCTCAGCTACTGTCTCGCGGATACCAGTTTGTTTTTACGTGGATCCCAGGCCATGTGGGTATTCCGGGTAACGAGGCGGCGGATGCGGCTGCAAAGTCTGCATGTCGCCTTCCGGCATATTCCACCCGTACGCTCCCATATATAGATGTGCAGAAATATTTCCGTCGCCATCTATTTGCTCTCTGGCAGGAATCTTGGGAAGCGTTATCTGGCACTCAGTTACGGACAATCAAGGACACGGTACAACCCTGGCATACCAGCTGCAGGAATTCCAGACGGGAAGAAGTGGTGTTAACCCGCCTGAGGATAGGCCATACCCGAGCCATGCATGGATACCTTTTGCGTGGTGATCCGGAGCCTGTCTGTACGACGTGTAGTATTCCAATCTCCGTCGCACATGTCTTTCTTGATTGTCCGCGATACGCTCGTGAGCGCCAGTCCGTTGGCCTGGGCCTTACACTGTCGTCAGTTTTAGGCAACGACCCAGTATCTGTAAATACAGTGCTGCGGTTTTCTTCCACAATTGATTTTATGATGCAAGTCTAAGGTTATTTTATTTCAGAGATTTTAGCCTTTTAGATTGCCGTATTTTTTTTTTTTTTTTTTTTTTTTTTAAAGCGTTTTAGTGTTTTTTACTTTGTAGCAATTTTAAGTTTCTGTTTTTAACATTTTAAATGAAACGTTTTAATAGTTGTTTAGCTGTTTTTATCTATTTTAACCGTAGATTTTTAGTTTTTAATGGGTGATGTTTTAACACTTGACCGTGCGTAATTTTACTTTTGGACTCGGGGCCCTAATGACCAAGTTGTCGACGGGCCCTTAAACCCAACACACTCACTCACTCACTTGAACTGTGAAGATACATATAAGACATCCAAATCACATATCTTGTGGTAATAAGTAAAAATGTTGCCATACCCATAATACAAATACAAAATTTAGGTGGCACCACTCCTTATGTAACTGTTGCAGTAAAAAGATTATCAATAATTGGAGGTTATTTACTACTATCAAATATTACATGTGGCTCATTCAGATTTATAAAACTCTGAGGTCATTGCATACATATAAATATCAGAGGTCATGTATCTGCATCTAAAACAGCCCTGGGCGACTCGTGCAATACCTTGAATGACCTTAATTTTTTTTACCTATTAAACATAGTTATCAGTTAAGGTCATGAGCAATCTGCACTCGGAGCACCAGTTGCCCAGCTCTGATCAAAATCTGGCACCATTCACAGAATAAAAATGTGGAGCCATTCATCAAAAATAAAAATACAGGCAGTATGTGAAAATTTGGTGTTGTCCGTAAAATAAATTGTTAGCTAATGCTGGATTTCTGACAATGAAGTCATTAATCTTCTTGCTCTCCAATATTTTTCACTGATGGATAGGGTGCTAGAAGTGGCTGGACATATTTGAAGGTGGTCTCGATCCATTTCCTCTTTGAGATCACATAGAGGCCAGAGTGGTGAATATATCCCAATTCTGTTTAAATGTTTTGCCAGACCATCATGTACTGTAATCAACTTGAAGGATGCAACTACCATTTTTCGAGGATACTCAGGAATTACTGTTTGAATATTTGGTAGTTCCCATCTTCTGTTTTTTGATTTTTCATAGTAATATTTTGCATTAATTTTTTTGTATTCATAGTTGAATAATCTTTTAGCTGCATAAAATGGTAGATTAACTATAGATTTCTGTACACTACTGGTACCCCTTTTTTGGAAGAAAATCAGCTTTGTCATTACCACTCAGTCCACAGTGAGCTGGTATCCATTGGAAGAGTAGGTGTTTTTGAAGTGCTGTTAGGAGTTTCTAACATTCTATAATTGCTTGGCTTTTTGGTGACAACTTGGAAGTAATTGCTATAATTGCCATCCTGGAATCTGAGAGAATAACTGCTTGATGAAAATGTGAAATTCTATATAAAAGATTTTGTAGGGCCAGTGAATTGCTTCAATTTCTCCATCAAAGTTTGTAGTTCCATAACTTAAAGCTTTGTAATAGGAAAAGAGGTGACATATGACTCCAGCCCCTACTCCATCTCAGTTTGATATCAGTGATCCATCAATATAAATATGGAGCCAATCACGTTCCGCAAATCTAGTGTGGATTGTCTCTAATGCCAATAATTTTAGAACACTAGTTGGAGTATCACTTTTCTTAACTTCTTCTGTCAGGTGTAAATAATGTGTGATGTCTAATGTTTATGTCGAATTGACTTTAGATATGAAGTTTTCCTTTGAATTAGGAAGGTATACATTCTTCTTGATGTCTTGAATTTTGGAAACAAAGCTCTCCTGAGTGTTTAGTATATGTGTAAGATTTCTCTTGTTCCATGTATTGAATGTGAGTTTGATCAACTTTGCATATTGAATAAGAGCTGTTTTTTCTATTTCATATTCAATGGGTTGGTTAGTATTTCCTTAGCTCGTATTGGTGTGGTTTTGACACCACTGTAATTAGTCTCAGACTTTGGTTTTGAAAGATTTGAATTTTTTTTCTATTTGCTGTTACAAGAACTTCACTGCAGTAAGTAAATAATGGCTTTATATATACATTGTATGTCATGTTAAGAGGTGCTCTGGAACATCCCCACTTCATTCCTGTTAGACGTTTTAACAGTGAAAGGTGCCTTTCTGCTCTTTGTATTACATTTTCTATTTGTTTGGTCCATGTAAGTTGGGTATGAAATATAACTCACAAATACTTTGCTTCCTTTGTTTCTGGTAATTGTTGACCCTCAAAATATAGTTTTATTATTAATGGTTTCGTCCCTAGTGAAAAGATTTAGTAGTTTGATTTTGTTGTATTAAATTTTCTTTGGTCCACTTTTATAGGTTGGTTATGGATTGTTGCATGGTTTTTTCTAGTTCTGTACTTTTTTTTTTTTTTGAAGTCCACATTACTAAGCCATCAGCAAACAGTGTACACTTCACACCTGATTCTTGTATTTGTTGTATCAGATCGTTAATAAATATATTAAAAAGTGTAGTGTTGAGCACTGCACCTTGTGGGAGCCACTGTGTACTTGTTTATATTTCAATATATTCCTTCCATTATTTATTTATGCCAACAAACTTACTGTTGGTGTTTTTAAACACACAACCTGTGTGTGGGCAAAGTTTGGGAGATAGAACTTGGTAATTTGTCTCTGATGTGAGACTCCCTTTGTGGTTTACCAGGAAAAATACATACTGGTTTGAAAATTCAATGCCATTCTGGCAGATTGTCACAGTAGCTCAATGGTTAGAGCAGCCGCCTGGTAAGCAGAAGGTCTGTGGTTCAAATCCCAGCTGTGGCATTGAATTTTTAAGTTCCAGTTCTACCTCCCAAATATTCCTTCCATATTTCCATATTTGGTAGCAATAAAGCATTCAGTTAGGAAACGACATAGCCATTAAAACTTTGGACCTTGTATCCCAATCTTTTTTACTTTCTTTAGTAGTTTTGTACTGCATTTAGAATCATATGCACTTTGGAAATCAATAAAAACTGATACATTATCTTCTTTTCTATTGAAGGAGTCTTTGATTTCTTGACTGAGAAGTAAGACCGACTTGTTCATTTGTAGAGTGGAGCTCTCTGAATCCAGCTTGACAGATCAAATTTTATGATTCTAGAAACCAGTAATTTAACCTGTTTGATACCATCCATTCCATCACTTGTGCTATTACGGTAGTAAGAACTATTGGTCTATAATTTTTTATTTCTGTTGCTGTTTTATTTTTCTTCAAGAGTAGGACAATTATTGCTTTGTGCCATTCGGCAGGTACAGTGGTTTTCCAGGATAGATTGTAGAGTTTTAGTAGTTGTTTTGCTGTTTTTCCAAGGGTTTTTATGAACTCTGGGTGTATGTGATCTGGTCCAGGAGACTTTTTGTTTTTTAGATTATTAATTACAATGTTCAGTTCTTGCATATTAAAATTTTGAAAAAAAGATTGATTTGTTGAGTGTTAAGATCACATTCTCTTTTTCCTTTCAAGTCTTTCATAATTGTTTACATTCCCTTTTATTATTTCTTGTTATTTTATGTTAATTAGCATATTATTTATTGAAGGTTTCAGCTATGACTGCGTAATTTGTTGTGTATGATAGGTATGTGTCATACCTATGTGTCATTTTACTGTTGTGTATGATAGGTATGCTATTTTTCTCTCTCCTGTCCTTAACATTTTTAATGAACTTATGGGCTTTATTACTATCTGTCCTATAATCCATTTTTGTAACAAATTATTAAAGTGATTCTTTTTAGCTGTATTAAATTTCTTTTTTTAGTGAGGAACATTTCTTTCGCCATATTTGTGTGTCTGATTTGTTTTTTGTTCGTTCAACTGTATATCTATCTACATCCCTTTGCTTTTTCAGTTCTTCTAACAGGCAGTTCCAAATGGGTTTGAAATTTTTTATTCTTCCACGTGGAATATGTTTTTTTGCGGTTTTTAGGATGGCTTTACAGAAATGTTTGTTCATATGATCTGGTTGGTCATGCAGCAGTGAGCTTGTTTGTTCTTCAAATTTATTTTCCAATTGAGTTTTATATTTATTCCAATCTGGTTTTTTGAAGTTCCATTACAGATTCATGTGATGTTGAATGACGTTTGTATTATCTAGTTTTATGTAGGCAGTTACTGCTCTGTGACCAGAACTTGGGTCTTCTATAACTTGTTTTTTAATCTTTGAAACAATATCTGTTGTAGCTAACAAGAGGTCAGGTTACTGCCATATATATATATACAAAAAAGTAGATCTCGTTAAACACACAATTTATGTCCAAATAAATTTTTTGTAGAGTGAACCATTTCGGATATATTCCTTGTTATTTGTGTCAGTTTTGGAAAACATAACTTTCGTCAAATGGAACATCATTGTTCATTTTGTATATGTTAACCGTGCAAAGAGAATGGAACCTTAGAGCTTAAAAGCTTATCACTCAAAGCCTACAGTATTCCCATACTCCACTTGCACCTACAAGGAAATAAGCAATAAGATAATTTCTGCAAATGTTTATTTCAACTATCACAAAGAAGATATTGAGTGCACTCTGAGAGCAGAAAACTTGTAAGTCCCACTTCGTATATGCAGTGCAGTTTACATTGGTGGGTATTGGCAATATCCAGTTAAACCAAGGTTAACAGTCTCAACGGCATATTTTAACATCTGTCGAACAGATATATAGGATGTCTCTTGAATCGTGCCTGCATTTGTATTGGTTCCTGATAAAGAAAGAGGGCTGGCGCTAGAACTAGCGCCATACTTCCCATTCTTCGTTAGCCATTAACAAACACAAACATTCTAAAGTAAGAACAAATTAGAAACTAAAAAATTCACTTATCTTAGTAATGTTGCAAGTTTTTCGTGCAACATTACTAAGATAAGTGAAGTTTTTAGTTTCTAATTTGTTCTTACTTCAGAATCTTGCTTCACTGTTAATAGCTTCAATTTCTTTAATTAAACACAAACATGTTTCTACCTGATGCTATTTGCATTGGCACACTCATATAGGAGGAGCAGCGATATCCAATCAACCGAAACAACCAATGGCATGTTTCATAAGACATGAAGGACCCTGAATACGATAAATTAGTCGTGTTACTATAAAAAAGAAGTGGCCGATGTTAGAGCCAGTAGAGGTCTAGCACCCCAAGTAAATACAGCTCAGAGGTAACGCATGTGTTTTGAGAGCATGTGAACTTACGTTCAACTCTCCGCAACAGAATATACTTTTTTTTATCCCTTTATTTTGTATCCTCTATTTTCATTTTCTACTTCGTGTTTTTAATTTATACTTACATAGATTTTATGCAATATTAGTTATGAATTGAGTATTAGATACTGGTAACAAGCTTGATTCTTGTGTCATTAGGTTTCTTTCTATGTCGGTCACACAATTATGTTTAGTTCCATTCATCACCGGAAGATGTCCTAAATCACTACCTAGCCTACAGCGACGCATTCATTGACACTTTAGCAATGTCAGAGGCCATTGATACACGTTCTGCTGTTCTCACCCTGGTTTCACAGGACTAATCGGCCACCAGAGCTGGTAACATTTGTGTGCTGCACAATTCATCACAAGGAAGTGGGCGAAGTTATATTGTGAAGATGCGCAGGAAGAGTACAGGACGCCCACGTATATCTACCGAGAATGAAGACAGATCTTTCTTGGAGTCAATATTAATTTATAGAATGCAATCTATGTGAATATAAAAGGTGTTAATATGAAATAAAAATCAAAAAAGAAATAAAAAAAATTACCTGTGTCTGAGTACTTGAACTTCCATCCCGCATAACATACTGAGTTGCAAGTGCAGAATATTGCCATTGAGCCATTTTTACCATGGAAAACCTCTTCCCGTTTATAGAGAACTCTAGCAGACTGTTCAACCCCCAGGGTTCGGCTTACGTATTTTGTGAGAGTTTCTGTGCATATTGGCGAAGAACGGTTTTTTGATTTTACCCTGGTTGCTATTTTATGTTATAAAGTAATAAACTGTGTCTTTTCTCGCTGTGTACATGCCTGCTTTGGAACATAGTGCACGCGCCTTGTGTGAACCATGCTCTGGTTACTTTGTGTACTTCCGTAAGACCGAAGCGACACTTAGAAAATTTACAGCTCTCAATCTTTTTTTCCATGGCTGTACAAGAGCTCTAAAGTCATGTGAGTGCAACACATCAGATTTTTTTTGTGTATTGTCTAATTTTTATTTTGTGAATGGCAGTATACTTTAGATTTTTGGTTTGGTAAATCTCCCTATATTTTTATTTGTGTATAATGGACCTAGCTTTCTTCTTTATTATTGTTTGTTATGCTTTTATTGGGTTATACAAAAGTGGAGAAAACTGCTTTTTATATTACTATTATGGATATCGCAAGCATTTTTGCAGTCCCATGCTAATGTGATTTTTAAATGCCCTGCAGATACTTTAATAGTTTAACTGATATTTTTGAAGTAGTTATTTTTACTTTCTCTACCAAGTGCAGTAAAACACCCTAAAATGGAACATGATCATTCCAGTAATGTTTTTACGGGTTTCCATGTTAGGGTTGTACATATTTTAGTAAAACAAAGTACAAAAGATATAATCCTATAGAATTAAACTAGAGGAATAATTTAAAATAAAATTCTGTAAATAAAAAATAGGTTCAATTGTATGTTTTGCCATATTTTCAACTTACATGTCATACATAATTGCAGTTTCTCCATTAGTTTTTTTTTTCTCCCACATATCCGTCAAAGTGCACTGTCACAGTTTCTTTGCAAGAGAGCACTCTATGATCCCCTTTGCATCGTGCATCTGCTCCAGGAGTTCTGGATCATTCTTGGAAGCTGAAAATTTCTGGTCACTCACAACAGATAACGCTTCTCTAAAAGTGCGTATTTTTGGCTCCCTTTTGTTGGCTTTGTTGTTGTCATTGTCATATCCATTTCTTCCATGATTCACAACTGCTGTTTCCAGCAGCGATACCAGCTGCACTTTGAATGTCTTCAGTCGTGGCAAGTTTGTTACCAAAGCACGTAACATGTATTAAGCATAATTAAAATCCGTCTTAGGTTATTTATGTAAATGATTCCAGAAAAGCTATTCCCTTTTCACATTAGGCAGTTTTCCGGTTTAGAATGTTATTTAACATAGGAAATAGCTCTGTTCTCAGATTTATTTTCTGGTTGTCCAGGTTTCTGTTATATGGGGGGTTAGTCAGGTTGTATTGTATAGTATTTAGAGAAGATATTGCATTTCACCCAAAAATTTCATATGAAGATTTCAATAGAAATACACATTTTAAGGCCCATGAATAAAAAGACAGAGTTTTAGAAAATGTTTGTGTGTATGTGTGTGTGTTTGTGTGTGTGTGTGTGTGTGTGTGTGTGTGTGTGTGTGTGTGTGTGTGTGTGTGTGTCTGTCTGTGTCTGTGTCTGTGTCTGTGTCTGTAAACAGCATAACTTAAAAATGAGAAGCCAGATGAATACAATACAGTATCTTCCAAAGATGCGACACTAAGAATTTGAAGAAAATCTCCACCCCCATACTAATACCCTTTATATGAAACATGTTTCAGAAATTATTTCCCAAAAATGGCTCATCTGATTTTAATTAAAATACATATATTTAATACATTTACATGACATATTAAGTATGCATCTTGAAATGGTAATTGTTACTTTTCTGTGACAACCAAGTTACTGCTGCTGTTTTTAAACACACAAGCCATGCATGGGCAATGTTTGAGAGGTAGAATTGGAATTGAAAAATTCAGTGCAATAGCTGGGATTTGAACCATGGATCTTCCACTGCATGCACTGCTGCTCTAAGCACTGAGCCTATGAAGTCCACTTTATTCTCAAGGAATTCTGTATAATGTTGTATAACTGTTTTATGTTAAGTGACAGGCAAAAACGTAGGTACTCACAAAACATGGTACACCTCTGTGAAACAGTCTTGAAGTCCTGTTGTCATTCAGTTGTTACTTGCAATTGCTTGGAGAGAGTATAGAATTTTAAAGCTACGTATTGAGTCCAGTTCTTAAAAAGCATTTGTTTGTCTATATTACCTTTGTATCTGTAACAAAATGTGTAATGCAACTATTTTCACTAGGGTTTATCTTGATTAAAATGAGGTACATAGAAAAATAAGCTTTCCTAAGCATAAGCTATTAAACAACAGAGTCATGTGAATGTAACACTTCACCGGAAATATACCTTTTTGAGGTTCCCTGTGTCCAAAGTAAAGATTTTTAGAAAAAACCCCATATTTGTCTATGTCCAGTTTCTGAAAGGCATATATAAAAAACGGTCAGTTAAATACCAAACTTGGTATTTAGGTTCAGATTCTTCGAAGGATGTGACAAAATCCTCTCATCCCAAACTACCCTTTAAACAGAGCATTTTTTGAAAATGTTGATTTTAAAAATGGCACTTATAATGATGGATGAATAAATTGATAGATTGATGGAATAAAATACCATATGTTTAAGATATTTTTACAAAAATGAAAAGCAAATTTAGAGTTTTCTGCATATGACCTGCAAAGGCTTCTTCATTCTGAAACAACTTTTGCATAACTGGTAAACCGTGAGAAATAGACAAAATCTTACTACACCAAAAATGTAGATCTCCTTAAAGCACATGTCACATACCTTTCTTTGTGAAGATAACCATTTTTGGGATATTCCTTATTATTGATTTCAATTTTCCAATAATACCTTTTTCAAATGGACAAATGTAATACCTTTTTTATGGGGCATCACTTCTGGTCATGTGAAGAGGGACTTCAAAGCAATCACAAAGCAATTAGCTCTTAAAAGATTTGAGTAATGCTTTAGTCTGCTGCATCCCCTATTCTCATTACACCTACAGGGAAATAAATAATAAAAGTATTTCTACAAATGTTTATCTTGATTAATGTGAAGTTAATAGAAGACAAGCTTTTGCATGAATAGTTCGTTGATATGCAGGTACAGAAAGTGATGTGAATGTAGGAATTATATTTTTATACGTTTGTTCTGTTTAGTTTTGTGGATTACCTGGGTGAGTGGACAGATAGTCTAGAGAATACGATCTATTGGAGTTCACCAAAAGCCAACTGTGACACATTTACCCATTATAGTATGCTCTGGTTGCTTTTGGTGACATTCCCTCTGTTCAGTTGTCAGGTCTTATCTTGCAGTTAGGGAAGTTGGTTTAAATGGTCGTGCAGATGCAGTTGTGCCTCACACGTGTATAGAAATATGTGGTATTGTTTTAGAGCCTAAAATAAGTGTTTCACACTTTTTGATTGTTGGTTTTTCTACACAATTCATATTAGCAAATGCAGTACAATATATTTAACCTGGAAAGTGTTGTTTCAAAAGAAGGTGTGTAAAGTAGTTTGATATTAGTAAATCCTATTAAAAGATTGGCAATACTTTGATCTAGTTTATCTCAGCCATGTCAAATTTTCAGGAGCTGCCGTTAAACTGTTTCCCCTATATTATAAGCTGTACTCATAACCATGTTTATACATACTGTTAGCTAAACATCATTATCACATTGGTATTTTCTTAAGAGTTGTACTAGAGTCTCATATCATTAGAACCAGAAATGTAGCACTCTCTGAACTCTAATAAAATTCCCAGTTTGAAGGGAACATTTATCCTCGGTTAGAGCCCATCTGTTGCTTTTGTAAATGCAGGAAAGCACAATTGAGGGGTTTCTTGCAAAACATTAGTCCATAATTACTCATTTTGAGTTAGTGATGCTATCTTGCAGGGCAACACCACATACATAAGAGGATATTATCAATCTAGTAAAAACCGCATACGTATCCGCATAAACTGGGATTCAAATATATGCAGTTCTGGAAGAACAGCAGTTGTCCAAATCCTTTCCGGCAATGACAGCAGTAGTCCATGAACATTTTGCTGGTGTTGAGTAGAAGTATACTGCAGCAGAAACACCTAAAGACTGGAATGCACTTATATTGAAATCAAGACACAATTCATTGCCATTTAAAGTGGAACAAATGAAATATGAACACTTTATTGACTTTAAAGCAACATTAAGTCCATATTTTCTAAATGTTCACAAATCTCCAGTGAGAATAAAATCAGTGAGAAAGATAAAAATAGAACATAATCAGCCAGGTGTACTATTACCTGACATTTGTGCAGGTCTGTGGAGGACTAGCATTATTCAAAACTGAGTTCCATGGCAACAAGAATTTCAACTGAAGCCAGCATACATGTCAGATTTACCAGCCTAGGCAGATCTGCAAAGCCTCAAGCATTTTCTAAGCAAACAGCAACATAGAGCCTTTTAAATCAATGTGTGCAAGGTACATGCAGGAAACTGGAGCATCTATATTGAATCTGATGGCAACAGTGCTGGTTGTGACATGAATAGTATCCAGCAGCGCTTTGAAGTGTCTGTTTGACCAGAACTATCTCGTACCCCCAGCGTACTGCTGAGAAAGTTTATTTTAAATGTAAGATTAGGTACATGAAAAGTGACTATGAAGATGGAATGTTATTGAATGCATATCAGAATAGTTATATGCAGATGTCAATATTAATGTATGCTCATAGGTTTGAAATCTGGAATATTCCAGCAAATGTAACATGTCTAAATTTCTCTTCTTATTTAAAATATAATAACATCTATAAGTGTATGTAACCAGTTTCTTTGCGACAGAGTATATAAAGGTATTGTTACAGAAGACCACTTTCAATATATGTTGTCTATTGGAGATGATAGACGGTTTTTTATGTTTTCCAAAAATCTTTGATTTTGGACTAATGTTGTTTTTCTAAGAAACTCTTCAATTGTGAAATTATTAAGAACATGTTTTAAGGATTAAAAAATGGCATACGTTTTACCTAATTTAAACAAATAACCATTATCAACAATTTTTTGATTAGTAGGTTGCAGAGATCTTCCATATCTATGCAACTGAAATTAAAGAGAAAGTATTTCATATAGTGGGATATAGAGATGCAGTGAAAGTGAGCTTTATTGCAATTCATCAGTGTAGCCTGAAGGAAGGTCTGTATGTCTGGTGATATATGTGGCACACATGTGACAATGTTATTAGAATATGGTAATGGAAGAGGGAGAAAAAATGCCCACATGTGTGACGGATCAGCTGCCATGTGGCTAGCTACATAAGTAAAAGAAGCAGCAAATGAGAGGGGGAAAAGGAGGGAAAATGCTCACAATGTTCACAAAGTACTGAATGTCTGGCAGTAGCATTCTCACTTAGTGAATTTGAGGTGCAGTACTTCAAGGTAATATAGGAATTTTCTGGCTAAACAAAATGTCAAAGAAAAACAAAATTGAAGGTAACTTTAGAAAACTTTCTTAGCTTTTTGGATCTATTTAATGTGAAAATATCTACACAAATTGTATTAATGCAAGACAAAAATACCTAAGGCTTTCAGTGTGTTTAAATAATAAATTGTCAGATGATTTCATTTATGAAACTTCTTAGAGATATTAAAGTTTGCAAGTGAAATTTGGCAGGAAACTAACCAGATAAATTTATACACAAAAAATAAATGCACAAGCCTAAGGCTTGAAAACACACAAATTGTAACAATCACCAGCATAACATTTGTTGGTCTTAATATTGATCTTAGCATGTATTGGTGAAATGTTTATTGATGTATCATGCTCAAACACAACTCTGCAGCTTTTTCAATCGAATCACTAATTCCCTTTACAAATAGGAATATCTTCAAAGCATCATTTTACACTTACTTTTGCTTAATAATCTATTTTGGCAAAATTTAATTTGCTTGAAAGGGATTATTCTTATATTTAAACAATCTGATGTGTTACACTCACATGACTTTCTCTACCCTTGTACTAACCATTCTTACAAACTCTTATTCCTATATCTTCTTTGTGTTAGTTGAGATAAACATTTACAGAAATTATCTTATTGTTTATCTTCTTGTAGGTACAAGGAGTAAACGGGATTACAGTAGGCTTTGAGTGATCGTAAAATCTTTTAAAGCTTTCAAACTTCATTCTCTTTGCATGGTTAACATATAAAAACACGAATAATGATGTTCCATTTGATAGAAATTCTCCAAAATTCACACAAATAGCAAGGCATATCGTCGAAATAGTTCACTCTACAAAAAAACATATTGAAACAAATTGTGTATTTTAGCAAAATCTACATTTCTTGTATAATAAGATTTGGTCTATCTCTTATGCTTGAGCTGTTATGCAAAAGTCATCTAGAGTAAATTGGACTACATGGACTCTAGCCAGAAAATTCAAGATATACATTTCATTTGTCATAAAAATATCTCAAACATGTGACATTTTAATCAAAATCGTTTGCCATTTTCAAGAAAATCAAAATTTTCCGTGTAAAGGATAGTATAGGGTGGAGCAATTCTCTTCAAAATCTTCATGTCACATCCTTGAAAGACCTTAAACTGAAATACCAAATTTGGTTTTTAACTGACTTTTCATTTTTGAGTTATGCTGTCCACAGACACACACACGGGCCTTTCTCTAAAAATGCCCTTTTTAGATTCAGGGGGCCTCAAAACATATATTTCTGCTGAAATCTTGACATCAAATTTTTGAATGGAATACAATACTTCCTGTACTTTACTATATACTTAGTGGAGAAAGTAAAACTGATAGACATTATGAACTTACTATAACCCACTGTTCAGAGCATTTGAAATATTAACATTGACTTGTTATGTTCTAGCTTTACTTGCATTTTCTTGCATTTGTAGTAGATAATCCATAACATATGCTCCTAAATACTTGGATATCCATGGCAGACTTGTCATAGCCTTAGATCAACTAGTAATTGATAGCCACTTCAATGGTGTTTACCACAGTGTGTATTTGTAGCTTATTTCTATTATGTTAAGAGGAATGCCTTAATAAAGATGAAATTTCAGTGGAGAATTATATTCAATTAAAACATAACTGTGCTACTCTTTCTGCATATAATTAATCAAATTTTGGAAACACCAGCACACTAAATCTAAATATTTAAATTCCCTTTGGCAAAACTCTTGTTTCTCTTAAATTACCACATTTGGTAAATTATTGCTACTTGTACTACTATTTTGATAAACTGAGAGAATCTTTCACAGTTATAAAAGCACAAAAGCTGGAATGTACATATTTCATTAATATGTTAGGAATGTGAGTTTTGATGAAATAACTGTCCTGGATTTTTAAGAGGTTGAATCAGATACTGAAAAATTCAATGCCAAGCCGGGATTTGAACCATGGATCTTTCGCTTATTGAGCGGCTGCTTTAATCACTAAGCTACCATGACCAGCTTGCCAGTACAACATTAAATTCCCCAGCTGATTCATACTTTTTCCCGGTTAACCACAAGGGAATCTCACATCAGAGACAAATACCCCAAGGGCGACTTATAATTGTTAGTAATTTATGTCCCTTAGAATTCTAAGGTCTAAACATATTTCCTCTATGCAGTTCCATTTAAATTGCTTTAGTTTATTTCCAGGTTACATACAATGAGTTAATTTAACTTTGGTTAAATTATAACTCCAGTTATTATTTATTTATGCCAACAAGCTTACTGCTGGTGTTTTTAAAACACAAGCCGTGTGTGGGCAATGTTGGCATAAATAAATAATAATTACCATCTAAAGGTTACTTAAACCTGGGATAATAAAGTACTTACAATTGTAAGTCACTCATGGTGTATTTATCTCTGATGTTAGATTCCCTTGTGGTTAACCGGGAAAAAGTATGAATCAGCTGGAGAATTTAATGTTGTACTGGCAAGTTGGCCATGGTAGCTTAGTGGTTAAAGCAGCCACTCGATAAGCAGAAGATCCGTGGTTCAAATCACAGCTATGGCATTGAATTTTTCAGTTTCTGATTCAACCTCTTAAACATTGCCCACACACGGCTTGTATGTTTAAAAATACCAGCAGTAAGCTTGTTGGCATAAATAAATAATAACTGGAGTTATAATTTAACCAAAGTTAAATTAACTCATTGTATGTAACTTGGAAATAAACTAAAGCAATTTAAATGGAACTGCATAGAGGAAATACGTTTAGACCTTAGAATTCTTATGGTTATTTAAGTTTAGGACATAAAAAGAATGTTACCTTTTAAATATATATCTTATCAAGAAAGACTTCATTTCATTTTTGGTATTGTGATTCAAGGGTCTTCATCGTTATTTGAGGGATGAATTAATGTATCTAACCTGGAAAAGCCTTTTACCTTCATCCATAAAATGTTTGCTTTGCTGCTTGAGTTTATAGCTGGAGAAGAAAGTTATGAATATCTACTACAGTTGAGAGACACAGCAGTATATAGGCAGGGAAAGCAAAACCCTTCCGAATGGATTGTGCATTCTGCAACCTCTGCACACGTTGCCAGCTGCTGCTATCATAGAAAGACACGGATGGAACCATGCATTTTAAAAACTACTTTTAAATGCTTTACTACTAACTTAATGAAAGGAGATGCTGAAACTGACCACCGTCCTTGTCCATACATTTTTGGCACCTCTTTAGGAAGCCATCATCTTGTTAATGTTGAGAAAAGCTGGCAATTTCCTGGCAGATATTTTGTTTTAATCCTTCTAGGGTATGTGGGTTTGCGCTGTACTCTTTATATTTTAAGTTACCCCAGAGATCGAAATCGCAGGGGGTTAGGTTAGGGGACCTGGGGGTCCACAAATCTGTTCTAATAATTATGTCCTGAAACATGCTTTCAAGTGCTCTCATTGAAAAATTGGCTGCATGAGCTGTTGCAGAGAGTTGTTGAAAAAAGGCAAAATTATGCTCTCTGACTGTTAATTCTCTAAAAAAAAAAAGGGGGGAGGGGGCAAAATTGTATTCATGTATGTATGGGTGTCAACTCTTGATTGGAAAAACATTGGACCTATAACTCTCTCTGCTAATGATGCACCATACAGCAATTCTTTTTCATCATGAAGGGTTACTTCAAAATCAATCTTAGGTTTCTTAGAGCTCCAATAACAACTATTTTGTGTACACACTTGTCCATGAAGGTGAAACCAGGCCTCGTCTGTGAGAAATGTTAAATGGAAATCTTTCTGCAAATTGTACTTTCACTTGGCGAGCTGACTGAGTTAACAGATATAAATCATAAATACACGCTGTACAGTAGAAAAAATATACTGAGCCATAATACACTTTGTGACTAAGTACAGGACAAAATAATAAGTCACTCATAATAACAACCACATCACATCACTGTCAGTTCACTATTACAGAGCAAAACCAAGTCAGCAGTGCAACTTTAATTTTGCAACAGTCTGTAATGTGGAAAAACACTGCACACTGGAGGTATTTTGCTCTCCTGTTATATATGTCAGTCTGGATGGCTTAGGTGCTGGCCTACTGATCCCAAGGTTGCGGGTTCAAACCCAGTTCAGACTGATGGTTTTTAGGTGTGCTTAAATGCAACAGCTCCATTTCAGCAGATTTACTGGTATGTAAATAAACTCTTGCAGAACAAAATTCCAGCATGCTGGTGGTGCTGATATGATCTTCGCAATTGACCATATGGTTAGCAATTTTTTACTCTCTACTATGTATAGTAAAGTAGAGGAAGTGTTGTATTCCACCCAAAAATTCGATGTCGAGATTTCACTGGAAATATGTTTTGAGGCCCCCTGAATAAAAAAAACAGTTTTAGAAAAAGGTCTGCACATGTGTGAGTCTGTCTGTCTGTCAGCCTAACTCAAAAACAAAAAGTCGGTTAAAAACCAAAGTTGGTATTTAAGCTTAATGTCTTTCAAGGATGCGACATGAAGATTTTGAAGAAAATTCCTCCATACTAAACTTCCCTTTACATGGAAAATTTTGATTTTCTTGAAAATGACTGTAATGATTTTGATTAAAATGCCCTGTGTTTGAGATATTTTTACGGCATATGAAATGTATATTAAAATTTGCAGATATGAACCGTTTTTGCAAAAAAAAGAAAAAATAAAAAAAATAATAAAAAAAGCACACAGTTTGTGTGACTATTTGCTATAATGCCGTAAACAGTTGGTCCCTATAATAATATTTTGTTGTTTAACGATGCTGTCAATTGCTGGGATCACATCAGCATCGCCAGTGTACCGGAATTTTGTTCCACAGGAGTTCTTTTACATGCCAGTAACAGTTGGTGATTATAACCTGTTTTGGCTGTATTTTAGTTTACTGGTGTACTTGGCACAACTCATGTGTTCATTGTACATCAGCATCATATTAGTCCTTGTAATCTATATATAAATAATGAAAGGCTAAAGGTTTTGCTAAGCACAAAACTCCTTAATGGGTGGATCAATTCAGCTAATGTTTTAAAAATATTTGTTGAAGTCTGAGGAAGGTTCTTATGAAGAGAAAAATTGGGAAAATTGCACGGAAAAACATAAAAGTCACATTTTTCTTTTTCCCATTCGAACTGTTCCTAGGTGTCAATTCCAGGGATGGTGATCTGAGATAGATTAATCAAAGAATGAAACTTTTGGGGTTGTAAAGATCAATTTGATCAGTGCGTCAATTAGGTGAATCAATCTCAGACACCCTAAAATAACTTATGGTTCATTTGCTTACTGTTTCGTTTCTGTTAATGGTGACTTATGTAGCTGTTACACAGAAGCTTCTCAACGTTTGCAAATATTAGAAAATTATGTTCATTGGGATCCAGCTCTCTTTTATTTCTTCACAAGCTGATCAAATACATTGTGCTGTATAATTATATCAACATGCTTCCCATCAAAAGCAATTCATTTATTGATCAAATACAATATGTGTGACAAAATGCATGAAATGCGCATTAGAACAGGAAATCCAGATTTATGAGGCGTTAATATAAATTGAGGACATGTGCTTGATGATGTCAAAGTATTATCTCAATTAGGCATGGTCATGCCCAATGCACGACACTTTTAATCAAGAGTTGCAATGTAAAAAACCGTGTGATCTCAGTGCTGTAAGCGAATCAGTTTGAATAAATCTTCCGCTGTTTGACCAACAACAGAAGTATGCATTTGATACTCTTATGAACATTGTAAATGATGGAACTGAAGGGATTTACTTCTTGGATGCTTCCGGTGGTACAGGGAAAACTTGGATTTCATTGATTTTTGAAGCAATTCACTCACACAATGTAATTGCAATCACGCTTGCTTCATCAGGCATTGCAGTTACATTGTTGAAAGGCGGTCGAACAGCCCATTCAACTCTAAAATTGCAGTTTAATGTACAAAGCAACAAAACTCTGATCTACAATATTTCAAAGAACTCTGCAATGGCAAAGGTTTTGCCGCAATATAAATTGATAGTGTGGGATGAATACACGATGGCACATAAGTCTTTGGAGGCATTAACCAAACCATGTAAGATCTGCATTTGGTGTTGCAATGATTTTGTTAACAGGAGATTTTTGTCAAACATTGCCAGTGATTCCATGGTCCACACCAGCTGTTGAACTTAATGTATGTTTAAAGTCCTCCGATTTGTGAAAATATGTTAAGATACTAAATTTAAGCAAGAACATGTGTGTCGAGTTGCGAGATGATCAATCTGAGAAATATTTTCAAAACAATTCATTGGCATAGGTAATGAAAAATTCCCTTTAGCTGTTTTGACTGGCTGTTACCTTTTCTTTTTGTCAGATTACTGAATCAAAAACTGAACTCATTCTAAAGGTGTTCCCAAAGTTTACTTAAAATTACAGAGATCTTATTTGGTTGAGTGAACGAGCTATATTGGCTGCCAAAAGCATGGATGTAAATGAATTAAAGTTCAAAATGAAATTGCCAGTGAATTGAGAACATACTAATCAGTTGATTCCACTACTAATCAAGATGATGTCATCAATTATCTACCCGAATTTTTGAACTAGCTAGATTTGCCAGGATTGCCGCCTCACAATCATCAATTAAAGGTGTTACGAAATATCAACCAACTGGTCTTTGTAACGGCACATGGCTAGCAGGAAAAAAATGACTGAACATGATTAAAGCAATCATTCTAGAGGGAAGTATAAAGAAGACTTTAGATACCACACATCTCAATGATTCCAATTGACATACCAATTGAATTTAAATGACTGCAGTTTCCAGTGTGGCTTGCTTTCGCTATGACCATAAGTAAGTCCTAGGGGCAGTCATTGAGTGTTTGTAGCATTAATCTTAAAAACCCATGTTTCTTGCATGGCCAAATGTATATTGTCGGTTCCCGTATTGGAAAACCATCAGCTTTGTTTGTTTATTCGCCAGATCACCAAAAAAAAAAAATATCGTGTACCATAAAGCATTATAATGAAACTATCATTTAAGACATATTACTAAAGTATTGCAGTGTACGAAACAGAAAACTAAATTTTGTAAGTAGTTGTTTATGACTATTACATTAAAAATACATAGAAAAGTACATCAAATTTATTGTTTATCACAGTAATTATTTGATAGTGAATAAATAAAGTGATCACTGTGAAATACGTTTACATTTAATTTTTTGCATAAATTATACATTTATGACTATATTATCCAAATTTATCTGTTCTGGTGATCATTACTGAAAACAAAAGATGTTATCACAATATGTACACTTTATAAGCAATGTCACCACCTGAGTTTGACTAGAAAAGGTAAGTTTGTGGAACTGCCACAGTCCAATAGCTTTTGACAGAACGTCTATTTGGTCAGCTAGTAAATAATATTGAAAAATATTGGCAAAACATTTTTTTACCAAAAATTAAATTTATACATAAGGATGCCTGAAAGTTTTATTGGGTAGCAGTTTAGATGTACATTTTGTTTCAACGCCAACCAAGGAAGTTGCTATCTTTTGCGGTTATCACTTCCTGCACAGCTGCACTTCCCTCTTGCAGTGTTATCAGCATATAGCAAAATATCCTAACGTATGTAGCAAAGCCTGGGAAACAAACAAAGGTTGTACTGGGTTTCTGGGTACCTACTATGCAACTTTGGTAAACAGGCTTGTTTTCTTTAATAATATCTTGCTGCAGGTCAAAAATGCACTATTTCATATAACTGTTAATATTTGTATTTAAACCTGAAGCTAATTGTCAGGCAACCTAGATACAGGTTGTTTTTGCATTTATTGCATTACTGATAAATAGGAATAAAGATCATTTTATCATTTAATAGGAATGATTATCTCTTATCTTTAAAATTGACATTTCCATAAAATTTTCTTTACTGACTTTAACTTATTCTACCGCTTACCTAAAAGTGATAAGTGAAAAGTCTTGATGTAGTGATTTCACCAGAAATGCATATTTTAAGGTCCATGAACAAAAAGGCATTACTTAAAAAAAAAAAAAAAAAAAAATGTGCATGTGTGCATGCATGGGTACAGAAAACAGTTGTGTTTAAGTCTGGTATCTTTTGCTGATGCTAAGCTAAAGTTTACAAGGAATTCCTCAACACTAAAATCCTCCTCCTTCCTCTACAAGGATCAGATTATTGGGCCTGTACCAATTTAAATAATGTTGAATTGGTTTTACCATCTTAGAAATGGCCTACCTCTGTTTCTGTAACCTTGGGACTCATAATTGAATATTACTTGCAGGAATATGCGATCTGGCATTATGATTATGTGTTCTTAATTTATCTGTATGCTCTTTAAATATATACAGACACATTGGATGCTGGAGACCGTTGAAATTTGAGATTGAATGGTTGTGACAATTTGTTAACATTGGTTTTGGTATCTTAATACAGAAGGTATGCAACCTTTATCCATCTGTGTACTGCTAATGAACAACCTGAGCATAATACATTCTTGTGCATGCACTACATTCCTCCATAGAGTCCTTGGTGTGCATCCTACTGTGTTACTTGTGTAGTTTCCAGTATAGTAACTTTCCTTAACAACAGTATGACGCGTACCAGTACACGGCTGCTGAAATGGTCAACTCGAGCGCACTTTGATGTAAATGTACGAATCATCTCAATATTGCATATGTAAATCGATGGATTGTAGAGGTGGACTAGTTCCATGGCCAGCATGGTCACCAGTGACACCTCTTGACTATTTTCTGTGGAGTTTTATGAAGAGTATGCTGTATGGCACTCCAGTTAACGTCAGCGGAGGACCTTATGGCTCGAGTCCATGGAGCGAATGAAAATCTTTAAAGACAATTAGATGTATTCGGTTATGTGCGTGAGGCGCAACACCGTCGATGTGGCTCTGCAATAATGCAGGAAGTACAAAGTTCGAAACCTGTTTCTAATGTAGACAGCTCAATGTTGGATTTATTGATGAAATGTGAACGTACACCCCTCTCATACTTCAATACGCCACAGTGTCCAAACCGTGCATTTCTGGACAGAGGTTCCTATTTGAAAATCAATCAGTTTTTTGAGACACCCTGTGTGTGGGTGTGGGTGTGGGTGGGGGTGGGTGTGTGTGTGTGCGGGCTGGGTTGGGTCGGGGTAGCTCGGTGCATGTGCATGCGGGCGTGGGTGGGGGGGGGGGACGTTGGTGTACACACGCATAGTTACAAATACTGTGGGGTTACATTATGCTTTCAATATGAGGCCATATTTATAATTTTATCTCGTGTTTCCCAGCATTTATTGGTGAAAGTAGAGCTTGTCAGACAGGAACAGCTGTTGTGGTGGTTGGTGTTCATAGTTCCTGGGGTGCAGAATATACAGTGTGGACTGTATGATGCCAATGTGGTGCAGGTGTTTGCCCAGGCAATGTTGGTCTGTGCTCAGTCTGAATTTAGCAGCTGCTTCATGTCTTGGCCAACATGGTAATAGCAGTATTGGATCTTTCCGTTGGTAATTGCTGATTTTGTCATCTTGATAATCCCGATCCCAAATGTTTTGATGGATGATAGATGCTGCTTGAGCAAACAAAACTTCACTGCTGAAGGGAGTAATTAAAGTTGCTTTTTCTATATGCTCATTTAATTTATAGATTTGTAGTTTCTTTACTTTCTTGTGATCTATTAATCTATATGTGGCCAATGGTCTGACATACTTAATTTCCTAGCTTGCAATTTCTCTTCTGTCCTGTATATTTATGATCCGGTTTTCACTTCTATTACAAAGAACTGATACTGCCATTGTATTGTATAGTTGAAATTGTGTAGCTTGTCTTGTTTTACTCTTTAGGTTTGTGTAGTAGTTCTGCAGATTGCTTGAAATTTAATTTTATATCTCTTTTTCCTTTGCCCATATGAAATATTGAAACCCAGATAAGTGAAACTATTGACCTGTTCTATGATTTTCTTATGGGGTTCTATTTTAGATCCTATAAGATTTTTCCTCTGGAATGCCTTTTTTTTTTTTTTCATTTTTGTGTGTGAAATATTTAAATTATAATTTTTTTTTTACTTTTGTTTTATTCTGCAATATCTTGAAGATCATCTTCTGTGGAAGCAAATATTACTTGGTTGTAATAAGTATTGTATCAAGTTAAAAGTAATTTTATAATGTTTAACTGTGTTTGCTCCTGTTCATTTATGTCTTTATCGGATAGTAGTTTTATGAAATAACTTCCTTTTTATTTTGGGTAGGGTTGGCTGTTGAAAAATTTCTTTGAAAATGTTTTTGGTTTGAAGCTTATTCTGGTGCATCATATGAGTAACACATACCAAAATTTGCACTAGCTCATATTTTTTTTTGTGTGTGCTGTTTTGGTAGCAAAATCAACTTGTTATATAAACAGCCAAGAGTTTGCACATTTTACTTTTACTGAGTCAGTCTGAGTGGCTCAATTGGTCTGCTGATTCCAAGGTTGCAGGTTCAAACCCAGCCCAGACTGATGGCTTTGAATTTTAAGTTGTTTTTCCCATCCTATTCCATCTCCCAACAACATTAAGCTATAAGAGGGTCGTATTATGAGAAAGAATTTGGTACTTATTGGGGTATTTTCCAATGTAATACTGAACATTCTGTTATAGGTACATAGAGGAACATGTCCAGAAAACAGGTGTTGCAATTGAAACACAAGGGTTTGTTATAGTAACAAGTGGAAAGAAGAGGGAATCTTTAATGGTAAGTATAAAGTAATTAGTTGCTCAGATGAAATTACATAATATTATTAAGAAACATTACAGTAGTTATGAACTTAGGAAGATTAAGTCCCCATTCACAATTATTTATAAGAATAACATAAACTTTAAAAAGTTAGATCATATGCATAGTAATGGAATTGTTCATAATGGATATATAAACATAGAAGCTTGCAGGGTCCAAGCTTTTTAAGTTTATATCTATGTCAAACATGAGAAACTAATCAGTTCAATAGTGGTTTTTATCACATGACTATTTTGCCATCATTAAATTTTCTATCACCATATAGTGGCTTGTGAACTATCCTTCTTGTAGTATCACAGGACAGTAATTTTCACCGTGAGATTGTTTTTCTAAATATATTACTCCCAGTAAATCAGTTACTGCAGTTTGCATATGCATAAATGCTATTAATGTCTGCTCAGAAGAAACCTTTTAACTCAGCTGCTAGTTGACCTATGCTGGTCCCTTTTTGATTGGCTAATATTTACATTACATCTTTTATTGGGAATCTGTACATACTGCTAAGTTTACATTATTTCTTAAGTTAGTATGTATACATCCACTTTTCATTCTGAATAAGCCTATGCTCTTTTTACTTTCTCTACTACATATAGTAGAGGAAGTATTGTATTCCAGCCAAAAAGTCGATGTCGAGATTTCACTGGAAATATATGTTTTAAGGTCTCTGAATCCCAAAAAAGCATTTTTAGAAAAAGGTTTGTGTGTGCGTGCCTGCATACTTGCGTCAGTCTGTGGACAGCATAACTCAAACGAAAAGTCGGTTAAAAACCAAAGTTGGTTTTAACTTTAATGTGTTTCAAGGATGCAACATAAGATTTTGAAGAAAATTCCTCCACCCTAAACTACCCTTTACTTGGAAAATTTTTCGAAAATTTTGATTTTCTTGAAAATGGCTTTATTAAATTTTTATTAAAATACCATACATAGGCTTGAGATATTTTTGTGACAAATAAAATGTATGTCTTGAATTTTCTGGCTATAGCTCCTGTAGTTGTATTTACTCTGGATGACTTTTGCATAACTGGTAAACCATAAGAGATAGACCAAATTTTACTATACAAAAAGTGTAGACCTTGCTAAAACACACAATTTATGTCTAAATAAGGTTTTTGTTGATTGAATCATTTCGGAGATATTCCTTGTTATTTGCGTGAGTTTTGGAAGACTTTTACTTCTGTGAAATGGAACATCCTTATTCATTTTTTATATGTGAACCATGCAAAGAGAACGGAATTTGAAAGCTTTAAAAGATTTGACTATTGCTCAGCGCCTACTGTATTCCTATATTCCCCTTGCACCTACAAGGAAATAAGCAATAAGATAATTTGTGCAAACGTTTATCTCAACTGACATGAAGATACAGGAATAAGAGTTTGTAAGAATGTTTAGTACAAGAGTAGAGAAAGTCATGTGAATGCAACACATCAGATTTTTTAAAATAAATTACTCCCAGTAAATCACTTTATGCAGTTTGCATATGCATAAATGCTATTACTGTCTGCTCAGAAACAACATTTCAACTTGACTGCGAGTTGGTGTATGCTTGTTGTCCCTTTTTGATTGGCTAATACTTGCATTACATCTTTTATTGGGAATGTGTACATACTGCTAAGTATTTGAACAGAACTGGGATATATTCTTCACCACTCTGTTCTCTATGTGATTTGCTAGAGGAAATTGACCAAGACCACGTTCAAATATGCCCAGCCACTTCTAGCGCCCTATCCATCAGTGAAAAATATTGGAGAGCAAGAGGATTAATGACTTCATTGTCAGAAATCCAGCATTAGCAACAACAACAACATTCTGCTAAGTTTGCATTATCTCTTTAAGTTATTATGTATACATCCACTTTCCATTGTGAATGGGGTCAATGCTTTTTTTCATAGCTCATACTATATGCATATTTTTTATTGTGGAACATAAGGCTTAAAGTTGCTTGTTAATAGATATTGATGACTAGACACTTTTAAATGCCACTTCAAACTTTGATGCATAAGAAATATAATAATTATTACAATGTTGTGGACTGAAAACAAAAGTAGACTGACACTGCATACTTGGCCACACACTCATCAAGGGAGTAAAGTAGTCTGAAGCACTGCATTCCACTCTTTTGGTTCTGAAGATTACACAATATGCTAATATTCTAGTTAGCACAGATGTATAAGCACCATTGTACACCAATAAAGATGTTATGCTTTTCAGTTTTTCTTTCGTGTACAGAATATTTGCATTTTAATTATAACATAACCAGGTATTTGCGTCAGTTTTAAGTTGTAAGTAGTGACCAGCATTAAGTGTTGGATTACATGTGATTTATTGCTGTTATAAAGCAAAAGGAAGCATTCTTAGTTCGAATAAATTTACAGTATTTAAGCATTGATGTATTACATTCACATGACCTTTTCTGTTCTTTTTTAACAAACTATTCTTACAAAAGCTTCTTGTATCTGCTTCCTGTTAATCGAGATAAACATTTGTAGAAAAGGTTTTATTATATATTTCCTCATAGATGCAAAGGGAATAGAGAAATATGGCATACTTTAAGCAATAGTCAAATCTTTTAAAAACTAGTCACTATGTAGTGGCTGTGAAATTCCATTCTCTTTGCATCTCCAGGAAAAAAGCAGGGAGCAAAACTTTGTATCTGAGAGAAGTATAAATAATGCAAAATTCAGTATTCTGTATAATGGGTGGTTTGAAATGGAGGAAATTTCTCTAAGAACTGAGTTACATCACACAGACACATATATGCCTGTGCGTGCACACACCATACACATACAGCACACACACATGCACAGACAGGCACACACGTACACACATGCATGCACACATTCACACAACACACACGCACGTGCACACATGCACGCACACAATGAACATACACATACACACATGCACACACACACACACACACACACACACACACACACACACATGCGCGCGCGGTCGTATGCAATACACACAAATGAACGGACACACACACACGCACGTGTGCACACAATAAACACACACATATGTGCACACATTACACACACGCGCGTGCGCGCATGCACGGGCACACACAATACACACACACACACATGTGTACGCAGATGCGCACAGATACACACAACACATGCACAGGCACACACAATACACACACACAACATGCACACACATACAAACACGCACACACACACAGAAAGAGGCACTTTTCTGAAAATGTTTTGTTTTTTTTAAATTTATTTTTGATCAGGGGACCTTAAAATGCATATTTCCTGGGAAATCTTGCTATCAAATTTTTGGGTAATTTGCAATATCTTTTCTACCTACAATGTGCGGCCATTGGAAAAATGATTGAGTGCATTAGGAGGGCAGAATATTTTTAAATTCCATATCATGCTGCAGCATGGTTTACACAAATTCATATTTCCAACATGCAGTTGAGTTTGTTGATAGTCTCTGTTCCATATATTATCATCCATCAGACACACAAATAGGCTGTGTCTGACAGACGATATGCACAGACAGGCACACACGTACGCACATGCATGCACACATATTCACACAACACACACAACACACACGCACGTGCACACATGCACGTACACAATGAACATACACATACACACATGCACATACACATACACACATGCACATACATTACACACACACACATGCACATACACATACACACATGCACATACATTACACACACACACACACGCACACGCACACGCACACGCACACACGCACACGCATGTGTGCACACAATAAATACACATATGTACACATATTGCACACACACACACGCACATATATGGAACACAGACTATCAATAAATTCAGTTGCATATTGGAAATACAGACTGGGCAACCTGCGCTTCAACATGATGTGGGATTTAAAAATATTCTATTCTCCTAATGTGCTCAGTTATTTTTTCAATGGCTGTGTATAGTAGAGAAAGTATAACACCAAAATACCACTTTGTAGTACTTTGCAATCATGTCATTAACAGGCATATTTTGTGCACATTATTTCAAGCCATATTTTGATTGCTAGATTACATTAAAGAAAAATTTTTGTGTGTGTGTGGCAAATCCAACAATACAACAGTAATCAAATGTTTCCTCCAGCAATAAACTGGAGTTTTTTCAAGATCCTACTGAAAATTACTGTAAATAGCATAACAAAATAAATGGTGCGCTATGGATAAAAGAAATTCTGGCATAATCTCAAGTTTTTTTGCCAACTAAATTGAACTTACAAGTTCATAATGCTTTAAAGCTTGAAGTGATTTCATAGGTCCCATGTTATGTGATAAAAACAATTGCAGCAGTAATGTGTAAATAAAATAAAAAAAAAAAAAAAAAAAAAAAAAACCGAAAATGCTTACTAGGTCACTAAACATTAGCATACTTTTGAATATCTTGACTCAGGGGTCTCCGTCTAGGGGATATGTGAATAGCGACCACAAGGTACCCAAGCAGAGCAGAACATTACTTCCACTTACTGGTGTTTTGCTCCTCACTGTAACTTTTCTATCTGACCTTACCTTGGTCATCTCTTGTTCTCTTCCGACCCTGACGCTATTAGGGTTTCCGAGGGCTAGGGAGTCTTTATTTTTCCAACCTCTCCATTTCTCTATAAAATCTTAACCCCTAACATGCTGACCTGTCATGGTATGTAATACGTCCTGTGATTGGTGATCAGAGGATGTGGTCAGTGATTTTATTTTGATAATTCTCCCAGTCAGGTCGGTGAGACCCGTAAACCAACGACAGGTGTGGTCCTCCAAACATTCTGGGGGTTCTGAGAGAGCAATGTGACCTCCAAAACATAAAAATATGGTGCTCTCTAAAAAGCGGTTAGTATTACTGCTATTGCTCTCTTCAGTATCATCAGTGAAAAATATTGGAAAGCAAGAGGATTAATGACTTCATTGTCAGAAATCCAGCATTAGCTAACAACAACAACTTTTGAATATCTGCCATGAAAGAAAGTAAGCAGTGTAGTTGTCAGTAGTCAACATAGTGCCTGATGAGGATTTTAATTACATGGAGTTATCACATAGATAACTTAGTGCTGCCTTAGACAGCAACTGTTTGTAAGAGGTGCAATGTCGCCTTTGTTTTAAAAACTTTGGCATTAATACTGTCCTTTTGCAGTTATTATATTCTTTCATTTTATGCTTATGGAAATGGAAGTATGTTGTTTGATTGAAAGTTTTGTATTTTAGTGCATAATTTGTTTGCCATTTAATTTGTTTATAATCTGTTTTGAACTTTATTAGTAGTACTAAGGCTGTAGTTTTATATAATACAATTAGGTGTTGGGTCGAGAAATTTAAGATCTTCATGTTACATCCTGTTTAGGGAATGAAATTGAAATTGGGAATCAAAATGAAATTGATGGATAAGTTTGAGCTAATAATTGCTGAAGGATGTCATAGAGTTCCATTATAATAGGAAGTAGTCCTTCGGCAAGAATGGGAGTGAAATAACTTCATGTTTTCAGTCTGCAGCAGGTTAGCTTTTGTTCTGAAGCTTCATAATGCAGGAGAATGAGGTACATTGATTTAAGTCGTATTTTAAAATATTATTGCTTTTAATAGAGGTGCATGTCATGCATACAGATATAACCAAACAATTAAGTTTTACTTATACTAAAATCTACTAATATTGAAGTGTGGGAATTTGTTTTTTGTTCATGTGTTTATTTTGTGTGTGTATGTATTATAAAGTACTAAACCATTTTTAATTTTTTCTTGTTTATTTTCTTGCTAGAAATTTTAATTTAAATGGCATATCCAAATGCTTTTAAAAAGGCCAAATGTTTCATATCCCTAAATTTTGCTCCTGTTAATTATGGATACCATGGATACGTGGATTCTTTGATCCATCATATATTGAATGTTTTATGCTGATATATTAAGAAGCAAAAGAACGGCAGGCCTCAGAAAATTAACATTTTAGCTAAAAAACTATGCACTCAAGTTGGATTATACTTACCCATAGCGTTATAAAGTGCTCAATCAATTTGGATCCTTTCATCACCAAACAGTAAATTTGCTCATAAATGCTTTTGGCCAGCATAAATTTTTAAAACTTACGAGGACCGATTGTATTTGATGTATTTTAATGGAAGCTATTCATTTTGCTAATTGGACAGCAGTATTAGTCATCCAGTTATGGAAGAATTCAATTTTTACTTTATAACACTTAAAAGAAAAAATCATACGGTCAGTGAATTATTGCTTTAGGAGAGGACTATTGTCATCGACGCCGTCTTAACTTTATGGCTTTCTTCAGGTTCTAATTTAAACTGAAACTCCGGTATTTTTTATGGTAGGTTGAGGAATTACAGTGAGGCAACCAGATATCACCGATCATTCCTCTGCAGTTTGGCTTTTGGGCTTGTGATTGTTCCTTGAATGGGCAAATTGTGCATCACATCATAAAACGCTTCTGGCAGATCCATAATGAGCAGCGATTTGTGACAGTGTTTGTGAACTGATAATCTATCACTCTTCATCTGCCTATAATTCAATATTTAGAGGGTATCTTTGACCCTGATTTATTAGAGTGAATGCGAGTTTCCAGGATTCACTCAGCTGAAGGTCCTGGTTTTCTTTATATGTATTGGGTGTTATATTCCCAGACATCGTGGTGAATGGGCATGGGTCTCCCAAAATAAATGTCATGATCTCATGACAAAAAGCAGTATCCACTACATTTGCAATACTCTGCTGATTACATTCAAAATAGTGATGTCAAATTGAAGGCAAAAATCTTTTAGCATGAGAAGTAGAACTGGAACTTAAAAATTCAATACCACAGCTGGGATTTGAACCACAGAACCTCCGCTTACTAGGCGGGTGCTCTAACCATTAAGCTACTGTGTCAACCTGTCAGAATGACATTGAATTCTCAAACCAGTTCTAGCTCTCAAACATTGCCCACACACGGTTTGTGTGTTTAAAAACACCAACAGTAAGTTTGTTGGCATAAATAATAATATTTTAGCATATTTCTCTCCAGTTGATTGCTCTGGTAAATATCTTATGATAGCGAGAGCTCTTGTTCCTAAGCAGTTGGATACTGCAGTCTAAACTACAAACTTTGTAATGAATCAGGTTCTGACAATTATAATTACTATTGCCAACAAGCAAGTACCTTATCATTGGAGATGCTGGAAACTTCCTCCTTCTGCATTTGAAGTCGGCAAGACCTAACCTAACACTTCACAGCTAGCCGATCCACTCACCTGCGAACGAGGCTAGCCTTATCTTGTCCAATCAACTAATAGTTTTGTGATGTGTTTGTAACACAATTGGATGGGATAGGGCTAGCTTTGCTCACAGGTGAATGAATCAGCTAGCTGTCAGTGCCAGATTAGTTCTCTCCGAATGTAGTCACTCTAGCAATAAATTAGGATCCCGCCCACTTCCATCAGTTTAACCTTGAAAATAGAGCTTATTTCTCTCTCTGGGTATTATCTTGCACTTTTAATGTTGGGAATCTGAGTTGACTAATACATTTGATATGCTTTAATTTGTCCAGTTCTCTGTAAATAAGTCACATTATAGGAGGTCCAGGGCTGTGCAGACAATAATCCCTTAATTGCCTTATTATAATATAAAGATTTCACTGAAACTAACCAGATTAACATTCAGTGTTGGTCAAACATGGAATGGTGAAGGTTAATTCTGTGGCATTCTTCATTGTTTACATATGCAAGAAAATATTGTTTTTATAATCCTCTAAATATTTGCTGTCCATCATACCACGAGTTTCTGTTATGTAATGATTAGAGTTTGAATCTTTATACAACTATTGTAAAATAAAGTGATTGCAAGTTACCTGCCACATGGACAGAGCATGACAGCATTGTGCGAGTGCAGTTACAGCACAAAAAAGTGTGCACACTGCCTACAGCACATAATGTCTCTCAAGTGTGTTCACTAGTTCCACATACAAAGTATACTGACTCCAGCATGAAAATTGAAATATTTACATATTGCTCTTATGCAATAATTTGGGAGTGAATATCTTACTGACAGAAGAAGTTAAGAAAAGTGATACTCCAACTAATGTTCTAAAATTATTGGCACTAGAGACAATCCATATTAGTTTTCCGGAACATGAATGGCTTCATATTTATGCTGATGGATCACTGATATCAAACTGAGATGGAGCAGGGGCTGGAGTCACATGTCACCTCTTTTTCTATTACAAATCTTTAAGTTATGGAATTACAACTTTGATGGAGAAATTGAAGCAATTCGAATGGCCCTACAAAATCCTTTGTATAGAATTTCACATTCACATCAAACAGTTATTCTCTCAGTTTGCAGGACGACAATTGTAGCAATTACTTCCAAGTTGTCACCAAAAGACCAAACAATTGTAGAATGCTGAAAAATCATTATCCATCTAACAGCACTTCAAAAACACCTAGCCTTCCAATGGATGCTCACTGTGGACTGAGTGGTAATGACAAAGCTGATGTTCTTGCAAAAAAAGGTACCAGCAGTATACAGATATCTATAGTTAATCTACCATTTAATGCAGCTAAAAGATTAGTTAACTCTAAATTCAAAAAAATTATTGCAAAATATTACTATGAAAAGTCAAAAATAAAAGATGAGAACTACCAAATGCTCAAACAGTAAATCCAGAGTATCCTCGAAAAATGGCAGTTGCAACCTTCTAGTTGATTACAGGATATGATTGTCTGGCAAAACATTTTAACAGAATTGGGATATATTGACCAAGACCACCTTCAAATATGCCCAGCCACTTCTAGCACCCCATCCACCAGTGAAAAATTTTGGAGAGCAAGAGGTTTAATGACTTCATTCTCAGAAATCCAGCATTAGCTAACATATCCGTCTAGGGGATATGTGAATAGCCACCACAAGGTACCCAAGTTGAGCAGAACATTACTTCCACTTACTGGTGTTTTGCTCATCTTTGTAACTTTTCTATCTGACCTTACCTTGGCCATCTCTTGTTCTCTTCCAATCCCGATGCTATTAGGGTTCCCGAGGGCTAGGGAGTCTTTATTTTTCCAACCTCTCCATTTCTCTATAAAATCTTAACCCCTAACATGCTGACCTGTCATGGCATGTAATATGTCCTCTGATTGGTAATCAGAGGATATGGTCGGTGAATTTATTTTGATAATTCTCCCGGTCAGGTCGATGAGACCCGTAAACCAACAACAGGTGTGGTCCTCCAGACATTCTGGGGGTTGTGAGAGAGCAATGTGACCGCCAAAACATAAAAATATGGTGCTCTCTAAAAAGTGGTTACTATTACTGCTATTGCTCTCTTCAATATCATCAGTGAAAAATATTGGAGAGCAGGAGGATTAATGACTTCATTGTCAGAAATCCAGCATTAGCTAACAACATATTTTACTGCAAATGGTGACAGAATTGAATGTAAGTTATGCAACATTATCTGTAACTTTGTTACATTAACTTTGTTACATTCATTGTGCCTGGCCTCCTCTTTGTTGTATTCATGTGACAGGCTGACCCCACCCACTTCCTATAGTCCAAACTCGGCAACTTTGTGTTTCCTGTATGAACGTTCGCTCCCTAGTAATGAGGTTTCTAGCACTAACTATGGCTGCTCTGTGCTATAGTACTGGTTATTCTGTGTATAAACATGGCCATTTTTTTTATACTAAAAAGGAGTCTAGTTTAGAGTGATGTTCGAATTTTTAATTCTTGGCAGATCATATTTATAGACTCAGCACTAAAATTTTTGATGTTGCGTAGCGCTATTCGGAAGACTTTCTCCCATCCTCAGGCCTCAAAGGTGGCTAGGTATCAAAAATTTTAGTGATGAGTCTATAAATATGATCTGCCAAGAATTAAAAAAAAAAAAAAAAAAAAAAAAAAAAAAAAAAAAAAAAAAAAAAAAAAAAAAAAAAAAACATGGCCATGTAAATAGAACCATGCTTAATCAAAGAAGATTATTAAACTTGGATTAATTACCACATTATTGACATTCCTCAGCAAAATTTATTTGACTTTTATCATGTGCATACTTGTCAATCTTTATGGTTTGCCCATAAGATGTAAAAGAGTAGAGGCCTTTTTATGACTTTACAGCACTTTCACTGTAGAGATGACAAAAGCTTTAAATTCTATTGCATTGTATGTAACTTAAGACTACAGACTGAATGTACCATGCTAATTGGTATACAGTGCTGTGATAGGCCAGAGCTTATCTGTGTGCTAATCTCCATCACGAGTATAGTCTCCCTTCATTGGACTGTAACAGCATGTATAGCTAATGGATTTAAAATTTTATTGCACCACTACTGAACTCTAGTAACCAATGAGCAGTAAACGACCGTGAATATTTAGCAATGGATGTAGAGCCAACTTGCTCACATAAATTAAGTATCTTCTTATTATGTGGCTCCAGGATAGAAGTTTCCCAATTTTTATGATGCTTCAGAATATGAAGCATAAACCAAGGACTAGAGATCTGTATAGTGTAAGAAGTGGTGTTCTTTGCTTTAATACATATTTATTGTGGTACCTGGAAGAACTGTTTTGTTTTGTTAATGACTATGTCAATTAGTAGTATCAAATCAGTGCCGCCAGTATGCTGGGATTTCATTTTACATTAGTTCATTTACAAGCCAGTAAGCCAAATGACATGGGTATACCAGCACACCTAAAAACTGTGGTCTGGGCCAGATTTAAATCTGTGTCTTGGAATCAGTAGACCAGCATCTAATAAATTGAGCCATCCAGACCGACACTTACAACAATTCAATATGTGTCACAAAGAAGCTATACTAAGTCTCCAAGAATTTTTATAAAATGTCGTTTCTGTTTATTTTAAGTGCAGTTTTTGTATATTTACTGTACTGAACATTTTACGCTTTATACATTTTTTGTCATTGCAAAATTATTAGGCTTTGCTGAATAAGGGAAAGTTTTACAGGTTTCAGTTCCTGGAAGTTGGCAAGTATGCGTGTGGTAACAATTCTTAATAACATGATCTTGTCAGTAACAATGTTTAAATACCAATGTGGGCAATGTGGCACTTTCCTTACCCCCTATGAGGAATAGAAAACAAGGAAAATAAAAGATGAACATAATTCTGAAAAGTCTGATTTAGTGGAATGGGTTACGAAATGGTTAAAGGTCTTTTAGATATTATGTAGGTGCGGAAATGGAACTGAAATTTTTCCAGGTGTATTGTTCTAAATCATACCCTTTTAATAAAGAGGTAAGATGTGGTTAGGGCGGGAGCAACAACAATGGTTTTCAATTAAGGCATAGTGACATCCCAGTAAAGAATTTTATGGAATATGGAACATTTTGCTTAAATAAGGGATAAAATTATAATTTAGGATACCAGGCATTCTGTGTCTAAACTTTGGCTGGATATGGTATTGAACAAGAGTTCAATGTGTGCGGTGTATAAAATTAAAACATACATCTTTTTTACCAATGTTTCTTAATATTTCACAATAGTTGTCATGTTGTTTAAGGAAGTTATGGAAAAGCTCAAGTCATTCTGCCATCAACATTTTGGAATTGCAAGTTTAAGTGAAATAATATTTAAAATCCAGGTTTTTGGTGTTACATTTTTGTAGTAAACATTGTTTGATGGGTGTTTTGGTTATACTAACAAAGGGTTTGGCCATAAAAATGTATTATTTTATTATAGTTTATGCCAGGTACCAAATACCAAAATTTTCTTCATGTTACACTCATTCTGTTGGATCATTACATTTGAGGAGATTTTTTTCACATGATAAACATAAATAGCAAAAGACTCAATAGGTTTAAGTCAACCACAATATTATTGCACCTGAGAGTGAGGGCACTTTGGTATGTATGTAGCCAGGTGCTGGGGAGGGAGGGAAGGACGGTACTGTTTACTGTGATGTGTCCACATGTTTCTGGTAATGACCATGGGAGGTCAAGTGCAATAATATTGCAGTTGAGTTATAAGTTGTATATGCTCAGTATTGTCTTAAGGTGTGTGCCAGAAAATGATTACATACAGGGAACTAGCATAAATTGATTAACTTATCATGCTCCAATTGAGTTTAAATTCAGATTTTGAACACAGCTGTTTATATCTCAGCAGGAAATAAGTGAATGACTAGTTTATGTTGAAGGATTAAAAACATCTTCTTTTGAAAGGGAAGATCATTGGTTACATTGATTTAATATTCCTTTTGGCCTTTAAGGCGTATAATTGTGTGCAGATCAGTAGCAGATGAATCAGTTAATTTGCAAGTAATGTGCACTTTTCAGGGCAATGCGACTCTACACCTGTATCCGCATTTCAAACCTCTACAGAATATACCTGGTATGTGTGGCACATTTTTTTCTAATACCCTAATTTCTATTTGAAATGATAGAATATGTAGGTGCTTAAGGTTGTTTCTTCCTTTCAGTAGCATGTAGAGCATGGAATCTCTTACAAATTTGTTGCTGTTTGACATTGTTAAGCTTATTTTTGTATCTAATAGTAGTAGCTTATATTCTGGAAGGTTTTTGCCTGTCACCATGCATGATGCATATAGTACATAGGAATCCTCTTTTTTTAAATATAGTAACAGAACTGTTTATTCTACTACACATTCCTTAAAATACTGTGTCCTGTTTATTTAAGCAGTTACCTTATAGTACAGAAGTTTTGAAGTTATGTTATGACCAGGGACAGGAATTATATGCCCTTATAATCCCTTTAATATGCATGCATTTATGCAGTGAAAACTTCCAAAATATGCACATAAATATGCACATATAAAATATTCAAGCATCATTAAGACAAAAAAGTCAAGATTTAAGTCAATTTTTAAGAAATCCGAAAATTAAAACATATCAAAAAACCAAACAAATGAATTAACTTGGCAAAATTTATCATTTATATTAAAGGGTCAGAATATATTTTCCTTATAATTATAAGAAAAAATAAAACAGTGAGTACTCACATTTAGTTCTCCTCTGTGTCAACTTCATTTTTGTTTCAGTTTATGATCATTTTCCATTGTTAGCCGCCTAATGTTGCTCCTTAAGATATCCTTATAGCGGGGAAAGCCTCTACATCTCACAAGATGACACTGCATACACAAATACAGCTATTTGATTAACTCTTGAGTGGCTTTCCACTAGACTATTGGGAATGTTTCCCTGTTGAGATTTCTTTAATCTCACACATTTGTTTGTATCCTGGGCTTTTTGAAACAATACTAGATGCTTTTTCCCTCACTACATTGCCAGTGGTTCCAAGTACTGAATTCAATTTAGAGACTGTGGTTTTGAATGCACTTGACTGGGACAACTTACTGTTGTTGGTTTCCACAGAAGCTATGGCAGATGAAAGATTAGAGAAATATGCAGATATATGGAAAGGTTACTTTCTACTTCTGGGTTCTTTAATATATCTTGGGAAATTTTAATTGATTCAGAATTTTTGGGATCAAATGTATTCACTACATTCCTGACTGTTCCCAAATGTTTGGTGTAATAGAGAACTGCACATAACCATGTTCCCCAATGCATTATAATAGGTTCTGGTGTGGAAGTGGGACATTTGGTTGGCTGCTTTGAAAGCTTTTTTTCTATATGGTGCTTTAACAAACACTGTCTTTTATGGAAGATCCCAGCTTATTTAAAAGTGGGGAAATTTGCATGAATTGTTTCTGCAACCTGATGTAAACCATGTGCAAGAAAAGTCAAAGGTGTCATATTTGAAAATATAACCTTCAACGCAGTGCTGGCTTTTATCATGTAACTCGCAACACCAGTTATAAAGAGTAATACACCCTCATACTGAATACCATCAGGCCAAAGAAAGTTCAATGAATCAATAAAAAATTTGTATATGGAAGAGCTATTAGTAGCATCAAGTTGTTTTATCGCAAGGAGAAATGGAGTGGTTGGTTCGTTTTTGAGAGACCCAACAATAAAATTTGCAATAAACCGACCTTCACTGTCCTGCATTTCCTTGACTGACACCCACAACATTCCAATCTGTTCTCTAATATTTTTAATTGTGAGATTGTAACACCTCTTCACATAATTTTTGTGAATAGTAGATTGCTCTGGCACCACACTTAGTATACTGCTGAACGAAATTTCTGAGTGTGGGATTGGTGAGCTTCCACAATGGAATGTCTGCTGCTATAGATGCTTCACATAAATCAAAGGAGAACTGTGAAAAATTACTGCCTGAAAATTCACTTAACAATTTTGAACAGGGACACTTTTTGTGGATTTTAGTTTGATATTATCTTTATGTTTATTAGTATTCAAATGTTGAAGCACTAGAACATGCTTTTCATAACTAACAGTTTTCTCATACGCTCCACAGTACAAAATTCTACCATCTGCAGCAATCAAATCTGTTTCAAACTCGCATTGATATCCCTGTAACCTACTTGCCACTCACTTTTTCTTTAGCCATGATTCTATGAAAACAAAAACTTTATAGAAGCTACACTACTGACCTCAAGTCTCAACTCACAAATGATGAAATAAGGAATTATTGTGATTTGTGAATCTGTATCAAATTTCAGAAGTTAATTTCTAAAACAAATTATAAAGTATCACTTGAATATTTAAAAATATTCACTTTCAATATTTTAATGCGACAATTTATTATGAATCAAGTGGAGTTAAACAGTTAAGTTAAAATTAAATTAATATTATATTATGTTTACAAACAACAGTTGAACATAATTCCAAGAACCTTTAACACCCACCTTCGTTTGTACTGCTAGAATGATGAAACAAACCAGATAAGGTGTGGATTTCCCGATATGACGTTGCAGGCTTGAGTAGCAAGTTTCTATCAGTGTTACCAAGTTTAAAGACCAGTTATGTATGTGCAGCAAATTTGCAAGAAATAATATAAAATGTTCTATGTAAAACAACCAAATATGCAGCATAATTTGAAAAATACGGAAATACGCACATTAACAAAACGTGTAAAATATGCCATTATATGCACATTAAAATCTTCTTTAAATTGTCAGAAATTTAGTAATTCACTCACATGCCAATTAAGCATATGTTCTAGCAACAGAGAAAAAATATGTAATTTCATATAATTCCTGTCCCTGGTTATGGCTTACATTTACATCCATACCATCAACAGTAAATCGTCTGCCACTAAGAGGGTGAAAGGAGTTAGTGAATTCTCATTTCAAGAGGCTTTAAGATCAGGTAGAGGAATTATTAATTACATCTACAATCAATACTGTTGCATAAATTATTCTACATGATGGAAAGAGTCAATATACTTTGGAGTCACTAAAACTTTGCGATATATCACATATATAAATGAAATCTGATGTGTTGCACTCACATGACTTTCTGTGTTGGTGTACAAATCATTCTTACAAACACTTATTATTCTTTCTGCTTGATGTTAATTGAGGCAAGCACTCTGAAAAAAATTAGTCCATTTCTAATTTTATTGTATATGTGAGGGGAGCAAAACAGTAAAATTTAAGTGATAGTCAAATTATTTAAAGTTGGTTGCTATGTAATGGCTTGAAATTCCATTCTCTTTGCACGGCCAAGAGACAAAAAAACTGAGTAATGACTTCCCATTTGAGAAAAATATAAGTACTGGAAAATTCAAACATTTAATAAGATTCAGATTTGTCTGATTTTGACTGTTATTTGTATTATCTAGTTTTATATCAGCAATTACTGCTCTGTGACCAGAACTTGGGTCTTCTATAACTTGTTAGCACATTTTCAGCAAGCAGTTATTCTCTCAGATTCCAGGGCAGCAATTATAGCAATTACTTCCAAGTTGTCACCAAAAAACCAAACAATTATAGAATGTTGGAAAATCCTTACCCATCTAACAGCACTTCAAAAACACCTAGCCTTCCAATGGATGCTCACTGTGGACTGAGTGGTAATGAGAAAGCTGATTTTCTTGCAAAAAAGGGTACCAGCGGTGTACAAGTTAATCTACCATTTTATGCAGCTAAAAGATTAGTCAACTCTGAATTCAAAAAAATTATTGCAAAATATTACTATGAAAAATCAAAGAATAAAAGATTGGAACTACCAAACATTGAAACAGTAATTCCTGAGTATCCTCGAAAAACAGCAGTTGCAACCTTCAGGTTGATTATAGGACATGATTGTCTGGCAAAACATTTAAACAGAATTGGGATATATTCTTCATCACTCTGTCCCCTATGTGATCTGCAAGAGGAAATGGATTGAGACCACCTTCAAATATGCCCAGCCACTTCTAATGCCCCATCCATCAGTGAAAAATATTGGAGAGCAAGAGGATTAATGACTTCATTGTCAGAAATCCAGCATTAGCTAACAACAACAACAACAAAATCTGATGTGTTGCACTCGCATGACTTTCTCTACTCTTATACTAAAAATTTGTACGAACTCTTATTCCTATATCTTCGTCTTAGTTGAGATAAACATTTGTACACATTATCTTATTGCTTATTTCCTTATAGGTGCAAGGGGAATATTAGAATACTGTAGGCTTTGAGCAATAGTCAAATCTTTTGAAGCTGTGAGATCCCGTTCTCTTTTCACGCTTACCATATAAAAAAAATGAACAATGTTCCATTTTGCGAAAGTTTTAAGTTTTCCGAAACTGACACAAATAACAAGGAATATCTCTGAAATGGTTCACTCTACAAAAAGCTTTATTTACACATAAAGTGTGTGTTTTAGCAAGATCTACATTTTTTGTATATTAAGATTTTGTCTATCTCTTACAGTTTATGTGTCATTCAAAAGTCATCTTGAGTACACAGGACTACATAAGCTATAGCCAGAAAATTCAAAATATACATTTCATTTGTCATACAAATATCTTAAACATCTGACATTTTTATCAAAATCGTAGAACCATTTTCAAGAAAATCTAAATTTTCCATGTAAAGGGTAGTTTAGGGTGGGGCTATTTTCTTCAAAATCTTTGTGTCATATCCTTGAAAGACATTAAACTTAAATATCAACTTTGGTAATTATTATTTATTTATGCCAACAAACTCACTGTTGGTGTTTTTAAACACACAAGCCGTGTGTGGGCAAAGTTTGAGAGGTAGAACTGGAACTTAAAAATTCAATGCCACAACTGGGATTTGAACCACAGACCTTCCGCTTACCGGGAAGGTAAGCTCAGTTGGTTAGAGCAGCCGCCCGGTAAGCGGAAGGTCTGTGGTTCAAATCCCAGTTGTGGCATTGAATTTTTAAGTTCCAGTTCTACCTATCAACTTTGGTTTTTAACCGACTTTTTGTTTTTGAGTTATGCTGTCCACAGACTGGCAGACTCACAGACAGACTCGTGCATGTGCACACACACACATGCACGCACCCGCGCGCACACACACACTTTTCTAAAAATGCTTGTTTTCGATTCAGGGGGTCTCAAAACATATATTTCCGGTGAAATCTTGACATTGAGTTTTTGGGTGGAATACAATACTTCCTTCTACTTACTATACGTAGTAGAGAAAGTAAAAAAAGTATAGGACATAAGACATCACATGGAGACAGGTCAGGAAAACGAGGTGGCCACAATCGTCAACTACTTATTCTGTCTCCATACCAGTTCGCAATTCATGCGTAGAGTTATCAGCAGGGTGTGCTATAGCTGAATCCTGCTGAAACCAGCCACACAGTCTTTCATTTTTTGTTAGTTATAGAAAAAAATATTTAAAATAGAAGGTGGGGAGGAACTTCATGAATAATATGGTGATTTTCATTAGCCCAGTATCAATTGTTCTGAGTAGAATCTGACCTTGAAGATAAAACCATGCGTTAAATGTGGGTCCACGTCATTATGAACGGACTGCTAAAACCAACTGCAATAATTAACCGTAGTTACAGGATATTGTGATTGTAAAGCATAAACCTTTAAGTTTCAGAAGTCTGTTGCAACGAAAGCTGACATCTTGGAAATGTTAACCTCTTGTGCTAAATGTGTCAGCAATTTTTTATTTATGGGGAAGGTTAAAAAATAAAGTGTATGGGTTAAATCTGCACACGTTAAAAGAATTGAAAGACACAATCACGAGAGAAATACAGGCAATGAGTGAACATGAACTTTTGTGGGTAAACCAGAATTGTTTTCGGAGATACAGGGAATGTGATTGCATTGAAGGTCATGAATTTCAACATCTGATGTGATGCAGGTAAGCCTAATGCAAGTTAGTACAGTAGTTTTAGTGTTCTGTACCCGTGACCTGCCAGTCCTTTACATGTTAACTCTGGCAGAGATCATGCCAGTCCTCACCTGGTCCCTTGCCACCATGGGGTGGTCTGATTGGTCTAATAACGCACAGTGTATACAAATACGTTTGGCTGCATATAAATTGGAATGCCTGAATTTTGTTTTAAACTTTCTCTAAGCTTTTACGGCCTTCTCATCATATTATATTTGATTTGCAATGCATAGCGTCTATTATCAGTTCTTCAATCCATTTAAATAGCTCTCGAGCAGACATTAAGTTGAATTGACAATGATTTATCATTAAAACAGCTGTATAGTATTTACAGAGCTACATAAGGTTATCAGAATAATTTGTTAAGATAATCATGTACAGAATAAAATGATTTTGGGCATAGGTAGTCTTTATCAGCAATTTTAAAAGCATTGAAATTGTCATCTTTTTCCTTAAGATCAGTGCTGATGCAGTAATAGATCTAAGAGCAGAAGGACAATACAATATCTAAGGAGGCATTAGTGAAGTTTCTTTTCACTGCAGAAAGATCAGAGAGGAATCAGGATGAAGGACAGAAGCGCTAAGTTGAGTGTGATAGAACAGCATAAATGGCTGCTATATTGTAATTAGTTCTATAAAAGCAACCCTCCGCCCCCCCCCCCCCCTCCCCCTGCAAGGACCAATAACAAAATGTGTAGTGACAGAACATGTCTTGTTTTGAAAACTTTGCTTGCTGTTCTGTGAGTTGAATTTTATGGGGCAGAATAAAACTGAAAATGTGTGTTACTTCTAAGTCTACTGAAAAATGAAGCTAATGTTTTTAGTTAAATTTGAAATTATACAACAGGACTAAAAAAAAATCATGCTGTGTGGTTTTCCCTGACTTGAAGCTTTATCAGGCAGCAGACATCCGGATTTTATCATTGCCACAAGTTTCCTGCCACAATTTCCTGTTAAGCTCCTTCCATGTTCTTTTCTTGTCATGCTGCAGAAAAGAACAAGCAATATTATATACATATTACATGTATATTATATACCTGTTTTTTGTAGAGATATAGAATAGGTGGGAAAGTGTATAGTTTAACAAATGCTACTGTATTCCATTTAAGAGGATCTTAGAATTAATATACAGTTACCTAATTGCCACAAATGTTTACTGTCTCTGCTACAAATCAACCAGGTAGAAAAGGTGTCCACCCAAAAATTTGATGTAAAGATTTAACCACAAATACATGTTTTCAGGCCTCTGAATAAAAATAAATTTAAAATGTGTTTGTAGATGTGTGTGTCTGCTCACGCATGGTATTTTAGTTTGATGTTAATGTGATGGCTCTTTCGTATAATAATAATAATAATAATAATAATAATAATAATAATAATAATAATAATAATAATAATAATAATAATAATAATAATAATAATAATAATAATAATAATAATAATAATAATAATAATAATAATAGTAATAATAATAGTAATAATAATAATAGTAATAGTAATAATAATAATAGTTGTTGTTAATAAATGTTAGAACTATTGTTTATATGTTTGTGGCAGTGTGAAATATCCTAAAGGTCTAGAAGGATCAGTGTTGCACAACACTGGCACTCACAGTATTATTCTCAGGTGAAACTGTTTCATCACTTTCTTGTCTGGAAGTCTCATCATTGCTGTATTCACTTACAGACCCAATAAAGTCAATATTTAACTCCTCTTCACTCTCCATGTTCATTAAGTGTGAGCAAGCAACACATAAACTGCAAGAATAGATTGTAACATCTAACATGATCTCTAGCATGAATAAAACGTGCAGAAAAATATCTGTGAACTATCTTCCTTTCATAGAAGTTTGAAAACAGTGTTGTTATAATCAATTTAATTTAAAAGGTGACTCAATTAATAACACTAAACAACACTTACATTATAATTTTCTGGTGAAAATTTGTTATTGTCCGTTGATAATGGAGGAAAGTTAACCTCCGAAAGTGTTTCGGAAAATTATAATGTAAATGTTGTTTAGTGTTACTAATTGACTCACCTTTTAAATTAAATCTATGAACTAGTTGATTCAGAGACATCTGTTGACAGAAATATACATTCAAAACATTGAACCAGCAAAATCTAGAGAATGAATCAAGGGACTACTAAAACAGGAGACAGAATGAGCAAATTTAGCTTTTTAAGACACATGTCAGTCAGAAATGTTAAGCCCGAGTATACTAGGCGTTTCATAATTTTGTAAAAATTAAAAACACGAGTATACTTGGGCTTTTGTGCTAAGAGGTTAAACCAAACCAGCTTCCTCCATTATATTGCCTCATACGTTAATTTTTAATCGTGATTAAGTTATCATATTTGATAACTTACCCAGCAGCTATAATGCCAACTAACTTTCTTTTGGCCTTGTCCATTACTTTGTGCATCTCCCATCCTTCTGTGCTATTAAATTTTATACCTGAATAAACAAAATTCTTAACCCATATGCATAATTTGACAACCAGGGCTCGCACACACGTTTTTGGCATATGAATTGTATGATGAGCCCAGCTTGCAATGCTGCATTGCTCTATATAACTGCCTGTAGTTAGGTTCCTTCTCACAGATGTCATTTGTATACATTTGGAATGGAGTGCTGACATGTGATGTTTGTAATTCCTTCAGTATGACCTCACCGACTGTGTGTTAACCAACGAAAAACAAGTTTATTCTTTGCGTCAGTAGCCGTAACTGATGAAGAGAATGATGAGGAGGGTTGAGGAAACTGATAAAAAGCGAATTAGTGATAGTGTAAGAAATAATTGTTCTGAATATGAAACAGTCTGAAGAAAGTTCTAGTGACATGATAATGAATCTAGTACAGAAATTAGAGAGGAAAATAATTATGAAATCAATGATGTGTCAACCCGTCAAAACTTAATCATATTACAACGTAAGAAAAACAATGTGCCTAGAATTGGACTAAAACCAAGAATAACTGTTCTACCCTTTTACTGCAAATAGTGGTGTTTGTAATGACTTTCTGAACAAGCATGATGCCATCAGCACCTTAAATTTTTTCGAAATATGTAAGTGGAACATGAGCCAGCTCTGCCAGAATATTCAGTTTGAGACTGAGCTTCTCCTAACACAACCCCTGTGAGACTATAGGCAAAAGCATGGACTCATTTTCTTATACACACTGAGCAAGATGGCTCTGTGGTAGTGTGTGAGGCTTGCATTTGGGAAGTCGTGGGTTAGATTTTTGCAGCTGACCTTCCTGACCCATAGTTTTTTCAGGGGCTTTTTCCAGGTCACAAGATGAATGCTGGGAAGGATAACTACATCCCCCAAATCTCCTGTCCCTCCATTTCATTTCACCTTCATTTCAATCTGATCTTTTGCTTAAAAGTGTTGGCAATGAGGCGAGTTTGACATTGCTGTGTAAGGACTTTACGAACTGTAACTGCTGTTCTCAACAGATAAAATGATCGAGAAAGTTGAACCTTTATTAATTTTTTTCTTTCCAATCATTATAATCTTTTTCATAGTTATACCAATCATAATTGGTGGTTTTGGAAATTGACTTGTCCCTCTTATGTTAGGGGCTGGTTTGTAGTCACCTGGCTGGTAGCTGATTGCAAACCCTGGTGTCAAGATTAAGAATCTCCAGCACACGTTAGGGACCCTCACATGGGCTCATGCTGCTTGTCTGGGTTGCAACACACACCTGTAGAGAGCTCTCACTCCATCGCTTCCTCCCAGGGTTGAATATAATAGCATGAATAAGCTCATTGTGTAATTTCCTTGGTAAATATCTCACCTTCCTATACACGTTCCCTCCACCAAAAAGGTCGGTCTGGGTGGCTCAGTTGGTTAGACGCTGGTCTACCAAGGTCGCAGGTTCAAACCCGGCCCAGGCCGATGGTTTTTAAGTGTGCTTAAAAACGACAGCTCCATGTCAGTAGATTTACTGGCATGTAAAAGAACTCCTGTGGGACAAAATTCCGGCACACCGGCGACGCTGATGTGATCCTGGCAATTGACAGCGTCGTTAAATAACAAAATAATCATTAATTCCACAAAAAAAAAAAAAGTTAGCAAAAGGTGTGTCGTGTGCTACAGCAGGGACAATTGAAACAAAAGTGTGTGGCAATGTAAAAAGTGATGTTGCTCTTCATTTAGAGTTTGTTTTGAGGTCTATCACAGGAGCGCTAGCACAACAGCACTGGTGAGTTTATGCTTTTAATATTGTGCATACAAACTTTCAGCAAAAGATACTGTTGATTTTAAAGGATTTTTTAAGCACTAGCTGTTATCACCCTCACAACTAGGGAATTTAAATCTGACTTTTTGGTTAGTTGAGCAAGCATTTAAATATGCCACAATTGGGTTAATAATTTTGAATTTCCTTGCACTGTAACAACCATCACTGATCTTTTCTTAGTTTATTACATCCCTTATTCTTTTAAAATGAGCATTTTATGAAATCCTAATTTCAGCATTAGCCACCATGGTAAAATGCCAGTATAGCCTTAAATTCATCTGATTTGCATTTTCCCGGTAAACCATAAGGGAATCTCGCATTCAAGATTTACATTCTCTTATGCCATAATACTGTAAATTATGGAAATACAAGATTCCCTTGTGGTCTACCAGGAAAATGTGAATCAAATGAAGCATTTAATGCTATTTGGCATGTTGATATGGTAACTCAGTGGTTAAGAGTAGCTGCATGCAGAGTGGAATACCCATGGTTCAAATTTAATTTTTCATGTCTGATTCTACCTTATAAAGTAAGGAACTAAGTTACATCCTGTCTCAGCCCTCTGTACTGTTGCACTTTTTCCGTTACTCCTCCCACCTCAATGTAACTAAAAAAAGTGTTTTTTTGTATAGTTCCTTTAAAATACTCTCTCCCTAATTAACATCTCATTTTGTAATTTATACCATAAAGCCTCTCTTAATAAGCTGTCATATGCGTTTTCTAAATCCACAGACGTATACAAGCTTCCACATATAGATGAGAATCCAACAATTATCGTTGCTTCTTCTGAGAGTTGTGAACCTACATTTTCAATTCCAACTCAGAAGACATCTAATTCAAATACATCACACTTTCTAACTTCTGTATACAAATTGTATTATCACTCATTCTATTTCCATTCTTTCTCTTATATTTATCTCACTTCTTCTGCAGGCCATTTTACTTTGCTTTCCTTCAATCCAGTACAGATCAGGATAAATCTTCTGTTTTTTCTCTTCAGCTCTTGATTGGCGTTCTTCCATTTCTTTTGCTATTAAACTTTATTTTTCACTTCTTCTATTATCTCCTTAACTGTTCTACTCGTTTTGTTGCTTAGTTCCTGCTCAATAGTAGGTGCAAATTTTCTCCAGCACTTTTCAGTTTTGGCCAGGATTCATTTCTATTCCACCCATTACTAACAGTATTAAAACTGAACATCTAAAAGCTACTATATTGTTAACTTCTCCAGTTCCTTCATAATTATTCCTTTATAGTCTTTTTATTTCAAATGATCTGTTTCCTTGATATGTATTCAGTTCCATATCCATTGCCACTTAAGCTACTTTTACTTTCAGGGGTCTCCGTCTAGGGGATATGTGAATAGCGACCACAAGGTACCCAAGCTGAGCAGAACATTACTTCCACTTACTGGCGTTTTGCTCCTCACTGTAACTTTTCTATCTGATCTTACCTTGGTCATCTCTTGTTCTCTTCCAACCCCGATGCTATTAGGGTTCCCGAGGGCTAGGGAGTCTTTATTTTTCCAACCTCTCCATTTCTCTATAAAATCTTAACCCCTAACATGCTGACCTGTCATGGCATGTAATATGTCCTCTGATTGGTAATCAGAGGATATGGTCGGTGAATTTATTTTGATAATTCTCCCGGTCAGGTCGATGAGACCCGTAAACCAACAACAGATGTGGTCCTCCAGACATTCTGGGGGTTGTGAGAGAGCAATGTGACCGCCAAAACATAAAAATATGGTGCTCTCTAAAAAGTGGTTACTATTACTGCTATTGCTCTCTTCAATATCATCAGTGAAAAATATTGGAGAGCAAGAGGATTAATGACTTCATTGTCAGAAATCCAGCATTAGCTAGCAACAACTTTCAAACCACTAGTGCTCACTGTACATACTTCCTCCTCCACTTTTGGCTTAGCATCACCTAATTATTAAAAAATGTGAAGTAGTTAACTGACAATTGCTATCTTATGTAAATCTAATTGGTAAAATTGAAAAATTAGTAACACATAATAAACAATTTTTTCTAGTAGGCAAATTAAAATAAATCAATGCCTGCAATAGTTTGTTTATATCACTTATTTACTTTCTCTGCTGGTAAGTAGGGGAAGTTTTGTATTCGACCCAAAAGTTTGATGTCAATATTTCATTGGAAATATGTTTTGAGACCCCCTGAATAACAAAAAAATGCTTTTTTAGAAAAAGGTTCGTGGGTGTGGGTGTGTGCCAGTCTGTGGACAGCATAACTCAAAAACGAAAATTCGGTTAAAAACCAAATTTGATATTTAAGTTTAATGTCCTTCAAGGATTTTTTATTACAGTTTCATGGGTGATCAGCCGTGTGAGGTTTGAAAACATTGAGCTTTCGGCCATTGTAAACTCAATGGCCTTCGTCAGAATGAAAAACGACCATTAGCTTTCCGTTCCCCATATATATACAATGTTAGGTGAGAGGGGGTTGCGTTGCCCTGGCCAATGAGCGGGTGACGATTTGTGATTGGGCCTGCTGTTTCGGGCTATGTTTGTCACAGGCCACAGTGTTTTCTTGAGGGTCAGTACTTGGTGCAGAATCAGTATGGTTGCTGTTGTGTATGTGTTTCATGGCTATTGTCCAGGCAGGGCTTAGCTGAAGTCCGCGGTCCCTGTTGTAATTGTTTGGATGTGTTGTAATTACAACAGGGACCGTGGACTTCAGCTAAGCCCTGCCTGGACAATAGCCATGAAACACATCCACAACAGCAACTATAGTGATTCTGCACCAAGTACTGACCCTCAAGAAAACACTGTGGCCGGTGACAAACATAGCCCGAAACAGCAGGCCCAATCACAAATCGTCACCCGCTCATTGGCCAGGGCAATGCAACCCCCTCCCACCTAACATTGTATATATATGGGGAGCGGAAAGCTAACGGTCATTTTTCATTCTGACGAAGGCCATAGAGTTTACAATGGCCGAAAGCTCAGTGTTTTTAAACCTCACACGGCTGATCACCCGTGAAACTGTAATAAATAACGTGTGCCGTGAAAGCTTTAAGACTTTGAAGGATGTGACACGATTTTTAAGAAAATAGCCCCACGCTAAACTACCCTTTACATGGAAAATTTTCCGAAAATTTTGATTTTCTTGAAAATGGCTCTAACAATTTTGATTAAAATGTCTTATGTTTGAAATATTTTTATGTCACATGAAATGTATATCTCGAATTTTCTGGCTATAGCCCTGGTAGTTGTATTTACTCTGGATGACTTTTGCATAACTGGTAAACCGTTAGAGATAGACTAAATCATACTATACAAAAAATGTAGATCTTGCTAAAATACATATTTTATGTCTGAATAAATTTTCTTGTAGGGTGAACCATTTAGGAGATATTCCTTGTTATGTGTGTGTTTTGGAAAACTTAACTTTCGTGAAATGGAACATCGTTGTTAATTTTTTTATATGTTAAGTGTGCAAAGAGTACGGAATCTCAAAACTTTAAAAGATTTGACTCGCACAAAGCTTACTGTATTCTAATATTCCCATTGTACCTACAAGGAAATAAGCAATAAGATAACCTGTACAAATGTTCATCTCAACTAACACGAAGGAGATACAGGAATAACAGTTTGTAAGAATGGTTAGTACAAGAGTAGAGAAAGTCATGTGAGTGCAACAGGTCAGATTTTTAAGTCTACAATACAATTTTGGAACAGATACAATGTGATCCACAAGACTATAACACTCATAAAGGCTGAAGTTACTCAAAAGAAAATTATATATTTTTTTGGTTTTTTACAAATGGTTTGGTTTAAACAGAATGTGAAAAGTTCTGTATTCATTTAATTTTTAGTTGATAATTATGATTATAATTGTGTCTTAAACTCTTAGAAAGTTTGTATAGATTTTCAGCTGTTCAAATACCATATAAATGTATAAAATGTTACTCCTGTTGCTTGTAAACATAATTACATGGCTATTTAAGGACATACTATTTGAAATTGTTTACTAGTGATCACATTTTATATTACACTAAAACTGGCCTTAAATATTTTACATAATGCTTCATAATACATTAATCACTCTGTAATTTATGATTACTATCAATACTGGAATGTATGATGTTATGCAATACTTGTAGAGTAGCTGTGAATTGGCAAGGACAGTGATTTTTCGGAAATATGATATTTGAAATGCTAATAAATGCTTATGCTGTTGTGTTTTCAATTTTCATCTCCTGTAAACGATTTTTTAATGTGTTTTGAAAATGCATTAAAATGTGAAATTGGCTCAAAAAGTGAAAATGTAATAAAATGTGATATAAATGCAAAATTCAAGATTTTTCAAATTGGTAAACCCTTATTTTTTTCTTTCTTTGTCTCTCTCTCCCTCTTTCATTGTTTCTTTCGTTCTTTTGTTCACTCTTTCATTTTCTTTTATTCTCTCTGTCTTATGGAAACCACATCTGTGAAGTTTGTACACCTGTGGACAAAAATATGAGTTATCTGCAGATTCTGTGTGTCAATTGCAGAGCTTCGTGTATCTTTGTAAAAGCTGTATTCACAATGCACACGAAAGAACTGTCTGTTACTGATTGGACAATGCTTAACTTATGAGTACTGAAAACAAAACGCAGGATAACGTTACGGTGCTTGAGAGATTAAGAAGGCATTGCTTTCACACAAGTTCCTAGGTTCAAATCCCACGTCACTTGTCATTCTTTTTATGTTTGTTAATTTTATGACTGAATATGAGAACATAATATTGCATTAATATTAACATTTATTGCATTAACTTAATATAACATGCAAGTTATAGGCGTATCTGTGCACACAAAAATATAATTATTCTACTAACACTTGTGTTAAATAAAAATATATGTAAATAAATAATCTAAAACAAAAACACAAAAAACAAGCATTATTAATATCGGGTGTATGAACCCTCAGCACGTATAATTGCCCTCAACCTTCAGGGCATAAACAAAATTAAATGCCTGCAGTAACGTGGACAAGAAGCTACAATGCCGAATTTGTGCCTAGAAGCCACATTTTGTCCTTCGCCCAGCTACAGGGAAATTGGAACGCAGCTCCCTTTTCACCTTAGCCTACACATTCTCAATAGGGTTCAAATCCAGTTAACAGGGAAGCCAGCCTACCACTCTGATATCCTGCCTCTCTGAGAACCAGTTTGAAATCTTTTCAGATGTGTGGACAGGCTGATTATCCTGTACGAACTCAATGATTCCATCAGGATATCCCATCCTCACAGAGGGAACCAAAATATTCTCAAGTAATACTGTGTACTGTGCACTGTTCAGTGTATTCTCAAGCTGCCACAGTACACGAAGACCGTTCCTTGATATCCAACCCAAACACGATACAGATACGCGACCATGATGAAATTGTGAAGCCACGCATTTTGCATTGTATCAGGGCCCTTTGGATGATAAGCAATCACCTTTCTCTTGTGTGTGGAAGAAAAAGTCATCTCATCTGAGAATATCAAGTTATTCTAGTTGTGGTTGTTATTTTTCTCTGCAAGCGCAAGCCAAAACAATCTGTGATCATCTGTCAGATAACGTTTGTTAGCTGCCATTCGCACAAGAAGTCCTGCATTATTTACACTTCGCAGAGCTGTTTGAGCTGATCCAGGAAAATCCAAATTTGCCTTCATTTCAGAAGCAGTTTGGAAAGAATTTCTCTGTGCTTCTACAATTAAAGCTGCATTTGTTTCTGGAGCTGACATATGTCTTCTTCCTGAACCAGGATGATGGTGTTCAACCTCTCCCCTGGATAATCCCACCCATATCTGTACTGTAGATGCAGGAACTCCAATACAAGCTGCAGCTTCACGACCAGAAAAACCTGTTACTTGACTACTGCAAGGAGTGACTTCCTTATGTCTATGTCTGTGAGTGCACGCTCTGCCATTGTCAAGTGGGTATGATCTGTGCCTGCCTGATGCATTTGTGCATCATTCTGTGTACCATGTGCTTGTGTGCAGTATATTGCTGTTTGGTAGAATAAATGTTAAGGAAGCATCATAGTAACTATCATATTATTAACTTCAGCGAATGTTGTGTATAAAATAACTAGCTGTATGCATTGTTTCAACATTCCTAAGAGAAGAAAAAAAACTTTGCTACATGCGAGAAGCGAATCTGCGACCCTCACCACAGGATTAGTCTATGTTTTGCTACAGTGCTAGAGTGAACACACGTGGAAGGTGGCAGGTTTAGTAATGCCTTACAATCCAGGCTGTATCCTGTTTTGTGTCTTTAATATTTGTAGTTAATATTGATAGTTTGTATTTAAGGAAGCTAAAGCTATGTTTTTGGTTATTATTGTTAGTAATATTAAGATTTTGAGCTTGTTATAACTTATTCCTGCTGCTACACAACTGTATCACAGATGGTGTAAACAAGGCACTGTGCCAAGTAGGATGTAGTTGAATTTGGCATTCCATACATGACTCATTTTTCTGTCCACGGGTGTACAGTCTTGAAATATGTATATCACACTTGACTACTGTTCTGGAAGGCAGAATGCTAATATGAAAAGGGGAGCAGTTTCCTTTATTGGTTGAAATTAGCATATACAGGGTGTTCCACTTATAGATATAACAAAAGAAATAGCTATAACTTCTGAACTAATACAAATCTGGAGATGAAACCACTTGCTACAAATAGTGAAAACTGGCAATTTTTTTACGCAGTGGTTCATAAACTTCAATATGTCTGTCATTAGTGGCACAGGAAATGCCCAACCAGTATTCAACCTCAATCCATATGTTATAAAGCATCTATGGTGTAACATTGTTGACAGCAGCATAAATTGTTTGTTGTAAGGCTGTCAAATCACGTACTGGTGTCATGTAGACCTGATGCTTAACAAATCCCCACAAGAAAAAATCAAGTGGTGTCAGGTCTGAAGATTTGGGAGACCATGTGTTGTGTCTGTCCAAGAATATCTGTACTACATTGGTGAAAAGTGGTGGTGCCCCATTTTACTGAAAAATTGTCCCCATGCTGACTGATGAACGATACATGTATTCTCCTAAGCAATGATCTGTGCACGTGTACGATGTGTAACTATTCTAAGCTTAACATCACCAGTGGATTAAAACTTTCCAACTTCCTCTTTCATATGGCATCAAACATAACCCATTTATTTGTATGCATAGTCTTGAAGTTATAAATGTTTCTTTTATTACACTTATAAGCAGAACACAGCACCCATTCAAACTGAATTTTTGGATGTGGGGAAAACAAGCTGTGATCCAAATGACAATGTAATTACATATTTTTAAATATAGTATCAGCTTAGACTTGTGATTTAGGTCTAGTCCTGATAAATTAATTACTCATTTGGGGGGTTCTTTATACCCTTATGCACATAGGTTGTGAGATTTGCTAAATTTAGGTGCAGTGCTAAAAGCTGTCTTGCATGTGGTTACGTACTATATGTTGCAATTTATAGCCTATTTCTCAAGTGAAAATGTAAAAAAAAAAAATTATTGTTATGTATGACTTAAGTACAAATTGTGCAGTCACACGGACACAAATTTGACAATAGGGTGCTAAGCTTTTTTAATCCTGACACTGCTGGATGAGAAGGTCAGTAGATTTGAAAGATTTAAGTGAAAGTAAAAGAAACATGGCATTTTTAGGATTGTTAAAATGGGTAGTTTTGCTGAGGGGTATGTATATTTTCATTCCCAGCTGTTACAAACTGTGCAGACTCTTATTAAGCTCAAGTACGCAGTTTGTGTGAGCAGTTCTGCACAGATGCTGAAATATGCAGTTTAATTGTAAGTGATAGGAGAATACAATTCACTGAGCAAAATATTGAGGTAGCTCTATGATTTAATTCAACGCAGCTGCTGATTCACGAACTTGCAAATTGATTTTATACATTTACTTTTCATTATTCTGGTTTTGTATGAGTGTACATTTCTCCTTTTTCTCTATTATGCTTTAGCCCATATCAATTTATCCTGTTTATTTTTGTGTTGCTTTAATCTATTATAAAGATAAATTCTAAATGTAATAAATACATTTTTATCTATCAACCCTTTATGGTTTAATTTCGCAGTGGTGTTGTTTCAAAATATTGCAGTTTATGTAAATTATATGCTTTTTTTTTGCAAAATTATATAAAATGTTACAAAATGCTAAATGTATAAATCGAAATATGAAATTTCTGATTTCAAAGCGCTAAGAATCACCATTCAAATAATGGTTAGAAAAAAATCATTTGACTGTTGCACATCTGATTCTTTGTTTACAACTGTGTCCTATATATGTCCAACAAAATCTTTGTTAACAGGGAATAAAGTTTTACTTCTCCATTGAACAATGCTTCAAAATATCTAAACTTTAAGCTGGGTATTTTAGGGTTGTATTTGCAGTGAGTGTACAGTTTCTTTCCTTGTGGCTACATCCATTTCCTTTGGTTGTTTTGAAACATAGCTGACCGCAGCTTTGATCCTCCCCTTTCCTGTTTCCTGCATTTATTGTTCTGCTTATCTTCCCTTCTGCTTATTTCCTGGGAGCGGTCTATCACTTGCCATGTATAAGACCAAAGTTAAAGTTGCTTTAGCAGCATTCTAAATCTTTCATTGGTACTATCAATCATGGATTTGAAGTCAGTTTTGCTGCAGGTTAGTGCTTTACTTTATTTACAGTTTTTAATAGAATTTCAATTTGTGTTTTCTTTTAGAAAATGTTTGTAACAGTCATAGCGTAAATAATGTTTGGGCTGCATAAAAGTTAGTGGTGTAATGCATAGTATTAATATTAAAAGGTAACTGAGGATAAAGTCGTTGGAGTAATAATTTTTTTGGGCAAATATTTCTGCTTTGTATAATCAGATAATCGGTTTAAAGCGCATTGGATTGTAACTCTAGAAACATGACTGTAATTTCAATATTTTTGTTTGTTTGCATAAGAACAGAATGCTTACTTTCAAACAGAATGTGAAGAGACTAAGGAACACTTGGATACTAAAATCTCAACATTTTCGGTTATTAATATATTTGGAATTTGAGCGTGTGTTTTCCTTTTACTTTTTGTCAAATTCTTCGTGGAAGGGAGTTAATTTTTTATGTGTATATTGCTACATATTTTTGCTTACTAAACTTATTTAAGAATATAATAGTAATTTGTAATAATAATAATAATAATAATAATAATAATAATAATAATAATAATAATAATAATAATAATAATAATAATAATAATAATAATAATAATAATAATAATAATAATAATAATAATAATAATAATAATAATAATAATACTAATAATACTAATACTAATAATACTAATAATACTAATAATAATAATAATACTAATAATACTAATAATAATAATAATAATAATAATAATAATAATAATAATAATAATACTAATACTAATACTAATACTAATACTAATACTAATACTAATAATAATAATAATAATAATAATAATAATAATAATAATAATAATAATAATAATAATAATAATAATAACGATGATAATGATAAAGGTGATAATAGTGTTTATTATTTGCTTATAGACTTGTACAAATTTCAAGCATCATCAAAGTTATTCTTATTTGCAAAATGTTTACAACTTATCTGTTCTATATAAACTGTTTTCCATTAAGAATGTTCTTAGTTGTCTTTGGAACATATTACCTCTTAAAGTTTTTATTTCATTTTGCAGTTTATTATAGAGGATTTTGCCCATTGTAAGGGGGTCCTTTTCTGTGGTCTTACTTTCTCTACATGTATCTAGTAGAGGAAGAATTGCATTCCACCCAAAAGTTTTATATCAAGCTTTCACCAAAATTAAATATTTTAAGGCTTCCTGAATCTAACAAAAGTATATTTTTGCGTACCTGTGAGTGTGAGCAGCATAACTTAAAAATCTGAAGTGTTGCACTCACATGACTTTCTCTACTCTTGTACTAACCATTCTTACAAACTCTTATTCCTATATCTTCTTCTTGTTAGTTAAGATAAACATTTGTACAAATTATCTTATTGCTTATTTCCTTGTAAGTGCGGCGATTATTAGAATACAGTAGGCTTTGTGCAATAGTCAAATCTTTTAAAGCTTTGAGATTCCGTTCTCTTTGCACACTTAACATATAAAAAAATGAACAATGATGTTCAATTTCACGAAAGTTTTTAGTTTCCCAAAACTCATACACGTAACAAGGAATATCTCCGAAATGGTTCATTCTACAAGAAAATTTATTGAGACATAAATTGTGTATTTTAGTAAGATCTACATTTTTTGTGCAGTATAATTTGGTCTATCTCTAACGGTTTAACAGTTATGCAAAAGTCGTCCAGAGTAAATACGACTACAGGGGCTATAGCCAGAAAATTCAAGATATACATTTCATTTGTCATAAAAATATCTCAAAAATGACATTTTAATCAAAATCTTTAGAGCCATTTTCAAGAAAATCAAAATGTTTGAAAAATGTTCCATGTAAAGGGTAGTTTAGGGTGGGGCTATTTTCTTCAAAATCTTCGTGTCGTATCCTTGAAAGACATTAAACTTAAATACCAACTTTGGTTTTTAACCGACTTTTCGTTTTTGAGTTATGCTGTCCACAGACACACACACAGACCTTTTTCTAAATATGCTTTTTTTGGATTTAGGGGGTCTCAAAACATATATTTCCAGTGAAATCTCGACATCAAATTTTTGGGTGGAATACAATAGGTACTTCCCCTACTTACCAGTAGAGAAAATAAAAATGAAATAATGTAAATAGCAAGCTTGGTGTCATTTGAGTTTAGCATGTTCCAAAGATTGTCAAGAAATTCCCCCCCCCCCCCCCCCACTCAAAAAAAAAAAAGTCTAATCGTTACATGAAAATGTTTAACTTCTTTATTTTATCAGTAATGCCTCTTTAACAGTTTTGTTTAAAATACACATTTAAGACATTTACATAATTGACACAATGTATATCTTGAATACTTTTTTTTACTCTCAGAAAGGTGTTCCAACAGTTTTAATTAAAATACACATTCAAGAATTTATGTAATAGATATGTATATTTTGATTATTTTAACTTCCTTTATTACTTTCTCTACTATGTATAGTAAAGTAGAGGAAGTATCATATTCCACACAAAAATTCGATATCAAGATTTCAGCAGAAATACATGTTTTGATGCTTCCTGAATAAAAAAAAAAGTAATTTTAGAAAAAGGTCCATGCGTGTGTCTGTGGACAGCATAACTCAAAAACGAAAAGTCGGTTAAAAACCAAAATGGGTATTTAAGTTTTATGTCTTTCAAGGGTGCGACACAAGGATTTTGAAGAAAATTAATCGACCCTAAACTACCCTTTACATGGAAAATTTTTCATGAAAATGGCTCTTAACAATTTTGATTAAAATGCCATATGTTTGAGATATTTTTATGGCAAATGAAATGTATATCTTGAATTTTCTGGTTATAGCCCATGTAGTCCTATTTACTCTGGATGACTTTTGCATCACTGGTAAACCCTAAGAGATAGACCAAATCTTACTATACAAAAATGTAGATCTTACTAAAACTCGCAATTTATGTCTGAATACATTTTTTTGTGGAGTGAACCATTTAGGAGATATTCCTTGTTATTGGTGTGAGTTTTGGAGAACTTACACTTCTGTCAAATGGAAGATTATTCACTTTTTTATATGTTAATCATGCAAAGAGAACGGAATTTGAAAGCTTTAAAAGTTTTGACTATCGTTCAAAGCCTACTGTATTCTAATATTCCCCTACAAGGAAATAAGCAGTAAGATTATTTATACAAATGTTTATCTCAATTAACATGAAGAAAATATAGGAATAAGAGTTTATAAGAATGGTTAGTACAAGAGTAGAGAAAGTCATGTGAGTGCAACACATCAGATTTTTAAAATTCTGTCTTAATTTTTTGATTAAAAGTATACAGTTAATTTAATGGCCAAGGTTTTACTTGGCATCTAGGTTTTAGAAAGAGAAAGAAGTAGGTATTCTCCATTCTTTGTAAGCCAGGTGCGCGAGCCAGGCAATATAGACATACCAGTGGCGGGTGATCCTTCATTGTCACATTGACAACCGATACTTCAATTGCAAGAGTTGCAACACACGTGATGCCTGCTTACCCTCATACCACTACAGATATTGGGTAGACCATTTCAAGGGCAGAAACCCACAGCCCGTGCTACACAAGGATAGTGCAGAAAGTGCCAAGTTAAAGCGTGGGCATTATAGTTATTGTCCTAGTACTGGTTGTGTAATTGTTTTTAAGTTTTTATTGTTGGTGTAATGTGATTCATGTAAAAAGGGAATAGATATAATACCCAATTTTAAGACAAATTTGTTACCAGTGGTGGCACCTCCTTTTGTAATATAAGTTCTGTTATAAAGTTTGGCATAATATCTAATGTGATTCATGGAAGAAGTAAAAAAGGAATAGTTAAACACTTTTAAATATTACCTTTATAAACATGATAAAATATAATACCCAATTTTAAAATATGTTTTAAATTGCTCAGGCATTTTGTTAACATTGGTGGTCACAAAACACCCCTCCATTGGTAGTGTAAGTTCTGGAATAAGGCTTAGCATTGCAAGGGTCAAGTCTATTTCTTTCCATTTGTCAATATGAGTATTCAAATGATGAATCATTACATAAGTTAAATGATTATCACAAGCCATAGGTCATATCATCCCTTTGTAACCCCTGAAAATTGGTTGGTTGAATTCTATAACATTCTGTATATTAATAGAAGCATGAGAAGGATTAAGAACTAGAATAAGAAAGGCTGTCTGTGGCTCTCTTTTACTTCTTCATGTTGTTGCTGCCATTTCTCTACAGTCAGATCTCAAAAGTTATACTGCCAAGGTATTTCCTTGTGTTTGCTATGGATTCATTTAGCTTCCTTTATGCTACTTTGTTATGTTTTATAAGTTTTGCTAATCTTAGACTTGCTGTCTTTAGAATATGAAGAGTACAGAGGAAAATAGAAACATGTGTCAACATGTGTCATGTTGAATCTTGATGCTATCATAGGGCTCAAAAAATATATGTAATTTATTTATGCTCAAAAACTTCAATCTTAGCCTACTAAAAACAAAAATAAAATGAAAAGTGTAATTTAACCAAATATTTCTTACAGTTATCTCAGCTACTGGAAGCCAGCAGTTATTCCAGCTGGAAACTAGCTAGAATTTACATCCCTAATTACTGAAAGTCAGCAGCTGTTCCAAAATCCTTTACCTACTTTTACAAAATTTCACTTTATTAATACTAGGTACAAATGCATGGTAGGTTAGGCACTAGCCCTGGCTAATCATAGGGCTCTGTTATTATGTTCGTGCTTTAAAAAACATAGAAACTGCTAAAAATTTCTTCAAAATCAATCATGCAAGGGAAAAACAAACCCAAAAGAAAGTGTGCATTTCTTTGAAACGTCCTCACATGAACTTAGATATTGCGTTTCTTTGGTACTCTTCACATATAAATGCTTTTTACATTAGCTTCCAGCTGTTTAGTGTATCTTTCTCTGCCTACATTTACTATTTCTATTACTGTATTAGTGCCCCTGAAACATAAGTTTTTAGTGGCTTCACATCAGATGCATTAGGACCACATTTTAATATATATGTATCTTAGAAACTTTAAATTATTGTGATGCAATGCCTTAAAGATCCTTTTTGCAAGTTATAAGCATGAAGATATGTAGATAAGGGCCAGGAATGGGTAAAAGATTAAATGTAATAAAATCAATGTAATACACAGTATTGTTCTCTAATACCAGTGGGTATACAGCATTTCAAAGAGAAGGAAGAGCAATATTTGTTTCAATAAAAGTATTAACCAGTATATGTTTCCAACAATAAATTGCCATCAATTAAAATGTTCCATAATGAAATTTTGAGAACTCTTGTGTGATATTAAAAGTTAGAAAATCTTGTGAGCTATTGCACATGGTATGTAAATTTAGTTAAAGGTAAGGGAATTAGAAGCTGTCTACCTGAATAGGTGGATGATATAGTTTATATAAACATTGCATATGGCATGCTATTGACAATATCGAAAATTAGATGTATATGAAGAAATTATTGTACTGTAGGAGCTATAATACAATCCATAATTTAAAATAAACAACTATAATATTTCCAAAACACAAAGCAATTCAAGCTCTGAGTGTTTGGTTTAAAGGACTTTGTGATGCAAGTTTTACATATAACCATTGCTAAAACTGCTAAACTGCACATACGTAGTACATAGAGGAGGTATTGCATGCACCCAAATATTTGACACAGAGATCACTGCAAATACATTTGTTGAGGTCCCCTGTATAAATATAAAAATATTTTTAAAGAAAGGTGTGTGTGTGTGTCTTTGGACAGCAGAACCCAAAAGAGGAACAGCAGTTAAATATTGAATTTGGTATTTAACTTCAATATCTTCCAAGGATGCAACACAAAGATTTTCAAGAAAATTTTTAACTCCAAATTACTCTTTACATGGAAAATGTTAGAAATTTTCGATTTACTCTAAAATGGCTGATAACAATTTTGATTAAAATACCATGTGTTAAGATATTTTCATGACAAAAGAAATGTATATCTTGAATTTTGTGGGAATAACCTTTGAAGTCCTCTTAATTCTAAATGACTTGCATAACTCGTAAACCACAAGAGAGACAATATTTAACCACGCAGATAATGTAGATCTCAAAGTGTACAATTTGTCATATTTTTTACGGAGATAACCATTTCCGAGATATTCCTTATTATTGGTTTGAATTTTCAAATACTTCTACTTTTCTCAAATAGAAAGCTTTATTTGTGCTTTTATGTCTTGGCTGCAAAGAGAATGGAATTTCAAGGTCATCATGTAGTGACCTATTCCCATGGTACCTACAAGAAAATAAGTAACACCACCATATTTACTTTCTCTACTGGTAGGCAGAGAAAGTATTGTATTCCACCCAAAAATTTGATGTTGAGATTTCACTGGAAATATGTTTTGAGACCCCCTAAATCCAAAAAAAGCATTTGTAGAAAAAGGTCTGTGTGTGTGTGTGTGCGTGCGCGTGCGTGTGCCTGTGCCTGTGGTCAGCATAACTCAAAAATGAAAAGCGGGTTAAAAACCAAAGTTGGTATTTAAGCTTAATGTCTTTCAAGGGTGTGACATGAAGATTTTGAACAAAATAGTTCCACCCTAAACTACCCTTTACATGGAAAATTTTGATTTTCTTGAAAATGGCTCTAACAATTTTGATTAGAATGCCATATGTTTAAGATATTTGTATGACAAATGAAATGGATATTTTGAATTTTCTGGCTATAGTCTATGTAGTCCTGTTTACTCTGGATGACTTGAATAACTGTAAACTGTAAGAGATAGACAAAATCTTAGTGTACAAAAAATGTAGGTCTCGCTAAATCAAACAAATTATGTCTGAATAAATGTTTTTGTAGAGTGAACCATTTCGGAGCAATTCCTTGTTATTTGTGTCAGTTTTGGAAAACTTAAAACTTTCGTGAAATGGAACATCATTGTTCATTTTTTTATATGTTAAGGGTGCAAAGAAAACGAGATCTCAAAGCTTTAAAATATTTGACTATCGCACAAAGCCTACTATACTCTAACATTCCCCTGGTACCTATAAGAAAATAAGCAGTAAGACGACTTGTACAAATGTTTATCTCAACTAACACAAGATATAGTAATAAGAGTTTGTAAGAGTGGTTAGTACAAGAGTAAACAAAGTCATGTGAGTGCAACACATCAGATTTTTATAAATGTATCTGACTTATATGTAGTAGATACAAGAATACGTTTTTTAAGAATAGTTTGTTGAAAAATAGAGAAAGTCATGTGAATATAACACTACAGATTTTTATTTATTATTGAATTCATAGATTTTTAGCTTGGTTTCACTATCTAAGCCCCTCAGTAAATTTGCATTAGGGTTTGAGTTTTGTGGAGAATGTGTAGCTTACAGCTTTCAGTGTGTCACTGATTATAAAATGTGGTTTGGGCATCAAGAGCTTGTTTAAAAGTGTTAGTTATTGCTCATATTTTCAACAATTTTGTATTAATTAAATGAAGTTGATTTATTCATTTACTTTTCAACTGCCTTTTGAGGACCATATTATCATAAGTCCACATAATTCCAAACACACCTCTGCTCAGAATTGTGTATTCTTAAATCATTAACATTAAAGGTTTTGCAAAAATTTGCCATTATTACAAATTCTCTTATAGTGAACTATTGAAATAAGATCTGAAATTAACATTTTATATCCATGCCTGTTAAAAACTGAAAACATGACTTATGATACAGTGTTTCTCTATATAATTGCTAGATTAAACTTATTTGGGATGTGGCTATTTTGCTTAGTAATTTTCTAGGGTCCTGCTTTTTACTGAATGTCCCTCTGTATGTGTGGCATGTTGGAATTCCAATTTAATTTTGAAATTCTGTTTATCTGACTTAATGCCACTTAAGGTTGTGTATTTGCCATACTGTATACAATTTCAAGTATGTGTTCCAGTAAATATTATTTATTTATTTATGCCAACAAACTTACTGTTGGTGTTTTAAAACATATAAGCCATGTGTGGGCAATGTTTGAAAGGTAGAATCGGAAGTGAGAAACTCAGTGCCACAGCTTGGATTTGAACCACAGACGCTCTGCCTGGTAAGCGGATTCTATCTTTCAAACATTGCCCACACATGACTTGTGTGTTTAAAAACACCAACAGTAAGTTTGTTGGCATAAATAAATAATAATTACCATCTAAAGGGTATTTAATCCTGGGACATGAAGTACTTACGAAAGTAAGTACCATTGGGGTAATTGGGGTAATTGTCTCTGATGTGAGACTCCCTTTGTGATTTACTGGGAGAAATATGAATCGGTTGGAGAATTCAGCATCATTCTGGCTGGTTGTCAAAGTAGCTTAATGGTTAGAGCACCCACCTGGTAGGTGGAGAGTCTGAGGTTCTAATCCCAGCTGTGGCATTGAGTTTTTCATTTCCGATTCTATCTTTCTGTGTTCCAGTTTTAACATTGTTTGTATAGTGGGTCTTCAGATTTATTTGACCTTTCCACCAGTCAGTCGTCTATTCATGATGTCACTAGTTTAAAGTGAGTTTGTCCCAGTGTCTCTGTCAGAAGACTTGTGAAAGATTAGTGAAAGGGTCGGATATCAACAGTTTCAAAGTTGTCTGTGAAAGGGGACCTGTATTATACCTTTCCAGTATTTTACATTTGGAACTTCTTTCACATGGGTCTCATGAACTTGTGATATCAGCATATATACTCATACATAACTCAAATAATTGGAAGGATTTTATAGTGTAGTGTCTTGGCTTAATTGCACAACTTTTCCGTTACAAAAAAGCTTGTCCATGCTCTTTATAATAGTAAATGAAAACTGACTCACACAGAATAAATTAAGAAAACAACATACAAAAGCAAAATAATGGTATTGTAATGAAAACTACAAAACAATTGGAGCATATTAGGAATACATGAAAATTTAATGTCAGATTAGTAATCTTAGGTATGTCAATCTTTTAGTCCTTTTTATCATATTTTATCTTGGGACGATGAAATTCTGGGCAACAACAGAGAAAGTAATTCGCATAATGGACAACGTTTTAGTGATAGACTCCCCCACACATACTTCCAGTTAAAAAGTAGCATTCAAACATGCAAATTCTATGATTGGTGGTCACTTCAATCTTGCACACAAAGAACACACAAAATGTGCGTGAAAATGTGAAGAATAGTTCTGCACCATCCCTATAAATCCTGTTTGCAAAGTTGGAAATGCATGCAGTCCAAGGTTCACTTCCACATCTTTCCTTTGAGAGGATGGGGGGTTGCTGAACTAATGACATTCATTTAACTGACTGGTTTTGGTTGAATAAATCTGAAGACCCGGTATAATAGGGGGTGTACTTTTAGAATAAATATGGCTAAAACACTATTTAGTAGTGAGCTTTTTAACGAGTAATGACAGTTGCATCAGTGTAATTTGTACTTCATTGGTGATCCTGTTTTTGGCAGCAGTTATATTCTTTGCTATGGTGCGGCTCATCACCGGGCATCTTGCGTGCAGCTGAGGTTGCAAGCTGCCTAGTGAAGGGCAACATTATGGTAAAGACGAGCTACGAGTGTATCCTCTATGCAATCATTGACTTTAAGTGCTTAAGAATGAACACAATGTTATGGGGACCTTTCTAAGTTCATACTATATATAGAATTACTTTTTTCTAATAAAACTGAGATATTTAATACTGTAGTCAGTTCGAAATTATTTTAATTGTTAGAAGTTTATCAGCATTTGGAAAATCTTTTCATATTTTGAAATGGCATGTTTTGAAATTATATAATTTTGAAATCATCCCCCTCCCCTAGGTCTTTTGGGGAGTATGACTTCAGAATATGCCGCTTCAGGCGATATCGCTTGCAGGCACACCAGATAACACTGGAGCAATCCCATCAGCAGCTAAAGCCGAGCTCCACACATAACCCTATTCAAGAACTGTTCAACTCTCAAAATTGTCTCCAACTAAATTGAATGTTTAGAAATTTTCACATCTGCCATGTCGACAGTTGTCAAACAAAAGCTTCCTTCTTAACTCCAAATCAATCTAAACTGAAACAGGCTACCTTAAAACAACCAACCTATCCAGTAAATTCCTTTCTGCAATTAAACCCCTTTAAGGTTGAGTATGCAGCAAAATCGTCAGGCTGAACCTCAGCCTGCCAGCAACTTGGACGGATGGACCCCTCCCCCTACACAGATAGTTTGTTATTATAACAACCTGTAACTTGATAACATATCTAAAAATCAATATTTTTCAAAATAATACAGAACATATACCCAGGACCAGTAGATCCAGATTTTTTTTTAACTTTTACACAAATTTATTAATATTTATGCACAAACACTGCACTTTTAAGTACAGTTAAGTATTGAATATTGTGAAGTATATTTCATTTTTAAAATTTAGCTTCTTTTTAAAAAAAATTGTAATCATTTCTGCCATTTTTTTCACCATAATTTAAATATGTCCTAAAAAGAATATACCCTTTATTTCGAAATATTGAAACCTTGAATGTTGCTAATTTAACTTATTCAGAAAGGGTTGGAACAGTTTCGTAAGGCATTAGTAAAATGAAGCAAAGAGCACTAAACTTGTAAACAGTTTGCAAAATGCTCTATCTTTGACCAGAACATAAATTAGAAAGTTTTGTAAATACTTAAGATTGTCTGTCAAGATATTATATAATTCCTTGCAATTTTGGGAGTAAATTTGTTGTATTAAATTTTAAAATCTCAATCTATGTAATAATAAACTGTTTCCAGTTTAAAGGCTCAACTATATGCAGCAGTGTTATTTTTAACAGTTTTACTATCATCAAGGAATCTATTTTGGGTAGTGTAGGAAGTGCAGCAGAAGCTAAACTGCCTCTGTCATATTCACTAGTATTTGTAAAAGGGGGTGATTCTGTAGAGTGAAAGGCAAAATACATAAATAGCAAATTATGTTAACATAAAGTTTCTGTAAGCAATTCTAAAAATATTAGTCATATTTCTTCCTTTGCGAGCCGGCATATGTAGGCAGAGAAAACAAAACATTCTCAACACCTGAGTGTAAGTATTTTGGAAACCCAAGTTGAAGTTAATCATGTTGTTTTCTAGTGCCTTGCATCTGGCAATGAAGCCATTAGCATTCGTGCTTTCCAATACTTCTGAACTGTATTGAAGTTAATCATAAAGAGTCAAAACCATTGTATTTCATTGAGAAGTAATGTAGATATTGCCACTTTCTCTGAGCTTATACAACCTGGCTTCAGACCATATCCGTAAAGAGTTTCCATTGAACGAAAGTACTGCAGAATATGGATACTCAGCCCTTATGCTCCCAATTTGATAGTTATGGGATTTGCAGTTGACTCACTCATAACAAACAGCAAAAATTTTACAAAATCTGTAATCAATATCACACTCAAAACAGTCCCAGAAATAGAATTAAATATTAACTTTAAAAGGTCAAAATGCATATCAATTAAAAAGGAAAATGTGCTGTATCAGCCTCTGATTTGATTCAGGATAAAATAATTTCTTCAGTTGCCATAAAGGAAAATATCTGATATGCAGGCACACCTTTTGACTGCTGAAAAAGTATGGAGAAGTTTAAGAAAATAGAATACTTGACAGTAATGTTGCCAAATATTGGCTTCTTGATGCGCAGTACCACTAAGCCATGCCAACTTGACATGAAGAAATACACTGCTAGATAAAGAGTGTATGATAACTACGAATCAGAGAGGAACACAGGTAAAGGAACGGAAGCATGATCTAAAACTGAAACAATGGAATAGAAACTTGAACTAGTGGAATAATGTAAATAAAGGAGATGTAACAATAGCAGAAAGTGTTATGAAGTAAAGTTTTGCTTTTTTCTCATTCCCCCTGTAGGTGTTATTATTAATGGAAATCTGCATTTCAAAGTACGTTGAAATCAAAAGTAATTTACTAGTCATTTCCAGTAAAATCTAATGTTTAAAGCATTCTGTTTGTCAGTCACCTACCACACGTCACATTCTTATAAAACTTTGTATTTGTCACGTACATTATGAAATACAGGATGGGAGAAAAGTCATTACATTAATTTAAACCAGTGAAATATCTTGGTATTTGGAACACATTTTGTATCTTACGTTGTTGTCTCTGACCATTTCATACGGAGATATTTTAGTTTTGTCAAAAACAAGAGACAAACTGGCAACGCTGCAGATTGTGTGGGTGTCACATTCACTAGGTCAGTACATAAGCACGTGTCAGTACTGCTACTGCAGCGGGGCAGTTCATGAATGTAAACGTAAGGATATACCATGCCTGCTAAGTCGTAATAAATAAGTACATTTGAATTCTCCAGTAATGCATACTATAACCTAAACTCACAATCTAAGGATATTGTTCATCATTTCATTCAACATCAAACTTAAATCGTTTTGTAGCTGATACTACTGTAATTTAATCAACCAAACCATCTCTCTGACTTGTAAACACAAACAAAAGTACATTTGTAGGCTCTTACAAAGTGTACCAAATGATATTTTTAATGCGGCAGCAAAAGAATAAGCAAGGAACGAAATGGTTCACCCACTTCACAGGTATTGTTTAAAATATGCACCATTTGCGCACTTGCAAGCTTCACACGTTCTGAACCAATTACGTTGCACTCTAACAAAAACACCCACATTGTTGCGTATTTCCTCCACAACCAGATAAATGTGTTCTCTCAATTGATTGATTGATTTTGGTTTAAGGGCGCTCAACTTCTAGGTCATCAGCGCCCTATGTGTTCTCTCAAAGATTCGAGGTCAGTAATTGCCTTTTTGTAGATCCTGCTTTTCATATCTCCCCAGAAAAAAAAAATAACCAGAGGATTGATACCAGGTGGAAGGGAATTTAATTTATTAATTAATTTTTTTATTTTAATTTTTTTAAATTAATTTTTATTAATTAATTAATTTAATTAATTTAAACCAGTGGTAGATCTTGTATTTGGAACACTTTTGTCTCTGACCATTTCCTATGGAGATGGTTTTGTTGAAAACAAGTTAGCGACACAGCAAATTGTGTCTGTCACTTTCACTCGGTCAATACATAAACAAACATGCGTCACTACTGCTACCACACATATTGTGAACGTCTTCTTCCATATTTATTGTTTGGGTGCAGGCCAACCACAACCATAGCCTGCCAAAACATTAGACGAAAGTGAAAGTGCCCGACCTGTGTACATCAAGAAACCAGGTTAACTCCCTGACCAGCCTCAACGCATTGTTGTCGACATACCTCGCTTCTGAAAGAGCTGCTCAGAATATTCCTTCACGTCTTTTAAGTGATTAATTATTTCGAAACTCTGATGTCCCATAATTACTACCAAAGTTATATCAGAAATGTTACTCTGTACATCTTACAAGTAACAAACTGTTATCTTTGTACATTCTTGTGAAATTACATATTCAATTTGGAACAAAAATCATTTATTTTTTCGAAATCGGCTGACCAAAAAATAAAATGTCAGACATTTTTGTGTGTAATGCTTCTGTGAAGCACATAGATGAAATGACTTCCCTTCCACCCAGCATATTCATATTGTACGGTTATCATTGTTATCACAATTGCATGAGATTATGATTATGATTTCAATTATTTCAGGTTATATGGTTTATACCTTCAAAATGCAACTTTGTGCTTCTTTCATAAACGTATATTTAAGAAATATATTCACATTTAAGGTTATCTATCTCTGCACAATTGCATGGGCTAATGAATTCATAGTTATTTCCACTCATATGGTTTATGTCTCTAAAGTGCAGCTTGACTCAACTTTGTATTTTATAAACGTATAACTTACGAATATGTGTTTCCATTTAAGGTTATCTACCTACTACAGAACTGTATGAGCTTATGATGTCATAGTTATTTCAGGTTATGTGATTCATAAATTAATTTATTTCATCACAATATGAAGGAATCCTCATTTATTCTGTAATTGTGGTGCTCAGTGTTACCTTTGGGAGATCTTTTGGGTTGAATTGTGTAATGTATGCATAAGTAAAACCTAGTTTCCTGCCTTCAGTTACCGAAATTCATTATTATGAACGAGAATAAAGTTTCTCGGCTTCTTCGTATCTACGTCACTTATGTACACGCATTGCAGTTATCTCCATTCTTATCTTTACACATTGCCATCTACACAATTCCAATGTCAGTCAAATTATATTTTACTACACTCGCTACTTTCATTTCTCATACATAGGTGCCCTGTGTTACGCAGTCCCTAACCTCGTATTTGACAACATTACCTACTTGACTATGACTCCTCCCTGCGAAAAATTCAATCCTATCCAGCTCATTTGGCCAAAACTCATTTATTCATTCTAAAGGGTGCCCAGTAATAGAGTACCTGAAAAGTTTCATGATATCATAATTAAAAACAGCCAGAAATAAACTACCAGCAGATCTCTATGGTTTATTTGGAGAAGAAGTCTAAAAGTCATTCAAACTAAGTAGGAATGTACTAGATACAGTATAATCCAGGCTTGTTGCCGTGGTCTCCTTCCCAGACGTTTCGTCTGCGACTGCAGTAGACATCTTCAGTGGTAGTAGTGAGGTCGAAGTACTAGTACTGAAGATGTCTGCCACAGTTGCAGACGAAGCATCCGGGAAGAAGGGGCCCAATAGACCATGGCTCACAAGCCTGGATTATACTGTATCTAGTATTGAGACCAACCATGAAAGCCTTAGAACTTTGATTAGTAGGAATGCTTCAATATTTGAATGCAAGCTGGCAATTTCTGGAAATGGCTGATGTATGGGAGCCGTCATACATCCTACCATCAGATGAGAAGCAGGCAAAAACGTTGCTTCAATATATGTTGGTTGAGAATATATCTTAATAATCCAAAAATTAGAGTATCAGGAAACCATACTGTGGAATTTAAGATTTATTCTTTAGTTTTTAAAACATTATTTCTTAGACATAGTTGATGTTGGGAATATTTTAAACTAAGGGCCCACTGCTTCCCTTCAATGTAATCCATTCAGTATGCATTTATATGTGTGTTCGTCAGTATCATAAAAGTTTACTGTTCTTTTGGAGGGGTAGAGAGGTTTCTTGCCCCACTATTTATCAGATCTCTTGGAGTCGAGAGCTACAAAGTTTTCAGTTTTTCTTAAGTTGTCTAATGCTGAATGGTATAATATGGTAAATATTAGTTTGTTGAAAATTAATTGACTTTTGTAAGTCAGCCAAGTGTTTTAAAGGCAAACCATGAAAGCAAAAGCTTGCACGGGGCAATCTAATAAGATAAAAGTTATAATTTTGTTTGTAGTGGTGGTGTTATGTAGAACAAAATGTGATACTCATTGCTTGTAATTTACAGGAGTGGTGGACTTTCTGTCTACTGAAATATCAACATCGAAGCAGAAGAAATTTAGTCTGGTGACCTTTGTTGATACTCCTGGTCTTGTAGATGGAGATATGCAGTATCCTTTTGAAGTTAATGAAGCCATTATGTGGCTTGGTAAGTTTAGCTGAAATACACTTATATTTGTTTAGAAATACAGCTTGAGAGAGAGAAGAGAGGAGAGAGTGATTTTACAGTACAGAATAGTCAGTATTTACTATTAATGAAGTTCTGAACAGTAATTATCTGATTAATTAATTATAGGAATTTAATAAGGGTGATATTGAAATTTTGATAGTTGTATCACTATGCCACTTACACTTCAATTATGAGGGACAAGTTGGGGAGCCCTTGCTTTCATTTTCAACCTGGGGGGGGGGGGGGTCAGACTGCCATTGCGGGTTGTAGTGGCTGCAGCCTTCTCGCTGGCCACAGAACAATGAGCTTCACCCGGCAGAATTTTGAAATTTGAAAAAATGGTTTTTGTTCCACTTAATATATATGAAGTGATATAGATAGTGAGACTTTTCAAATGTTTTAGAAGTATATGAGTTGACCGTTAGACACTTATAGTTTCACTTATACTTATTTTTGTTTGGATGCGTTACAAAGACCAGCGTCTTCATTCTCAGTGGTTTCTAGACTGGCTGTTGAAGAGGAAACATCTATTGTGGTAGTGACTGTGCTGCTATCTGACTTGCTGGATATACATTTCATTATATTGCCTGCTTGTGGAATATCAAAATTAATGACTATGTGAACATTTAAACAGAATTGGGATATATTCTTCACCACTCTGTCCTCTATGTGATCTGCAAGAGGAAATGGATCGAGACCACCTTCAAATATGCCCGGCCACTTCTAGTGCCCCATCCATCAGTGAAAAATATTGGAGAGCAAGAGGATTAATGACTTCATTGTCAGAAATCCAGCATTAGCTAACAACATTCTTCATAATGTGTGTTTTCTCCCAAATTATCAGTTCTGCTTTTGTTTTTGTGTGTTTTAGTAATTTAATATCCTGTTCTATGATGTGCTGAACTGAGCAGAAGTAATGGGCTATGGCTGATTTGTCGATCTGTTTGAATGTTATGTTTCTAATGTGCTCCTTCAACATGTTTTAAGATTAGAAACATAACATTCAAACAGTTCGACAAATCAGCCATAGCCCATTACTTCTGGCCAACTCAGCACACCGGATATTAAATTACTAAAACATGCAAAAACAACAGCAGAACTGATAATTTGGTAGAAAATACATATTATGAAGAATGTTCACATAGCCATGAATTTTGATATACCACAAGCAGACGACAATGAAGTTTATATCCAGCAATCCAGATAGCAGCACAGTCACTACCAACAGATGTTTCCTCTTCAACCGCCAGTCGAGAGACTGTTGAGAATGAAGACTCTGGTTTTCGAGATGCGTCCGAACAAAAATAAGTGTAAGTGAAACTATAAATGTCTATAGGTCGAATCATATACTTATAAAACAAATGGTTATTGTGGTGCCATATTAACACGTTTTTGGCTGACATCAATTCTGATGATGAGAGCAATTAACAATTAGACCGGCCAAGGCACAAAAACATGTAAGTGAAGTGGTGTTCTAATTCAACTCAGTTTTTCCATAAATTTAAATTCACATTGCTGTTACTAGCTTATTGAAACATACAAATCCACAATGGATTACTACTAGTTGTAAGCACTATTCAACCACAATATGAGTGTACTTGGAAAAGACAGGACTGTTTTGTTGATAATCTGTAACATTGTCAAGTCTTGGGATCAGAGGGACTTGAGGGACAAGGCAATAGTAGGAATGTATAGTTAGTTGCACAATGAAAACGGTACTACATTTTCAAGTCTGAGCTCACCAGCAAATGCAGCTCAGAACTGCAGATGTTATCATTATGCACATGATCTTCCAATGCCCCACCTGCTTGTTCCGTAACTAGTTAGTTCCTCTTCCCACCAAGTGCACTCATATTATGGCCAAGTACCAACATGGTCCAATTAATTTTATTGTATTTGAGTTCAAATGTGAAAAACTTACACTATGCATAAAGGAATGTTAGCAATGTTTGGAAAATGTTAAGATCAACATATAACAAGTTTTTACCAAACCAAAGGTTAAACCGGAAGAATGGATGGGGTATTTCAAAATGCTAATCAGGGAGGGCTGTGTCTTTAATGCAAAGCCAAAGTTGGACTTTGGAATGATTGTCAGAAATATTGGATAATGAAGTAAGGGATGAAGAGGTAGTCAAACAGGTTAACCCTTTCATGCCTGGTGTGTATTATAAGATACATAGGCTTTTTTTCCTATTTGTACTAGTTTTAACTTTTTTTCTGCTATATTCTTGTTATACTGTCTGTCACTAATTAAAAATACATATTTGAGACGTTTTGAATTGTAAAAAATTATGTTTTTTACAATTTATATTGTAGTGTTTTTTTTTATATAAGAAAAGAAGCAAAATCCATGCAACCGCAGTCAAATGATCCCCCGTCATCATCCATGTGTGCCATCACACTGATTATTTTGCGTGGGCCCTCCCCGTCCTTTACTACAGGCACATTTGACTGTGGTTGCCGAGACTCAAATGCACGACCTCAGGCTTTGAGTGCATGGCCAGTGCAGTACGTGTTGCCTTAATGATCATGGCTATTCAAGCCAGCAGGCTGAAGGTGTCCCAGACTGCCTAATCTAAACCGGCTTCGAATTAGAGGAAGAATGGCATAAGTAGCAAAAAATTCAGGCATGAAAGGGATAAACTGATGGGGGGGGGGGGGGGGGGGGGAACAAAGCACCAAGAATAGATTGAATCCCACCAGAATTCATGAAGGAATGGTGTAGTGATAACAGAACCAAGTTATTCACTAATATGTTTACATAACTCAATTAAAGAGAAGGGATATATACCAGAACAATGGAGGAAAGCAATAATCCACCCAACCTACAAAGGCAAGGGGAGCACAGACAATCCCAATAATTATAGGAGTATTGCACTATCATCAAATTTAGGAAAAATATTTACAGGAATTTTATCTCATAGATTAAAGAAATGGATAGAGGAGTATAATATTTTATCTGAATTTCAAATGGAGTTTCACAGGGGAAGAAGAACTGTAGATAATTTATTCATAATAAAAACATTAGTGGACAAATATTTAAAGGACAAAAGAGGGAAACTGTACATGGCATTTATAGACCTTGAGAAAGTGTATGATAGAATAGACCTAAATCTGCTATGGTATAAGCTCTTGAGCAAGGATGTAAGTTATCATACGGTGAATATCCTTAAAGCCCTATATGAGGAGAATAACTTTCGCATGAGAGTAGGGGAGGTATGGGTAACAGAGGAAATAATTCAAAAGAAGGGACTACGACAAAGATGTGAACTAAGTCCAGTGTTATTCAATCTGTTTAAGGATGATATTCTAACCGAGATAGGAAAAGAGAACAATTTTTTGCCAGTAATAAATAATGTGACAATTCCGGGATTACTGTTTGCAGATGATTTAGTAGTAGGATCTATTACACCGATGGGCTTAACACAGTACCTGCAGCAAATAGATAAATACTTCAGTGAATGGAATTGGAAGGTAAACCGGAATAAGACTCAAATAATAGTAATCAAGAAAGGTGCGAAATTGAGCAATTTTGAAAAGTGGAAGAAAGGGAACCAAGAGTATAAAGTGGTTAGAGATTGTATATATTTAGGATTCAAAGTGGATGGAGGGGGAAATGGGAGAAACAGAAAAAGTTGGCTTTTGCTAAAGGGAAAGAAGCATTAGCAGCAGTTAGAGGGTGCAAATACAGAATACTAGATAAATGTCAGGTGGTTAGAAAAAATATGCAAAAAGCTATATGGGAGTGAAATTTGGGGTCTGGAGAGTGGATGGGAAGCCGTGGATGCAGTACACAGGATTTTTTGTAGAGAAGTTTTGGGACTACCAAGTGCCACAGCAAAGGAATTTGCTCAAATTGAATTGCACAAAGTAGGAACAGGAGGTGTGATTATGGAGAGAGCACTTAAGTTTTAGTTTAGAATTCTTAATCTAGATGAAAAGAACCTGTTAAGACAATGCTTAGAATACCAAGAAAAGGGTATAAAAGGTATTGGATGGTACTACAGTACACAATGTAATCTGGAAAGCAATGGTATGGGGGAAATTTGGAGAATGAGGGAAAACAATGTAAAGGGCTTCTGGAAAGGAGTTAGGACAAGATTGGAAGACATGGGAATACAAACAAGGTTTGGGGACATAGCTGGAAAAAGATTATTAGAATTGCACTTTACAATTAAAAGTATATGGGAAAGAGAAGTATATATAAACAAACATTTAAAGAACAAAGAGAGGGTATAGCATGGGTGAGAGCGGGTGTGTGGAGATAGAAGGGGGTGAGAAGAGGATTTACGCAGAAACAGTGCCCAATATGCGGGGGAAAATAAGATTTAGAGCACATAATATTTGAATGTAAAGGGACAGAGCTTTGGAGAAAAGAATATATTAATGAGAAATGGTGTAAAATGGATAGGAAAATGTTAACTTAGCAAATCATTTTGATTATAGTTTCATTTGTGATTTTCAATATAATCAGTAACTCGCAGTTTGCATGTATGGCAGGTTCTTCACTGTACAAGCAGTCTCTTGCATGTTCTCTTCTGCTTTCATTTTTTTTCCCTTGGCTACCTTGAAATCCCTTACAATCTGTGATCTTCTTTTACCCTAAACTTCTTCCCCATCACTACCTCTTCAAGCACAACTCCTACCAATCAGTTTCTTCTCATCCAGCACTATAGTCAGTTTTGTTTATTCTTCCTGATCAGTTTTGATATTCTTCGTTTGCCTACTCTTTCTAAAGTAACATCATTATTTTTCATGTGCTCCATTCTTCTGCATACCTACCTTTTAAAATGCCTCCAGTTGTTTCTCCTGACTTTGTAGAACAAATTTCTATACTATACAACACTATGCTCAACACAAAGTGCTTCAGTAACCTCTTCTATATTTCTTTGTTTATGAATCCAAGAAGAACACTTTCATTTTCTGTTTAGTGCCTTCTTTGCCATTGATGTCTTACGTTTTGACTTTTTGGCACCAGACCATGTTACTATATATTTATGCCAACAAACTTACTGCTCGTGTTTTTAAACACACAAGCTGTGTGTCTCACTGTCTCACTGGCAGGTTGTCATAGCAGCTTAATGGTTAGATCAGCCACACGTAAAGCGGAAGGTCTGGTTCAAATCCCGGCTGTGGCATTGAATTTTTCACTTCCTATTCTACCTCTCAGACCATGTTACTGTTTATAGTACATCCCAAGTATCTTTTTATATTCAGAGTTCTTAGAGTGAACATTAAGTTGTACATTTTTTAAGTGCTGAGTTATCTCTTTTGCTTCTTGAGTACTAATGTAGTGAGCATGTATAATTTCAAAAGCCAGTATTAGTGTTCTTCTCCTTAAACATTTTACTTATAAAAATATGAAAATAAGTGATAATGGGTAGAGAAATTGTGAGACTACACACCAGTTATTTTTACTTTCTCTACTGGTAAGCAGGGGAAGTATTATATTCTACCCAAAAAATCGATGTCGAGATTTCACCGGAAATATATGTCCTGCGTGTGTGCGTGCATGTTTGGACAACATAACTCAAAAACAAAAAGTAGGTTAAAAACCAAAGTTGGTATTTAAGTTTAATTTCTTTCAAGGATATGACACAAAGATTTTGAAGAAAATATCCCCAACCTAAACTACCCTTTACATGGAAAATTTTTTGAAAATATTGATTTTCTTGAAAATGGCTCTAACGATCTTGATTAAAATGTCATATGTTTGAGATATTTTTATAACAAATGAAATGTATATCTTGAATTTTCTGGCTATAGCCCCTGTAGTCGTATTTACTCTGGACGATTTTTCCATAACTGTTTATCCGTTAGAGATAGACCATATCATACTATACAAAAAATGTTGTTGTTGTTAGCTAATGCTGGATTTCTGACAATGAAGTCATTAATCCTCTTGCTCTCCAATATTTTTCACTGATGGATGGGGCATTAGAAGTGGCCGGGCATATTTGAAGGTGGTCTCGATCCATTTCCTCTTGCAGATCACATAGAGGACAGAGTGGTGAAGAATATATCCCAATTCTATATATTCTATATATACAAAAAATGTAGATCTTGCTAAAATATACAATTTATGTCTGAATAAATTTTCTTGTAGAGTGAACCATTTTGGAGACATTCCTTGTTATGTGGGTAAGTTTCGGAAAACTTAAAACTTTCGTGAATTTGAACATCGTTGTTCATTTTTTATATGTTAAGTGTGCAAAGAGAATGGAATCTCAAAGCTTTAAAAGATGTGACTATCGCTCAAAGCCTACTGTATTCTAATATTTCCCTTGCACCTACAAGGAAATAAGCGATAAGAGTTTGTAAGAATGTTTAGTACAAGAGTAGAGAAAGCCATGTATTCTAATATTTCCCTTGCACCTACAAGGAAATAAGCAATAAGGGTTTGTAAGAATGTTTAGTACAAGAGTAGAGAAAGCCATGTGAGTGCAACACATCAGATTTTTTTAAATGTTATTTATGTACATTTTGTTTTTAAAATTTTTTCTTCTTCTGCTTATCATCATCATCATACTCGCTAGAATTTATCACTAATAGCATTTTTCTTAGAATGTTTTCCATATTTCCCCTTCAGCTCATACTGACTTATATAGTAGTATAATCAGCAAATCCTATTAATTTCCTCCTCCTGTTCCTATTGTTCCTGTGGTAGCATACAGACCCTATATTGTATGATAATCATTTAATTTGTGCATGTGAATAATTATTTTGAAAAACTAACTTTATTTACTCTTGATTGTTTCAGGGAAGATGGCAGATCTTATATTTACTTTCTTTGACCCAATTGGTCAAGCTCTCTGTAAAAGAACTTTGAATCTCGTGGAAAAATTAAATGCATCACATACAGAAAAGATGCGCTTTTATCTGTCTAAAGCAGATGATGCTGGGAACGAATCTGATAGGCAGAGGTAATTTGTGTTTTCTAGATTATGCCCTTGCTTTTGTTCATACTTGCACTTGAAATGTATTACTATGCACTCTTGCATGCAAATGGTGTCATCCCATGAGATCAGATGATCAGGAAATGTGCTAGCTTAGAAACAATATGTTTTGTTCAAATCTTGCCTTCTCATGTAAATGAGAGGCAATGATCATGCACCTCTTCACTCTGGATCTAATAATGAGCTTAGCCAATCAAAGTGACTTAGTGTCATTCTAGCTTATTTTCCATAATGTTTAAAGGGGTTTAATTGTATGTACATTTAGTGCATGGAATTTGTATCATAGCAAGTTCCAGTATAGGTGTACTTTCTCAATTTTTTCTGTATGTGGTACTTGAGTATAAGTGGGAGTGCACAGGACACTGGTCACATCCATCTGACTGCACGGTTGGCCACAGACAGAAAATATGCTTACATTTCTCAAAGAATGTTGAAAAAGAACATTTCTTCACCAGATCGGGTCTTTTCTTTCACAGTTCCTTAAGAAATTGTTCCAGTATTGTGGCATAATATGGGTCTATGGTTGTTTTACCCTTTTCAAGGTAGTGGATGAATATCACATCTTGGGAATCCCAAAAGATGGCTGCCATGATTTTTCCTGTTGATGAAACGGTTTTCACTTTCTTTGGCGTATATGCGCCGAAGGAAATCCATTGCTTGGATTGTTGCTTTGTCTCAGGCTGACAGTAATGGATCTAGCTTTTATCAACTGCTGCAAAAACTCATTTGGGTTGCGCTGCATCATGTTTAAATGGTCACACAATTCCAAGCAGTTGCGGCATCCATCTTGCTGACAGATTTCTCATACACAAATATTCGTGCAGGGTATTATATACCCATTCATTTGAGATGTGTAGGCTCTTGTCTATCTCACAGATTTTCACTCATTGGCCTTCCCTCACAATATCCAGAACTTTGCTTCCCATTTCTTGTTGTGACATCAACCAGCCTGTCCTGTGTGCTGGGCACCTTTCGTGCTTGAAAGGCCACATCGAAATTCTGTGAATCACTCATGAACCATGCCATGTTGTGGAGCAGTCTCCATAATAATTTTTTAGTATTTCTTCCACTTCCTTCACTGTCCCACCATTAAAAGAATGTTTTTTGCAAATGCGAGATTGATTTTCTCCATTTTCTATGAAGCAACACAAAACTAGAGCTTTCACAGGCTCCCTATGATGCTCTAACATGCAGATAATTTCTAGAATTGTACACAGAATAGGTGTACGGCTTTGTTGCCAACAATAAACCTGTGCTTCGTGCAGGATTTCTTCTCAAAGTCACAGACTTATCAAACTGCTCTCGTACATATCTAGGTCCTTATAGTGTAGTACCTTCTTGATTTATATAGTAGCTACATAAGAGAAGAAGGCCAAGCTTTTAGATTTTTTGTGCTGTTGGTAATAGAAACATAAAAATATAAGCAGATTATGTTTACATTTTAAAACATTTTTTATCTTTTATGGTAAAGAGCTATGATATAATTAGAAATATTTGTTTTTTTTTCTAAAGAGTGATGATGCAGATTGTACAAGAATTGTGCAAGAGGCCTGGTCTGAACAGAACTGGTTTTGATATGCCAACAATATACATCCCAGATTTAAATAAGGTAAGGTACAGAAGTTAGTTGTTTAGGTTTTGTGAAGTCTTCAAGTTCAAACAGTTTTATATTTTTATAAAGGAGCAGTCCGCTATAAAATTGGAAATTATAATCATGTTATAGGATTTTTATGTAAGCAATCCTGATATATAAATATTTGTCATATCTCACTGTGTCTTTCAGTATTTGAGATATTAAAGACTGGTTCACAATAGCTTAGAACAGTAACCTGAACGAGAATGACAAAGTTAACATATATGTAAGTTAACGGGTTCTCTTTAAGGACACTTGGTAGTGATTTTGGATGAAAATATGGATTTTGGGTTTTTTGTACAGTATGAATCTACATAATCTAAAGTAAGAACAAATTAGAAACTAAAAGCTTCACTTATCTTAGTAATATTGCAAGATCTTATGCAGTTAACACGTTTCAAGTATAGCTTTGAGAATGAGCTGGAATCAACTTGAAACGTGTTAGCTGCATAAGATCTTGCAATATTACTAAGATAAGTGAAGCTTTTAGTTTCTAATTTGTTCTTACTTTAGATTCTTGTTGCTTCACTGTTAATAGCTTCGTTATTGCTTTATGAATCTACATACATAGTTTGCAGAACATGCCCATTATAAGGTTTTGTGTGTTTGTGGCAATTAAGTGCATTTAAACGGGGTTTTAAATATGGCGGCCAGGCTGCTATGCCCCTTTTACTCTGCATTTTCTCTTCTGCTTATAACAAGCCAAACTGCATGTAATAGGTTGCTGCTTGGAACTTTTATTGTTTTAGAGTTTTATTGTGACTGCTGGCAGCACTTTTTCACTAGAGTTTATTTGCCACCATTTCAAAAGCTAGTTTGTATAGTGAATGAGGTTGTGTTTTCTCCAATTTATTGCAGTTTTTTGCGGTTTTATAAGTGTTCTAGTGAAATAAAACCATGTGTAGGATGAAGAAGTTTGGGAAAGGGAAATACTATTCTAGAAAGTCAGCACATTTGAGTGTGACAAGTCCCCAAACTAAAACATTACCAACAACTCTTGTGTTGAATCAAGTGCCAGTTGCAGAGCAGTCTGCATCAGTCAGTGCATCCAAGACCAAACTTAATTACTCTGCTCAAGATGGTGATAGTTTTTTTTATAAATAATTATTCTTCTAGTGGACTTACTTGATATGGAAATACTGTCAAGTTTAGTGAATAAGTCAGTGAAGTGCATAAAGTGTGATGCATTGGACAGTATAACATTGGTACAAAGTGTGAAAAGTAGAAGGGGGTTGGCCACTAAAATTCAGGTTTCACTCAGCAAATGTTCAAACAAAGAATCAGGAATGAGCTCTAAAATTGTAGAACATAGGTATGAAGTTAATTTAAGGTTATGTTATGGATTAAGGTGCATAGGTAAGGGACAAAGAGCAGCACAGATTTTATGTGGAATAATACATGTACCACCACCACCTGCAAAGCTTCTGCTATATTATCAAACCTTAGTTTTTTTTTTTTTAATTAACGTCCTCCAACATTGTGTCATATCGGACAAATAAATGAAATGGGTGAAATGATGCTCAAATGAGCCCGAGGTTCATGGAGCTTTAAGTTACCTGACATTCGTCTTCTCAGGGTAGGGAAAACCTCGGGGAAAAAACCTTACCCGGATAACTTACCCTAAGCGAGATTCGAACTCGCGACCTCTTGAACGTGAGGCAGAGACGCTAACCATCACGCTATCAAGGTGGGCATCAAACCTTAGAGCAACCTTTTCAGGTAGTGTCAGAAAACAGCACGAAAAATGCTGCCCAAGAAGCTGTAAGGTTAAATAATAACTAAGGATATTGCAGCTGCCTTTGATGCTTCTTGGCAATAATGTGGGGCATTCATGGCTGAACGGTGTAGTGTCAGGTACACAATATTATCTTCTTTGCCATTTTTTCTTTTTTTTTCTAAACTTTAGGTACACTTCTAGAAAACTATAATAGATAGAACTTAGAAGTTTTTGTGTATATGCAGAATATACTGATCTAAACAGCCAGTGAAAGCTTCATATGTTACACTTTCATGAAATTCCTCAAAGAAATACTTTCATGTATAAAAAATAAAATAAAGAGTACATTATTATTTACGTTTTAAATTGCTATTATTGATTAAAATGTCTTAATGGTTCACTAGCTATGTTGAATAGCATGTTTGTAAAGTGGTTACAAAGTTTGAAGTGTGTCACTTTAACTGTTTAGGAGAAAAGTGCACCTAAAGAAGAAAATGCGTGAACATTTTTGAAAATTTTGTGTTTATAGGAATATCAATAGAGCAAAAATTATTAACTTTATTTATGATTTGATTATGGTTTCTGAATCAGAAGAGGCTGATATATATAAACGGTAAAAGTTTCATTATGATAGATTGCATAGCTTTCAAGAAACACTGACATATATTGCATTGAAATTCTACATGGAAATTGCTACTCTGACACTACCAAGTGTCCTTAACTGCCAGTCGAGAAACCGTTGAGAAACATGTCCAGATAAAAGTAAGTGTAAGTGAAACTATAAGTGTCTGTAGGTTGACTCGTACACTTCTAAAGCACATGTGAGTGTTCACAATTAAATGGAAACTTTCCCAGATTGTGGTAACAGTAAAGAAGACTGGCCAAGTTTTAATGTTCTAATTCCTGGGCAGGACATATTAGACTCTTCACTGTAGAAATTGATCTAGTTGGCCATGACATAGCTGCTAGATCGATCTCTAAAGTCGCAGGTTGGGGAAATAAAACTAAGAAATTCTAGCATATCTATGTCCTCACCTTAGATCTTGACACCTGCAGATCCACTGGGTGTTAGTTCTTATAGCGTAAGCATCGTCTGTAGTTTGTTTATATGCAACTCAAAACTGCTATTGGCCTAAAAAGTGATAAAAGCTAACAAAGAACAACAAACAACATAACTTACATTATGAATTAGGAATGAAGCTTGTTACGACTGGGGGAGTCGGAAATATTAATGGATCTGCATTTAGAATTTCAGATTTTGACATTGGCTAACATGCATTATGTTGACTGAATTGGAAGTAGGTGAAAAAACATTATTGGTCAGTTAGAAACAAGTGAAATCCCAAAGTGCAAAATCAACTTTCCACTTTGTGAACCAAGATGTTGTATGCTGTTTTGCCTCCCATTCTCATTTTCATTTTGATTTCCATTCTTGGTTGGTTGTTAAACTGGCCTTAAGGTATTCAAGATGTTCTTGGGCTTCGAGCCAGGCCTTAGGTCTTAATGCCTCCTGGTAAGATGATCAACACTAATTTTTACTATGTAGAGTGTATAAACAAACATTTGTATGATAGAAGCAGTCACTAAACCCTTAGGATGTGCCATCAGTGTATAATTATTGTAAAGTTAAACAGACTGTTACAGTCTATATGTATGCTCCATTCTGCTTGGAAAATATTCTATTCTCTTGACATTTCATGAATGTTAATCACCTCAGTTAAAGTAATACAGCAGCACAAACTGAAAAAGTTTATAGACATATACTTCTACTTTATAGATTACCGTAACTTAAAATGATAAAAAAAAAAATTCCAATTTATAATAATTCATTGCTTCACTGTACTGTTTCCAAGAATAATTAGTAATGCAGAATTTAACTTCCTAAGAAATAATAAATAATATCTGAGCAGGAGTTGTGCAGTCTGTGGTGACACTTCAATTTTCTGTAATTCAAATGTCTTTTATTTGGGACACTTTTATTTATGGCCCACAACAGAGTTTGGCACGCAGGCAAATGTATTTGGGCACCCTCTGCTAGCCTGGTGTCTGCACTGGGCAAGCCGATTATACTCGGCGCCAATTAAGAAGGGGATTGATAGATGTTAAGCATGTGGCGGAAAAGCATAAATGAACGGGAGGGGATGAATGCATCTTAGCGATTGTCATACGAAAAGGACCAATTAGAGCTAAGGCGTTATAATGGCATTTCCATAGAGATGGTTCACACAAGGACCCTGTTGCGAATATGTAACACGTGATTCGCATGTGGCTGATGAACCCAGCAGTAACATAAACTGTTTTTGTTAAGTTCTGTTATCGCTGCATACAAACAAGTAATGCTGCAGCCCGAGCTTGCAATGCAATGCTTGCACCGTTTAAGACATTGCTTGTGTGTTGAGAAGTTTGTTTGCATTATTCTATAGGTGGTTATTTGCCTTATGTTTACGTGTGTCTGAGTCTGTGTATCTGTGCGTGTGTTGCAAGGTTTTGCATTTATGCTAACACTTTTAATGTGTATTTAATACTGTTGACAAATAGTGACAAAGATAGTTCTGCCAAACGAAAAATTGAGCATACTTGCGAACCAAATAAAACTGTTTGGTAAAAGTATCCCAATTAAAGGACAAGCATGGGAAATAATATGCTTCGTAAGAGCATTCTGATATCAGCAGCATTTTTCCATTAGAATAAGCTTCAATATTTCACAGGTATGTTTCTTTTGTTAATGCAAATATTTAGACATGTATAATTGCATATTCTATCCTTTGAAAGTAGATTCAATATTTTATTGTTGTCTTTGCATACGAATATAAATAATATGCGCTCATCATTCCAGGCGCAATCCAATCTTCTTCGTACACATAATCATACTGCACTGTCCACTTGGTCGTGGTTGTGGTTGTGGTCGCGATAAGCGACAACATCGCTTTTACCTCACTGCAGACTGTCAATCCCTTTCTTGGTTGGTGCCGACATTATGAAGTCAATGATTCAGTTGCAGTGCAGCAGTGGTATGTCAGGCCTCTTTAATGGCAATAGAACAGACTTGTCAATGTCAAGTCTCTTAGTGAGTCGAGCAAGTTAAGGGAAGGTGGAACTTCCCTTATAGTCCATGACTAGATAAATATTTTGTATCTATTGCTAATGAGTATGCAGCATGTCTATTGTGCAATGTTATTACAGCAAAAAGTATTGAAAGGCATTACAAACTAAGACATGCAGTTATACATGACAAATTAAGGAGAAGATAAACGATCAATGCCTCTGAGAGTCCTGAAGTGACTAGATTATTTGTTTTACAAATCCTCCATTTCTGTTCTGTACATTACAGTATAAACCTATGTTGAGTATTACCCAGCAGGCCATCAAAGCGATTGATCTTGGTTGTATCATAAGCGCCATTATTATTATTACTATCGGTTTGTTACAACCTGGTTGTTTTTTTCTAGCATACCCTCAGCATTAAAATACAAATAGACACAAGGCCAGGCAAATTGAAATGAAATGATATTATTTAAAGTGCATTAGTATACTGAACTACTATATTTGACTCAGGAGTTTAGCTATGACCTTGTGGTTATCACAAGTGAACTAGAGATAGCACTCTATTGTTTTTTCCTCTTGCATTGATGGTTTCCAGCCTTCTTCAAAAGCAACGTATCCTTTCTTTTGGAGCACAATAAAATTCCACAAAAGAGCATCACTAATACATTATATTACCATGTAGAATAAAACGATTATGGTCATACTTTGAATAATATCACTAATGAATTATGTTTATTCGAGACTTAAGAAATCATGATATAATATTGTAGCACCACTGGCTCTGCTTACAGTCCAATGCATTGTAGACAATTTTGAATGGCTGGTGTTACTCTGTTTATGTCGTACCTAGAGGCTCCCCTCTCTACACCACGATTGCACGTTCAAGGACAAAGACATTGTCCTGAGTAAATGATAGTATAAAAGATTGTGTGTTGCATATACATATTTTCCTTTGCATACCATAAAAGCAGCCATGATTGACTAATGTATCATGTTATATGTCATCCCTAGTGCCGGTGATGTATATGTTGTCTTCTTGATATCTACAACAATGAGTGTACTTGCTTTGAATCAGCAAGTATGTGCTATGCTTATTTTAACATTGTTGTTAGCTAATGCTGGATTTCTGACAATGAAGTCATTAACATGCTCCCATAGTAAACAACTCTGCAGTTTCACATTGTTTGTTTCATGCCTCATTGGTTCGTCATCTAGATACAGCACTGCTCTCCTGCCACAGATAGGCAATTGCCCTGTTCTTCACTGCACACCTGCTACTCCCCACTCCAACACACTAACTGTGCCTGCCTGCCGATCTCTGGCTGAAAGTAATGTATTTGAACAGCTGACTCAGACTAACTTGTAAATACACTGTTAATATCCAGAAATATTTCATCATTTGTGATTGTTTTTACTTTTATACAGCAAACACGATGTGTGAATCAAATAGAGGAAGTATGCAAAGATGTGGAGCGGACTATAAATCAAACAATTCAGAATACACTAAACACTCTAGAACGAGATTGTGAAAATATTGCCAACTTAATAGAGCAACGTATGCAGAAAGATAATGAGGACCGCAGCTATAACTTCAAAGCATCTGGCAGAGGTAATTATGTTATAAGGAGCACCATTTCCTTTATTTTAAATTGAGTATTACTCAGCTGTCCAGATATAAGTATATTATTCTGAAGGTAAATTATATACGAGTTGAACCTTTTCCTTTTCCTTACAATGGTAATAGTTATGGGCTCAAATGATAAATAATAACGCATATAACACATTTGTAATCAACTCTGTACACACACACATGCAAAAGAAAAAAAAGAATGCTTTCTAAAATTTAACACTGAACTATTTTGTAAAATTGATGAAAATGAAGCGTTTAAAACAGTGGAGCATGTTAATATTGATATTTCTAAACACATTTTGCTCCAACTTACTTGTAATTATGTTAACCACAGGACTAGTTTCGGAGAGGGTCCTCTCCAACATTCAGCTGTTAGACTGGTTGAACTTAGGTTACTGCCTCCCCCTTCTCTCATTGCCTGATCTGCTGTTCTTCCTATTGGCTAGTTGTAAGACATCATCAATGATTAGTATGTCAAAATTCATTAGGTGATTTCCATCCTTAATGATGTAAATATTTTCCCACACCACTTCATTTTACTAACAAACTGGTTGACAACCTCCATAGAATAACAAAACTAATGAATGCTTCTACTTTGCTGAGACTATTCTCTTAGTTACTCTGTAGTTCTGAAGACATCTCCATCACACTCGTTGAGCATTGCATATCTCTTGTATGCCAATATAGCATTAAGTTGTTTTTTGCTGTAATAGTGTTAACATATGTTTTATTATATTTCAATGTGGTGTTGAGAGGCATAAATGTGTAAAACCCTTGACACATGTTTGCCTATTTTACTCATGATTTGTTTTCTGACATTACAGACAGCTGAAGCGTATTAACATTAAACTACTTTGTCTGAAGATTTACATTCAGTGATGTATAAACAATTAATAGATGGTAAAAGCGAGTTGGTTACTGACACTATATCACTTACTTTTTTTAAAAAGTGGGACATGTCTCAGGAGTTCATTTGCTCCCATCCTCAACCATTCATGTCCCATTTGTGAAAAAAGTGATGTAATATCAATAAACTGACTCACTTTTACTATCTAGAATATGTATGAACATTGTTTTCATTAAATTTCCTTGAAACCATGCTATAATGCTTTTGATGTTCCATTTTCCAAGTGTGCTGTCTAGCACAACATTGTGTGCTAGGGTTGCCAGGTTCTCAATCTAAAAATATGAGAGATTTCAAAAATGTTTCCTTAATGCCTGAACATATTGTTATGTTGAGTTTTCTCTGTATTGATTTTAGAAGATGCATGTTTATTGCACAGAACTAGGTTTTTACATATTTATTCGTAACATTTAAACCAATAAGTATATTTATAAAATGATGATTTTGTAATCTCACTTATTTCACTCCTTAAGACAAAGAGCAATGTGCATAATGCTTATTACCCTTCACAGGTCCTGCCCAAAAATAAGTATCTTCCCAAACAGATAAACACGCATGTACTTAGGTTTCTTCTTGGGTGGAGTTTTGTTCAGTTCATTGCGGCCATTGCCTTCCATAATTTTACTTGCTTTATAGAACCACAAACAAACAAAACATGTGTTCTTCTCCTCAATTCAAAGATGCAAGGAAACAAGACGTGTGCTCACGTCATGCATCACGGTTACAATTGTTACAATTGGTACAGCCAATAGCAAAAGAGTGTTCGCTGCTACCAACAACTAATTAAAATATTGTTGCCAACTTTGAAAAAAAGGAAGTACCACTTCAATATATCACATATTCCATATATCCTTCTAAAACTCTTGAGTTCATGGCAGTGTATAAAATACAGAAGAAATACGGGAGACTCAATAAGGTTGAAATACGGGAAACTTGGCAACCCTATTGCGTACATAGCTAGTAAATCTAATTGAGAGCAAGGCAAGCCAACTTCATCCAAGTAGTGCTGAAGTCTCGGGCATCTTCCATTGGCAAACAAGTTTTGTGCCTGCTCTACCATGCTGAACCATGAATACTCAACAAATATAATAAATATTTAGAGACTAAGATTCACTTATCTTTGGTGCAAGTTGTAAATTTTAAATATTGATGTCTTCCATATTCACAGCTTATACCAAATAAGTGAATCTTAGTCTGTAAATATTTATTATATTTGTTGGTTTGTATTGTTTCACTGTAAATAGCTTCATTGAATGAATACTCATTAACTGGCAAACAGGAAGCAATATTTTCGGGCAAGAAGGACCCTGCCTTGGCTGCAGGGAGACAACATATGAATGTCCTTATACATTAACATAGTGCTGTCAATAAGCAGAAAATTGTTCCTAACGCTCCTTTTCAGAGACTACATATTCTGTAAGAGTTACATGATTTCTTTCATAGCTGAATTTTTATTTTTTAGCAATGGTACTTGGAGGCCTAGCAGCTGTTATTCCACTATTATTTGTATTGAACATACTTATTTCCGTCCTTGGACAAGATACACTTTATGCTGTACTAGGAGAATCAATAACTGCCGCTCTTCTGAAATCTATGGTAAGTATTACCCCTAAAGTGAGAACCAATCAGAAACTAAAAACTTCACTTATCTTAGTAATGTTGCAAGCTTTTTTTTTTTTTAAAACCTAAGATAAGTGAAGTTTTTAGTTTCTAATTTGTTCTTACTTTAGACTCTTGTTGCTTCACTGTTAATAGCTTCAATTTCCTTAATTACCCCTAAAGTTAAAAATAATTCAGACCACAAACTAAATAGAAATATGAGTAACTTCAATCAATTATTATTTATTTATGCCAACAAACTTACTGTTGGTGTTTTTAAACACACAAGCCATGTGTGGGCAAAGTTTAAGAGGTAGAACCAGGAGAAATACGAACTGGCTTGAGAATTTAATGCCATTCTGGCAGTTTGTCACAATAGCTCAGTGGTTAGAGCATCCGCCCGGCAAGCGGAAGGTCTGTGGTTCAAATCCCAGTTGTGGCATTGAATTTTTAAGTTCCAGTTCTACCTCTTAAACTTCAATCAAGTTAATGGAAAATGCATGAAAAACTTAAAGAAGAGATCTGGAAAATTAAAGATGTGCAAAAACATTGAATACTGTAGAAAGGTGCTGCAAAATGGTAGCAGGGAAATATATGTACTGGAAATTATTATTTATTTATGCCAACAAACTTACTGTTGGTGTTTTTAAACACACAAGCCTTGTGTGGGCAAAGTTTGAGAGGTAGAACTGGAACTTAAAAATTCAATGCCACAACTGGGATTTGAACCACAGACCTTCCGCTTACCGGGCGGCTGCTCTACCACTGAGCTATTGTGACAAACTGCCAGAATGGCATTAAATTCTCAAACCAGTTCGTATTTCTCCTGGTAAACCACAAAGGCAGTCTCACATCAGAGACAAATTACCCCAATGGTGCCTTACTATTGTAAGTACTTTATATCCCAGGATTAAATAACCTTCAGATGGTAATTATTATTTATTTATGCCAACAAACTTACTGTTGGTGTGTTTAAACACACAAGCCGTGTGTGGGCAAAGTTTGAGAGGTAGAACTGGAACTTAAAAATTCAATGCCACAACTGGGATTTGAACCACAGACCTTCCGCTTACCGGGCGGCTGCTCTACCACTATGACTTGTTTAGCACATGCACTTCACCGGTTGGCAGAGGAAATTTGAGCAAATTTTCCAGAAGTAAATGCCTTAATTTCCTCTGCAAAAAAAGTGTTGGTTAAAGTGCCATCAAGAGTGAAGTTATTGACCAATATGATGCAAGGTATTTGTTTACCTCCAGAGCCAACCCTTACGAGATGGGGTACATGGATGGAAGCAGCTCTATATTACAGTAATCATTTAGAAGAAGTGAAAAAAGTGGTCGACGTGATGGGCAAATATGAAGCAGCAAGTATCCCTGTTGCAGTTAGTGTCTGCAATGAGAAGTCTCCAGAGCGAATTAGGGTTTATTAAGGCCTATTTTAGTGAACTCCCAGCACAATCAAATGTTTGGAAGAAAAAGGGATGCCTCTATATTCTGCACTGCAGGTATACAAAACGACTGTCGTCGGAGACATTCCATCGACTGGCCCTTAAACCCTACTCACTCACTCACTCAGAGACATTCCAGGAGAAATAGAAAAGTATCTTCGTAACGAAGTTGAGAAAATTGAAGCAAGGTATCCAGGCTTAATGTTTCTCCAGGATGTGAATAAGGTGCTACAAGGATAACCCGAAAAGCAATAATGCTTATTCTGAAAGTGACATATCCTCTTTTCGGTACTGTCCTGTGACTTCGTGTAAAGTAGAGAGATCTTTCTCTTCATATAAAAACTAAGTTGTGTCCCCCACCTCTGCCCACTACAGGTGTCATTGGTGAGGTGCAGTACTGGAGGGTGGGATGTGGTCAGCGCCCCGAGCTCTCCCATCCAGTTATGTGGTCTTCTTGACCTGGGGCCACTACTTCTCCATCAAGTAGCCCCTCAATTGGTCCTCCCGGGACCTAACAAGGCTGAGTGCACCCTGTGCCACACCTCCCAGAGGGGATAAAATCCTCATGCTGGTACCGGGGATCCAACCAGGGTCCTCTGCACCAGAGGCAAGTGCACTACTAACTGCACTACAGAGGCAGTCGAAAACAAGTGACAGAAGGAAATAGATTTTTCCAGAAAACTGTGAAAAAAATGTAATTGTTTAGTGCAATATAGAAGCAGTGAATGCTAAAATACACTGTGAGAGAGACAGTAAAATATTAATTTTGTTACTGTCTAAGATAAAGAATAAATTTACCGTTTCGTTATTTCATTAAAACTAATATCTGAAATTATTATTTATGTCAACAAACTTACTGTTGGTGTTTTTAAACACACAAACTGTGTGTGGGCAATGTTTGAGAGGTAGAACTGGAACTTAAAAATTCAGTGCCACAGCTGGGGTTTGAACCACAGATCTTCTGCTTACCAGGCGGGTACTCTCAAACATTGCCCACACACGGCTTGTGTGTTTGAAAACACCAACAGTAAGTTTGTTGGCATAAATAAATAATAATTACCATCTGAAGGTTATTTAATCCTGGGATATAAAGTACTTGCAATAGTAAGTCACCATTGGGGTAATTGTCTCTGATGTGAGACTCCCTTTATGGTTTACCAGGAAAAATACGAAGTGGTTTGAGAATTCAATGCCATTCTGGTAGTTTGTCACAGTAGCTCAATGGTAGAGCACCCGCCTGGTAAGCGGAAGGTCTGTGGTTCAAATCCCAGCTGTGGCATTGAATTTTTAAGTTCCAGTTCTACCTCTCTAATATCTCAAAGTTGAAATATTTAATTTAAGTACTTAATTTTTACGTCAAAATAGATTGAGAGAGTGAAGTAATGAATAATAATTTTTAATGACTTGGTTTAAGAATAAACTTACAATTTGATTAATTCATCATGGTTAATACATGTGAAAAAGTTAAAATAATGTTTGAGAGGTAGAACTGGAACTTAAAAATTCAATGCCACAACTGGGATTTGAACCACCTCTCAAACTTTGCCCACACACGGCTTGTGTGTTTAAAAACACCAACAGTAAGTTTGTTGGCATAAATAAATAATAATTACAATAATGTATTTTATTTTTTGTGCATATTTTGAAGATTTTAGAGGATATTTAGCAGATTTTTAGTGCATAGATGCATGCATATATCCATACTTTATAGTGCATATAAATCTGGGCTCTACTAATCAGATTTTAGTTGTGTGTTTGGTTTGTAGTTATGTAACTCAGTTGTCCACATTTTTAAGATCTTTTGGCAGTCACATTGAGGGCAATAGTCTCACTTCTGCAGCTTTCTACTTGCTGCTGATTACTTGCAGTAATAATTGCTGATTTTGCTCTAATTGCTTGGTGGTAAAAGCACTCCCAACTGCAAAACATTAACAGTTAGCATTATCTGTTGTTCTTAAACAGCATCAGATATTTTCCCTCCCAGATCGTTCCAGACATTAGTTGTTCCTGCTTGTGAAATCTTCCATTTCTCGAAGATGGCTTTAGTTGCTTCTAGGAATTGCGTATCTTCTCCTTCCCTGTCTTGCACAATGTTGAATAAAATGTTAAAAACATAAAACACTTGTCAACATTTAAAACCACTTTTGCTCCACTTAACCTATAAAGCAGGACTAGTTGTGAAGAGACATCCTCTCCATTCTCTGCTGGTCGACCAACTGATTTCCTCGTCAGTTAACTGCCTCCCTTTTTTCTCATTGTCTCTCTGCTGCTCTTCCCATTGGTCAGCCACGAAATGTCTTTTACTAGAATTTCAAAGTTCATTACTTGATTCGTATTCTTAATGATGTAAATATTTTTCGACACTGTTAATTCCCAATGACTTTTCGCCAGGTTTAAAAATTTGATTTGGCTAATATTATGGTTGCATGATCAAAAGTAATGAGTTAGGGCCTGGATTTTTAGGTTTTAACCTGGTTTTTTTTTCCTTGCTCTTTATTCAATAGATTTTAAGATATATATGTGTTTCAGGCTCGAAGCAGAATATTCTACCTTAAAAAACTTAAAAAAGGGTTTGACATATAAAATAACCAAAAGAGCTGCCTCTTTGAATGAAAATTATTTTTTCATTAAAATGCATCACATCATTTCCACCACTGCTATAAGGAGTAGGACTGAATTAATTCAGATTACCACTGCCAAATGCAGCCCTTGCGTGCATCAAGATCCATTTTTGTTTTATACCAGAAGCTATTCTCCAGCTGGAAAGTGCAAGTCTGCCAATCAGTGATGCTTAAAATACCATTAATGATGTATCTAAACACGAAATACCTGGATCACTGGGAGTTACATACTTTTGTAAACTGCAAAGATTCTTGAATGCAGCTGTGATTTTGAAAGTGTAACCCCAGCGCAACAGCCCATGAAGGGCCAAGGCTTGCACCCAGCTGCTGGATCCCCCACCTCTGCCCACTACAGGCTTCATTGGTGGGGTGCAGTACTGGAGGGTGGCACATAGCATCCTGAGCCCTCTCGGTCAGTTATGCAGCCTTCTCAACCTGGAGTTGCTACTTCTCCATCAAGTAGCCCCTCAATTGCCCCCCCTCCCCCAGGACCTAACGAGGCTGAGTGCACCCTGTGCCAGACCTCCCAGCAGGGGCAAAATCCCCCATCCTAGTACTGGTGATCGAACCCGGGTCCTCCGTGCCAGGTGCAAGTGCACTACCAACTGCGCTACAGATGCGGTTGATTTTGAACATGTGTAAGTCAAATTCATTATTGACAGGGAGAAAACTATTCAGGAAAGTTACCCCTGGAACCTGCTGGATTAGCATCTATGTTACATACTCCAATGACTCATATTCCATTGAAAGAACTTTCTTCATACAAGAACAAGTTACTCAATAAGAGGAAATTGTTTAACATTAGAAAATTTTGGTGCGCATCTACTACAATGCCAAAAAATAACCTACAAAAGAAACAGTAAAATCTATGCTCTGTATGTTTTTTGTGGGTATGTTTGATAACGTAAACTTTTATAGAAGTAGTTCATAAATAAATCTTGCAAAACTAAGAAAAGCCTAAAATTATTGGTGTCCACCTATTTATGAAACAAAACTTAAAAAATTAAAAGAAAATTATTTTAAGCACAGAAGAAACCTAAACAGAAGGTTTATTCCAATTAAAAATTCGGGCTCTAGTGATGAGTTATGGCTGATATATCTGTATTTTATATTTCTAAAGAGTTCTTTTTGTCTGGCTTCTAAGCTTCTCTTTGTTTTACCAATGTATATTTTATGACAATCTTTATAATTAATGCAGTAGATTCTTGATAATTTATTGGTATGAATATTAGTTTTTAATGGATGGCTGAACAAGTTTCTTACACTCTATTTTGAAGAGCCAGTTTTATACCGTAACCTTTAAAAATCTTGTTGAACGTATTGAACACTTTCAGATAAGTGAATTTGCAGTATCTTTCCTGTATATTTCCTGTTTTTACTTTACTAACATCTGTGATAGTTTTCCTTCTTCAGTTTTTTAATCAATTTGGTTACAAAATTGGATTTAAAAATATTCAAATTTGCAACATAACATGCTGCAGTTCTGTATTATATTCTCCATTTGTTAACGGCGAGTTAACCATTCTGTAAATTAAAATATGAAAGATTCATGCTGGTGTGGTTTGGGTTAAAATTGTTTTTGATGTGATTATGCACATAATGTTGGTTTCCTATGTATGCCATATTCTAATTTATGCATATTTTTCATGATTTTTTAAAATCCAGTAAAGCTAGCCATCCCACTTGTTCTAGAAGTACCTCAATAGTAAATTTATAGATCTATCCTATAAGTTCAGTAGTTTTAATGCATCCCTAGCTACTTTTTTGTGGAACAGTAGTGAAAATGTCCTCTACATATTGGTTCCAAGTTTTGAATATATGCAGGAATGTGTTTGTGATGTGAGTGAGTGAGTGATTAGGGTTTAAGGGCCCGTCGACAGCTAGGTCATTAGAGGTTTGTGATGTGTATCTCTCTATTTGTTCATCTATAAATCTGGCTACAGTGGTGATATGGGGTTGCCAGTAGACAAACCTAACATTTGTTGATGAAGCTCATTAACCTTATTATTGATCATGAAACTATTTTGTGTTAAAACAAAAATCTATGAGTTATCAGAATTCAGCAAATGGGTCAAGTACCACATAATTATTATTGGAATTTTATGTTTCTTTACAGTCTCCAGTGCGTGTATTATGGTCTTTTGTGCCTGTACGTCATCAATGGACAATGCTGCTATTTAGTGTGTTATTGTGGTGTACCCTTTTTGCATTAACAAAGTGGTCTTTGGGGCTTCGGCCAACGTTATCAAGAAAACAAAGAAAGCAGTTCCAAGAAATGAGGGATCTTGTTGAGAATGTAGTCAAAACAAAAAAGGTAGGAATACATTCCTTTATAAGGCATGCAGAAGGTTAATGACATTCAGACTGTTTCATTATTTAGTGCAATTATTACAGCCAAGCTCACTTATGTAGTACTTGTGTTTTTGAGTACTTTATGCTAAAGTTTAAACCTCCTTTATAATACCGGTCCTAAACCTTGCTCATTTGTTCAGCTGCCCCATAATTCTTAGGAGTATTCTGTATTCTTTCCTTTCCAAAATGGCCAGGAAGCATGTTGTAAATTTTCAGATAGTAAAGAAACTCTTATTGCTGAAGATAGACAATATTAATTGCCTGTCTAAACACACCTTGAGAAATTTAGTTAATCATTATGGAGTCCATTTTTGACACTACATCACTTACAGTTTATTCAGCAGCTCATAGTCCTTGACAGAAATGCAGCTAGTCTGTACGTCAGTAAACAATTCCAGATAAACAGCCATTTCTGAAGCAGGAGTTGTGCTTCTAATCACATTTACGATAATGGTGCCAACCTTGGAATGTATATTCACGCTAGATTAAAGCAAAGAACTTGCTCAAAATAGCACAATTTAAATGTTATTGTCAGTTTATGGAGTAGCTCACCATGTTAAGATAAACGAGCTTTCCCTTTTGACAGAAGACCTTTGCCCTTCACAGGTCATTTTGGGCTACTTTCATGCAGTATATTTAGCTTATAAAACATAAACAATGTTTTCAACTACTCCATCTTTTTCCCACTGAACATTTTCTGCCTTTTCTATATTTTTCAAAAAACTGCCAGTCTATTTCGGTCTCAAGTGATATATCCTTGAGCATTATATTGTGCAATTCCTGTAAGAAGTCACTGTTACATTTCTTTAAGTATTCATTTTACCTTGGTCCAAGCCAGTTCTATGGAATAATTGAGATCACGCATGTATGGAGGAAAGTGAATGACAGTGTGTCCCAATAAAACAAAAAGTGAATCCCTTTGTTCTGCAACCACAATATCATAGCAGATTTCATAGTACTCCTAGGTGGAGGATTATCTGCATCTACATTACTTTTAGCATTACTTCCAACATAAAACTAGCAAAAAGTTTGATTTTACAACTGAAATAAAGAAAAATTAGCAGCAAGTAAACATGGTGTGAATAATATTGGAGGTAAGTTGGCAATGTGATTAGGCGGCGCCGTGGGCGAGTGGCTAGCGCGCTCGCCTACCACCTAGGTGACCCGGGTTCGATCCCAGGGACCCGCATGTGGTATTCGTGGTGGACGAAGCGGCGTCAGGGTGGGTTTTCTCCGGGTTCTCCTGTTTCCCCCGCCATCTCATTCCACCGGTGCTCCATCTTCATTCCATGTATCATCAATGTCACCGCCTGCGGTGCCGTAGTAGTTAAAGCGGGCGTTAAACACTACAACAACAACAAAGCAATGTGACCAGCAGAGCATTTGCATGTTAGTTTACAAAACTCTGGTTACACTGCGTGGAATGCCTCTTCCCTGCTCTTCGTTCCTCTTAGACCATGAGCAGGTGAACAGTCAGTATTTGATAGTAAGTTGACTAAAATTGGTTCACTGTAAACATAAAGTAGATGTAAGCAGAAGCATGTGGCGGAAATGAACTTTATTAGCTGGTGTGTTTTAGTATTCCTGTATTCTTCCACAATATAGTTCCAAGGCCTATTTAGCTTCTTGCTTATAATGTAATATGCTGCAGTGATACACTTTATACCTTATTGCTAATCGGCCTACAAGCCTGTAATCTACCATCTATTGGATTAACGCCAGCCACAGGGTTGCCAACCCGTACAATAATTTGAATGTATGTCCTCATGGTTGTCAACCCATACGATAATTATAGGGGATATTTCGATACCGGCGAAATATCATTTTCACTGGTTTGTCACACCAGCGAAATGAAATTAATTACAAATAGTGATACCACTTTTGCCCTCATGGCCTGTCTCCACCCCTCAAAGGCAACCATTTCATATCCTACTAATCCTTCTACTCTATCCTGTTGTTGCCAGTGTGTCCAGATCTGGTAATCTCAATGAAGAAGGTATACACTGTTCAGAAAATTGATGATCAATGGAGAAAACTCTAAATACTGATATTCCGTGTGAAATAAAGAACATGCCTGAACCTGGCAGTTTCTGGACTGCTGTTAAATGTCACCTTGATTTCAAAGAACTGGCGGAGGTTGCATTATTATCAGTGATTTCATTGTCCCACAAAAACACTTCTTGTGAAAGGGTTTTTTCCAAACTACGTTTAATAAAATTCAAAATTAGAAACAGATTGACACTAGATACAGTAAATGGACTTATTCGGTCATCTCACCTTATGAAAGAATGTGATGGGTCCGAAAATCTGCAAGCGAGATGTTAAAGTTCATCTCGACAACAAATTTGTATAAACCTGCAAAAGTTGAGGAAGATGATGAACTTTCAGATGAATAGTGCGAGAAACATAAATATTAAAGTTGTAATACTGATTGAGGTCATTAATCTTGTTAGTGGATACCATTAACATCAATACCATTACATTTTCATCAGTGTTATGCTGATACATTTAGCGTTGTAGCATTTGGTTTGTGATGTACAATAATTTTAAATCCAAATCTATAATTTTGAGTGGGCGGTACAATAACTTTACTTTTAAACATTGGCAACCCTGGCCAGCCGTGAAAGCCTCAGCATGTATATTAATATTGTAGTTTAAATGTGCACGTGCAGATATTATGTTAACCAATAGTGTACTAAAGGTGGAGCTCAGTGTGGAGTGTGGAGGAATACACTAATTTATTTTAACAAAAAATAGGTTGTAGGAACTGAGGATGAGAGCAATTAGCTCCTGAAACATGTCTTCCGTATCAAATAAATTAGTGATGTAGAGTCAAAAATTGATTCAATACTTAACTAAATTGCTAATGCACATCACTGTCACTAAGTTTAATGTGCACAATTTTCATTGTAAGTTTAACACCTTAAGAAAGCATAGTTCCATTGTTAATATGTTGTTTTATTTATTGCAGCAACAACTTTACCATGAATATCTGGAGCAGAGTGTTGGCGACCATGACTTGTGAAGAAATGCAGTTAGATCTGGCCAATTTTTTTATATATAGAATGTATGGTGCAAAAAAAAAACCAGGGGAGAAAAAAAATTCGTACTGAATATTGCCTTTTTGGTGGAACTGATGAAGCTCTGTTATTAACAGTTTTGATTTGTAGCAATATATGCCTTACTAAAAAATTGGCATTTTAGCAAGTACATAGCATTTTTTCATCTGATCCATAATATCTTAAAATGAAGTATTTTATTATTATTGCACTATGTGATAAATCTGGGAATCAAATGGAAATTGCAGGCTTGCAAATTAGTTTTGCAAGCCCAACTATACTATATTGAAGATATGCCCATACTAGTTCTGAAAGCTATATACACTTCCCAGATTGCTATGCTTTTCATGCTATATTGTTGTTGCATTAATACAGCATTGTGCTGTAAACTGCAGTGTTACGGAGAAATCAGTATTTGTGCAAAGTGTTTGTTGAAATTGGACATAGAATATTATGACTTCTTAAGGACTGAAGACCATTTTTACTAGTATATATTTTGCATCTGTCAAGTGCCATTTGGACTATTAGAAGTCCATATTTCAAAATGGTGCTTTGAAGATTTTTCTGAAGGTAAAAAGGTTAGCTGAAAATTATGCAAGCAACTTTTCCATTTGTTTTATTTATATAATAAACTGGGATGTTACAAGTTTAGTTTTTCAATACATTTAAATCTTAAAACCCTTCACAGTTTTTGTAGAAAATGAAATTTGTAAACTAAAAGACCAGCTGTTACTTTGAATTTTTAGCTTCTTCAACACAATTGACTGAAAGTTCTGCCAGCTCATGCCACCACCTACACCTTATAATGGAATGTTTCCATCAAGCTTTACATGTGGTCGGAAACTGTGAAACCTATTCTGTTATACTAGATATAAAAAGCAGGACTATTTAAATTTAAAATAATAAAACAAGTCTCGAATTTGGTGCTTTCACCTATCTCATTATCTTCAGACATGCTGTATCACCATTTATCTATCCCCACCTACCAAATTTTTGTCTACCATCCAATGACTGCAATCAATGGCTATATTGAATGTGTATACTGTATCATAAGGGATTATACTTTCTTTTTTTCCCAAACATGTTGACACATATTAGTGGCATAAATTGGCTCTTTTTTGAACTCCCATAAATGTAAATCATTAGAAACCAGTTTCATCAACCGATGTTGAAAACACATTAAAAGTATAAGATAATCCACCAATATAACAAATAATGTAGAGACCACAGGCTTCACTTACCTTAAATATGTGGTATAAGTTATTGAAACACTGACTATAGTTAGGTCAGTTCTTGCTCTCTTGTCAAGGCATGCAATGCTCTATTTCAGTAGCAGAAAGTAAAAAACTTATTAGGTTCATAGACAATTGTCATGTGAAGTATTTTAACCCCTTGCATTTCCTCTACAACCTTGCTCATGACTGCTTTGAACTATCTGTATTGGTTTAAAAATTGTTTTGCAGGCTTTTTAAATTATTGATACATGGCTATTATTTGGTTAGGAACAGCATTCAGTAATGCTTCACGGGTGATCAGCCGTGTTAAATTTAAGAAGGTCGAGCTTTCGGCATTGTAGACTCCATGACCATCTTCAGGACTAAAAAGATGAAAAAGTCTCAGATTATGGATTATGGAGACCACAGACTACGACCGGGAAATCAAGTCACTACTTGAAGACTCTACTTTCAAGAAACTGGACAAGGACCCGACGGCCAGGATCACCAAGATCACCACCAACCTCGTCAAACACTCCAGCCTAACCACTGAAGCCCAAAAAAGCACCATCCCACACGCAGCCACTCCACCCAGACTCTACGGACTTCCCAAAATCCACAAACCTACAATACCACTCCGACCCATTGTAAGCGCTATAAACTCACCCACGTACCAGCTGGCCAAACACCTCACCACCCTATTGAATCCACTAGTGGGCTCCTGTCATCATCACATTAATAACTCCAGCCACTTCATACAAAAGATCTCAACCCTGAGATTGGACCCGGAGGATATCTTGGTGAGTTTCGACGTTGAATCCCTCTTCACCAGAGTGCCGCTAGAAGACTCACTACATCTCCTAGCAGAACAATTTCCGGAGGACATCTCACAACTCTAGACTCACTCTCACGTCCACCTACTTCTGCTACAACGGCCAGTTTTACGAACAAACTGATGGAGTGGCCATGAGTTCTCTATTATCATCGGCCATTGCCAATTTCTTCATGGAAAACTTTGAACACACCGCACTGGACACCGCCACATACAAACCAAAAGCCTTCTATAGGTACGTCGACGACACTTTTGTCATCTGGCCACACGGGATAGAAAAACTTACCTGTTTTCTGAACCATCTCAATAGTCTACATACAAATATCAAATTCACCATGGAAGTGGAGAACGACAACTCCCTTCTCTTTGTGGATGTTCTAGTGTACAAAAAACCGGATGGCAGCCTGGGACACACAGTCTACAGGAAGCCCACATACACCAACAGATACTTGGATGCCTTCAGTCACCATCATCCCACTCAGAAGAAAACAATCATCGCCACTCTATTTCACCGAGCGTTTGACATCGCAGACAAGGACCACTTACACCTAGAACTTCAATACCTACAGGATACCTTACGCAAGAATGGGTATAGTAACCAGGACATCAATGAGGCCCGTAGGAAAGTGGAACGCAACAGGAAGAACCCACCACTGCTCACGCAAGGGAAGGATAGCCCTCAAGAGAAGGCCTACATACCCTTCTATGGTTCGGTCTCCAACAAGGTTTACCATATACTCGCGAGATTTAATATCAAAATCTTCTGCACGCCCCCAAGAAGATCCGACAACTCCTTAGGCTGGTGAAAGAACCACTTGGGCTTAAGGTCCCAGGAATATATGGGATTCCTTGCGAGTGTGGGAAGGTGTATGTGGGTCAACCAGGACGCACGACAGAGGAAAGATGCAAAGAACACCAACGGAACATCAGACTTCTCCAGCCAGAAAAATCAGCAGTAGCCCAACATTGCATAGAACAGGTCCACAAAATAAACTTCCAAGACACGAAAGTTCTAGAACACGCAGAAAATTACTGGGACAGACTCATCAAGGAGGCCATCCACATCAAATTACACCCCAACAATTACAACAGAGGTGGCGGACTTAAACTAAGTTCCGCGTGGACAATAGCCATCAGAAACAGCAACACCATGGACCCTAAACAAAATACGTACCCGCAGGAAGACACCCTAACCAGCAACACCGGACAAAGTTTGTACCCGCGGGAAATCCCTTCAGCCGAGGATACACATACCTCACGACAGCAGGCCCAATCACAAACCATCACCCGCGCATTGGCTAGGACAATACAACTCACATCCTCCAAACCATAGTATATATTTGGAAAACTGAGGAGACTTTTTCATCTTTTTAGTCCTGAAGATGGCCATGGAGTCTACAATGACCAAAAGCTCGACCTTCTTAAATTTAACACGGCTGATCACCCGTGAAGCATTGATCAATAACGTTCGCCGTGAAAGCTTCAAATCTTACATTACTCAGCATTCACTAACTCCAAATACAGGCAAATTTGCATCAACAGCTTAATTTGCAGCAGCCATTTTTCAATATTTAACTTCTTTTTAAATGCCTTAACATAGGTGTTTGGTGAAGTTAACACAAAATTAACACAAAAGCACAGCTGTTCAATAAAAAAGGATTTACATTAACTTAAGCACATTTGGCATCAGTTGTGGAAACTGGCCTTGAATGGTATTCAATGGAAAAACTGAAGTTATTAATAGTGAAGCAATACAAATCAAGAAATATAAAGTAAATATTTAGAGACTAGCCTTTACTTGTCTTAGAGTTGTGAATATGCAGGTGACTGCAGTTTTTCTTCGATCATATCGTCAGACCAAACACACATTTCACTGGTTGCAATCATTACAGATGCATGATATTAATCACAGTAAGACCTAGAAAGGAATGTTGTGTTGCTAGTATTGACTGCCAGCTACTCCACTGCCAGCTTCAATCCAAGCAGAGTTTATTTTTAACTCTGAGGTGTATTTGATGCTTTGGAAACGTGTGACGTTCCATAGAAAGTTTCTGAAATTCTTTTGCTGTTACTTAAAGGGGTATGTAACTCAAAAGTCGCAGATCTATTTAAAAAATTGCTATTAGCTCATTATGAAAGGTATTTCTTTTAAATTTTGCACATATGTTATCTATAAAATGTATGTAAAAAAAATTTTGGAGAATTTTTCTTACACAGGGTGTGCAATACACTAAAACTAAAAAATGAAACTACGATTAGAAATCACGTTCCTTTTTCTTTGAAACTTGTGAAGTAATTCATCTGAATTTTTACTGAATTACTGTTACCTGTTGATAAACTTTGGCCTTGGTTTTTGTGTGACATAAATACTAAAATATTGCACTCACACGACTTTACTCTTGCACTAACCATTCTTACAAACTCTTATTCCTATATCTTCTTTGTGTTAGTTGAGATAAGCATTTGTACAAATTATCTTACTGCATATTTCCTTGTAGGTGCAAGGAGAATAAGGAAATACAGAAGGCTGTGTTGTTTTCCGAAACTGACACAAATAACAAGGAATATCTCTGAAATGGTTCACACGACAAAAAAATTTATTCAGACATAAAGTGTGTTTTAGCAAGATCTACATTTTTTGTATAGTAAGATTTTGTCTACCTCTTATGATTTACAAATTATTCAAAACTCATACAGAGTAAACAGGACTACATAGGTTATAGCCAGAAAATTCAAAATATACATTCATTTTTCATATAAATATCTTAAAATGTATGGCATTTTAATCAAAATTGTTAGAGCCATTTTCAAGGAAATCAAAAATTTTGAAAAATTTTCCATGTAAAGGGTAGTTTAGGGTGGGGCTATTTTCTTGAAAATCTTCGTGTCACATTCTTGAAAGACAAACTTAAATACCAACTTTGGTTTTTAACCAACTTTTCGTTTTTGAGTTATGCTGTCCACAGACTGACAGACACACACATGCAGACATTTTTCTAAAAATGCTTTTTTCTTTATCCAGGGGGTCTCAAAACATATTTCCGTTGAAATCTCGACATTGAATTTTTTAGTGGAATACAATACTTCCTGTACTTACCACTAGAGAAAATAAAAATTACACTTTTAAACTTTTTTTTGTGCATAATCTCAGTGTATAGAACTAGCATAAACCTAGTTCTAGTATCCCATTTAGAGGGAAAGCTTCAATATTAAGTTATAAGGACTTCGTAAAAGTTTCATGGCTCTAGTACTCATGGTTGCTGCAAAAAAGCAACATATACAATGAAAAATGTTGCAGAAATGAGCAATTAAAGTCTATTCATGCCAACAAACTTACTGCTGGTGTTTTTAAATGCACAAGGCATAAGTTTGTTGGCATAAATAAATAATTACCATCTGAAGGTTATTTAATCCTAGGACATAACTTATGATAGTAAGTCACCATTGGGGTAATTGTCTCGGATGTGGGACTGCCTTTGTGGTTTACCAGGAGAAATACAAATTGGTTGGAGAATTCAATGTCATTCTGGCAGGTTGTCACAGTAGCTTAATGGTTAGAGCACCCATCCCCTTCACTTAGCAGGTGGGTGCGTGGTTCAAATCCCAGCTGTGGCTTGAATCTTCCAGTTCCAATTCTACTTCTGAAACTGTGCCCACACATGGCTTGTGTGTTTAGAAACACCAACAATAAGTTTGTTGGCATAAATAAATAGCAATCCTCATAGTTTAACCTCTTGAGCAATGGCCATTTAAAACGTCCGCAAGCCGAGAACTGCTACCCAATATCCAGCGCAGGGCATTTAAAGTGCTTTGTATGTACACAGCTATATTTTGTGTAAATATTAAGTTATTTTAATGAAACAAAAACTGGTATAAAACTCGTTATATGCAGTATAAATGTACGTCATCAGCAAAGTTGAGTTGTAACAAAACGTTGAAATGGCACTATTTTTTGTTTCATTGTGGTGAAAAGTGAACTTTGCTCTGTGGAACGCATCTAATATAAGTTCTCAGAAAGAAACAGTAGTCGACCCATTGTATGTGTGGCTTATGCGTCAGCATACTGTGTAATAAAGCACTACTGTATGCATGGTCTCTTGAGTTATCAGAATAAATCAACATTGCAACTTTTGCTTACGCGAGTTTTGTAACTTAGTAGACTTCGTTTCTTTCTTTGTTGAAATACATACATGTGCTTTCCTGCTTGTAGCTGAAGGTAGAAGTGGTATAAAAAGGTATTTTTGCACCAACTGGATATAACCATATACAATTGTTTGGTAATTTGGAGAGCTCTAAACCCACATAGGACAATGACCTACCTTGACTTCCGACTGTAAATAGCTCACAGCCTAATTGAACAATACCACGTTGGGGGTTGAAAATCCAAAACCCCTGCACCCCTCAGACTTCAAGGAAAACATTATCCTAAAAGGATACCACTAACAGCAAAGAAGTCCCGCCCATCTCGAAAGTGTTTCGTGTGCTGCAAGAAGGGAATTTGCGAATGTGGAGATGTACCCTTGTGTGTTTATCCCTGTTTTAAGGTAAATCACTGCAGAACGAACATATTAAGGTAAGCCAGTAAAGTATATAGACTTTACTAAAATGTTTCATAAAGGGAAAATTAAAATAAGATGAGTTAGATAAGGGATAAATAAGGGTTAAATGCTTAAACGCACAGGACGTGTATACACGCCCATATCGCTCATCCATCATTTTAAATGGACGTGATTTCACGCTCATATCCCTGAAGAGGTTAAGCCCGCTTCGGCAGCATGATGGTTCGCATATCTGCCTCACGTTCAAGAGATTGCGAGTTCGAATCTCGCTTAGGGTAAGGTATCCAGTAAGGTTTTTTTCCAAGGTTTTCCCCTATCCTGAGAAGACGAATGTCAGGTAACTTAAAGCTCCATGGACTTCGGGCTCATTTGAGCATCATTTCAGTCGTTACATTCATTCACCGTCTGATATAACATTATGTTGGAGGATGTTAATTAAAACAAAAAAAGCTCTTAGTTTAAAACCTGATATATAATTCCACTCAATGTATATGAAGTGATATAAACAGTGAAACTTTCTAAATGATTTGTACTATTATTGAGTCGAGACTCTTTTAGTTTCACTTAACTTGTCATCTACATGTGTTTGGAAGACCATCTTCATTATCAACGGTATCTTGACTGGCACTTGAAGAGGAGGAATCTGTTGTGGGTGTGACTATATTGCTATCTGGGTTGCTGAAGTTAAATCTGCAACCCAGATAGCAGTACAGTCACAACCATAAACTGGTACCCATGGAACAACATGCATACTCTACCATTGAGACATGAAGCCAGTCATATTGCTTGTATCAAAGGTATTTTAAGGAACCCAATGCAAGTTCTAATTTGATGTAGCACATTTGGAAATTTTCTCAGCCACTTTCAGGGAAGTACACAGTTACCATTACCACCTCCTTAGTATTATGCTTTTTCCTTTATTTACCGTTTATGATGGGTAAATAGAGGAAGTATTGTGTTTCATTAAAAAATTCGACTTTGAGATTTCATTGAAATACACATTTTAAAATGTGCTGAATTTAAAAGTGGAATTTGTAGATTACTTTGTGAGAGAGTAGGAGAGTGAATGTGTGAGTGAGTGAGTATGCAAGCAAGTGTGAGTGTTTAGATGACTGTAGTTAAGTCTTATGTCTTTCAAGGGTGATACATAAGGACTTAAATGAAATTCCTCTTGATCCCAAATCACCATTTGCACACATTTGATTAAAAGTTTGTATGTGTGTCTCGAATTTTATGTAAATAGCATGCAAAATCCTCTTCCTTATAATTGAATTTTTGTTACTAAAAAACCATAAAAAACAAAACTTTCAAGAAAAATAAAGATCTTGGTAATATGTACAAATAACATCAACCAAAGATGCTTGTGTATTTAAATATTTCTGGAGCATTTGCTGTTAGTTTAAGCTTTCTAATAACATACATTTTTTAAGTGCTAAGTTGCCTTTATTTTGTTTCTCATGTGGTTACACAAAGGTAATACCAAAGCTGCAATTAATAAACTTTGCTTTTGAAAAATTAACTGGTCTCAGCTATTTGCATACTCAGTTTACCTTTAACCAAGTGTGTAAAGAACGACACAAAATATGTTAACATGCGGAAAAGGCTATTGTAGGAATAAATTGCAGCACAGCGATGAACAAGTAGAAAAAGTGCAATTGCAACACACCAGAAAAGTGCTTATAAACTTTATGATTGTACTCATCAGGATCTCCCAAGTTTTAATGGCACACATCCTAAAATTATTTCAAATTTGGTGCACCCATCTCTCATCTCAGTTTGAGAGTATCCATTTCAGACTTGGAGTCCTTTCATTTTCTACTTGATTTTACACTATTTTGCAATTTTGATTTCTTTCCTCTGTAGATTTTAACAATAAAATTATAAAAGAACCTGTTGGTATCAATTTTGGAATTTACACTTTATTTTATAAATGCTTTCTGTCTGTTTGGGGTAAAACTTTTACTATCTGTAATGGATATTGCATGTTTTGGTAAACTGTTTGCATTATTATAAGGTGTCCGACTGACCCATGTAGTTGGAGTTTCTGTTGCGGTGATGGTCTCTTGTGATGGTTCAGCATTAAGAAAATTAAAAAATATGCCATTGTTTCTAGCTTCTGTTCATGTATTAATATATATCTTCGTATTTGCTCATGTTTTCTAATTTGTAATATATTTGTACAAAGTCCCAGATAGTTCTCATGTATTCTGTGTAATATTTAATTTTGTACACAATTTTTTTCATACGTCAGACCAATCAGTTGAAACACATTGCAATTTGAGCATTGGTGTCAGGCTCCATTCCTAGCTCCCATATGAAGACTAAAAGTATAGAACAATTCCGTGAATATGTCATACCGAGTGTTAAAATTTGAAATTAATGTTTCACGTTTTTTACTGAGGAAATATGATGCTAGATACTCCAAAGTATCTTATGAAGTGAAAAATGTTTTTGATGTGAATATGGGTTCAAATTTCACTTCTTACCCACATATTTCCAAAACACTAAAAATAAGCGTGAATAACAGCGATTTTCATATCAATATTTCAGGAGCTATGTATAACTGTTTTATTTTTTTTGTTCTGTACATCACAGAATGACTCTTCGTCTTCGAAACGTGTATATCACTAATAATTTTCGACATTTATAAATAATTCTTAGAGCCTGTTTAATTATTACTTTGTGTCAATGTCAGTCACGGTAAATAAGGATAAAGTCCTCTGCAGGGAAAAGTAATAGACCGAAAAAAATATCCTTTTTGATTCTGCGTCATTACAATATAATAAATAAAAAAGTATCAGAAAGTTTTCTTCTGTAGTCATTTGTTTTCCCACAAAACACGTGACTAACGGACAATTAGTGCTGGCGCCCTGTGGTCGTCATACGCGTACAGTGCTTGTGAGACTTCGGCCAGGATAGACGTATTAGTCTGTTTCTGACTCCATGGCTAAAACACCAGCCCAAAGACAACATGAATACAAACAATGTCTGAAGGAGCAAGGCAATTATGCACAATGGAAGGAGAAAATAAGAGTGACTATGAGGAAAAGAAGAGAAATACTGAAACAAACAAAATAAGGAAGGGAACACCTCAAAGCTGAATATAGGAGACATAAGCAAGCACAGTGGGCAAGACAGAAAATAAGAGACCAAGAAGGGATTGATAAGGATACTCCATCAAAATCAACCAGTTTCAAAAGCAGACAGCATTTTGGAAAGTACAGAAAACGTGTTGAGGAAGCATTGCCGCAATCTCCACTCAAAAGAAAAGAAATGATTCGTAAGTGAGCAGTTGAAGAGGGATTACATGTAAGACCAAAGCATTCTGTCCCGGTATCAGGAAAACAACTATCAGAGGAACTTAAAAGTGCAATCATCAAGTTCTATCACGATGATTCAATATCTTACCAACCTCCTGGAAGCATATATTGGTGAAATTCAGAAACAATCTTTTGCTTTGGTGTCTGATTATGTATCACATGACAAATATGCAGTTTATATTTGCTTAAGGAATATATTTTTCGGAAATATTAGATATTGTTCCAAATTTTGAACTTGTGAAAGTGTTTTCTGATGGAGCTGCTAGTCATTTTAAGCAGAAATACACATTGAGTCATGTGACATATCTTTCCGAAGTATTTGGAATCCAAATTGAATGGCACTTCTTTGAATCCTATCACGGAATCAGTAGATGCGATTTGAGGACAAGTGAAGAGGATGGCCTGGACAGCTGCGAAAGCAGGAAGCAGGATTCAGAGTGCTGAAGAATTTGTTAATACTGTTAGAAAGAAAACCAAAATATGTCTTCTTGAGGTTTCTCTGCCTGAAATTGAAGAAGCAAAAGAATTTCTCGACAAAAGATTTGAACGTATTTTACCTATGCCATACACTCATTGGGTTCATTATGTGAAAGTATTAGGTTTCAATATTGTGGAATATGCTTTTCTTTCATGTGCGGAAAGTGTCAGAATGATGCACAACTTTCGGAAATAAAAACAGTGTAGTGATGTGCATGTGTACTACGAGGCTACTGCATTTAGCGTTCCTGCACTATTTGGAGTCCAATCCAGTAACTATAATAGTATGTTACAGGTATGTGCTGTTTGCTCTCATGTGTCGTCTTTGTTATGGTTTTGAGTCAGCTTTTTATACTTGCAATGTGATAAGAAATGAGAGCTGTCAACATCTGTTTATATTGCATGATATTAATGCTTCTCCAAAGGATATGATAATTGTCAAAACGATAAATACAATTTCACACTTGTATGTATTACATGTATGTAATGTATAATACGTATCACTATGATTTACCATATGTTATACCATGTAAAACAAAGGCAAGGTATTACAATTTTCGCAAATGTCAGTTAGTCAGAAACTCATGTCAGACAGTCACGCTGACTAATTGAATAAATATCTCCAGATGAGAATAACATACCAAACCTTTTTTCAGGTCATTTGAAAGCTTAGAAGTTCCTCTCACAAGTGATTTTTCAGAACAAATCAAATACGAAAACTTTCAGAGAAAACGGAGGACAAACGTTTGAAGTTGGACCTGCAGTTGACAAAAATGTCAGTCATGAAAAGTTTAGCGCTCATTATTGAATAATTGTTTCAATTTTTAAGGTTTTTATCTTTCCTATCACAACCGCCAATCTGTCATTGTATGTCGTTAAAATAACATTTTTACACCTATATTGGCCATTAGACAGACATTTTAAGAAGAAAATGTAGTGTAAATGTCAGTCACACACGGAATTGCTCTATAACATAACAGACATTTATGAGATAAAATCTTTTGACTTAGAAAGATCATAGGAATTGTAGTTGGAGTTGTAAATATAGCATGAGATACACCAGAATTTTCATATGCCCCTCCCTCCCTTTGCTGTCTTCACCTTCCCATCTCGTTTCTTTTGAAATTTTGATTTCTTTGCATATAAATATTTATGCTCTAAGTACCCATTTGATTCCCAAGATGATGCTTGATAATTGCTCCCAGTAAGATATCTTCCAAAGTCGTATCTAAAGACAAATTCATGTCATTGTTTCCTATTTTACTTAGATTATCAAGTAATAAATTTTAAATATATGACTTTAGTTTGTTAAAATATTGCTGTAATATAATTTTAGCATAAATGTAATACCAGCTGTTACATTTACTTACTCTTATACAACTGTTATGTACATATATATTTTTTTTAAAATACAACATATTGATTGGTATGCTTCTTTAAGTGAGATTTATTTTATATTTTCAGGTTATCTTCAATATCATATGCCAAAGTTTAAAATAATAGTGAATCTTCTGACTGTTAAAGCTGCTAAAGCAACTGTAGATCCTTTGCATGCCAGAATATATTCCGTATTTATGCAAATCTAATGCTGACCTTTTTTGACCAAATGTAGTACTCATAATTGTGGTGTGCATTAGATTCAAGTGCAAATCCGTTCCATAGAACGCTAGTGGCTTTATTCAATTCTTTTGTTTATTACATCACAATGGATTGTTGGAGTTAATATGCATCTGGAAACTCTTGACAAACTAGCTGGTCATTTATCATTGTCCTATTATTGAACGTTTAAGTTACAATACGGAGGGCAAACAGAGAAGAATGTCTTATGATGCTTCTTTAAAGCGTAAAGTAATCCTTTATACTGAAAAAATGGTAATAAAAGGGCAGGAAGAAAGTTTAATGTATCAGAGAGCAACTTCTGCTTTTGGCGAAAACAGAAATTGGCATTATCTGCTACTAAAGATGGTAGGAAGAAATTTACGGCTCCTCACAAAGGAAGACCTCCTGAAGTTGAAGAAAAAGGGTTGAATTTGTGCGTGAAAGGAGGAAGGATTGGCAACCTGTAACTAGTGATACTATGTGAAAGAAAGCTAAACAGGAGGCTGAAGTTCTTGGTATTCTGAAACAAAAGTGAAGGCTAGCCATGGATGGGTAGATGGTTTCATTCAGCAGATGGATTTATCTTTAAGATGGTGTACAATAATGTGTCAGAATTCTATAATCTGATGGTTCATATATGTGATAGATCCATTGTGGTGTGCTTTACATTCGTTACAAACCATTTTTCTTCATAATTTTAAGTTTCAAATATGGGGTGCACATTAGATCCACATAAATACAGTAATTAAAAATATGTATGCAGGGTATAGGTAGTACTTATTCTGGGATTATTGTCAGGAGATTATCAGTCAAGTGGAAGCAGAAACAGCTGACCCTTTTATAACTAAAAATGTTAAAATTCTGAAAGGGTGACTATTAAAACCATGTTTTAAGTAATTGTTTAAAATGTTAACATTTAATGGAAAAGTTGGAATTACAGTGCTAATTTCAAGAGCACAGATCTGAGATTGCTGCAGTCAGTAAAAAAGTGAATGTGAGAGGCTCATTGCTGTGGTAACCATGGCTTTATGCTGGTATTAGTAATGCTGCATGGTCAATGATTGTACATTCTGCATATTGCAGTCTTGGCTTCAACTGCAGGTATTATTTTCTGTTATATTATTGTGCATTTGTGAAAACTGCCTCAATTTTTTATGTAGGTGACCATGGATAGTGCATGTCAGAGATGTTGTACTGTTCCAACTTTGGCAGCTAATCTACTGGACGCAACTGTGAAATTAAATGACTGACTATGACTAACACTGTACTATAGTCACTTTATAATATGACAAATATGTCACATATTCTTTATTTACAGTAAAATTTGAGTATGGAGATTCAATAAAAGCATTACTTAACATGCTTTAGCTGCCTTCGTGTCCAGAACAACTTTGAAAATGCAGCAAAGAATTCAAGCATATTTATTACAAATACGTGATATTTTGCTAGACTTTGTGATCCAGTATTAATATAAATTGTGTATACCATTGTTGTCTTAAAGCTACACAAGTGGTATTGGTGAGAAGATTTTAATATAAGTAAAACACATTTGTACAGTAGACGAGTTCGAGATAGGAATATGCTGGTGGTTCATGGACTGGCATGTTTAAATGAAAGGTAAAAGGTATTACATTTGGTTTTGCTGACTGATATGATGTGCAAAAGTATTGATTGGCTGAAAAGGGCAAAAAGTTAATTTTTCAAAAAAGACTTGCTCAACTGAATATGGTACAATGGTAAAAAATCAAGTTATATGTCTTTTCAATGGGTGATGTGTTTCAGAAGTAGATGCTAATTCATTAAATTCTTTTGTTGTGAATTTCCCTAAGCTTTTCTAAATTATAATGTAATTAGTTAATGCTGGCAATTGAATTTAGTACATAAAATTAACAAAAGAAGAAAAACAATAAATATATCCGTAAGTGAGTCAGGGTAAAATAAAACAGGATATCGGAACATATTTTTAGCATACGTTTCTTTCTTGGCACTACAGCTTATAAGTGGCAATCTAGATCATTTACAAACACTAAGGTACCTTTGGAATGTGCATAATAAAAATAACGGATGTAAAATAAGTGGCAGTTGTAATATTACTTAATGTAAAGATGGTGTTAAGTGAGTAGAAAGTAGGGAGAAAAAAGGAACTAGGAGACAATGGCAATCAGGGTGACAACAGACAGCGGTGGAAAAATTGAAGGACCTACAAGAAATGCTTACTGAAAGAGAAGAGTTAGAAGGTGGATGTGAGAGAGAAGCAAAGAAGAGGAAATACGCAGAAAGTTAGGGGTGATTAGAAAGGGGATTCAAGACATCAGAGGCATAGTGGTAAAGTTGAATTGAAACAGAAGATACAATAAAGTGATTTTGGGGACAAGAAAGAGAGAGGATTGACTCAAAACAAGAGGTACAGGAGCTGCTGGAAAGAAGATTGGGGATAAGGACAAATTACAAGATTTATGATGCTTTTAGATTTGGGAAAAGAAGGGGGAGAAGAAACATATTAGCAAAATACAGAAACACCTAACCGAGAACGAAGTGTTAAGACAGGCAAAGGATCAGACATTTATGTAAATGAAGAACTGTCTTTTAAGCAGAAGAAAATGAGAGAATTAATTGAACAAAACAGACACTATTAATCAAGGAGAAAAGGCATACATAAGATGATCCTCATGCTGTGGAAAGATGATCGTGCAGAAATGGACGCAACCACAAGGAAAGAGCAACAAGGTGAATGGATGTGCATTGAAGTTTGAGGTGCCAAAAGTGAATGTGATGGCAAAAAACATCACAGCACACAGAGCAACCAAGGAGACGATCAACCAAAGCAGCAGAAGCAAATGAGGAAAGAGTAAAATTGGGTAAATGAAGCAGTCAATGTGAAAATTAAGGGTATCTAAGTAAGGTAAGGTAATACATGAATGAATCCTGAGTAAGGCTGAAGAATTGGATCAGGAGATATACAAAGTAAAAAGTGAAAAGTAAACAGAAAGGGAAAGAAAGAAATGATATGCCTCAACATGAGACTAGGCTTGGTATAACCCGACCAAGGCCAGTGCAGTCCTGCTTCGGAGGGTGCCACTTGTACGCGTTATGACTTTCCCATCCTCCTGTACAGTCCGGTTGGCAAAAGGTGAACAACAGATCTCATGTTGACATTTTCTCTGTGTGTATCACTGTATTATATGTATATTCATACCATAAAAAATCAAATATATTCACAAATACTTTAAAATACAGTACATTTGAGCATTTCTCTGAAACGTACATTATTCTGCGATGTCTCCCTCACTTGCTGTGTCGGTCTCAGATCCGGTGGCCATTTCTTCTCCAGAGTCGTCACTGCTGCCCAGTCCTGGATTGATTATTATCCTTTATATTTCTTCTTCCATAAGCACATCTGTTTTCCAATACGTTTCTTGAATATCTTTCACCTTCTGAACAGAGGTTTTCCAGCCATTTACTGTTATTGCTCCAGTAGCATCATGTGTTAAAGTCTTTAGTATTGACAGAGAAACATGATCCACATTATTGTTGGCAACTTTTCTTCAATTAAATTCCAGACTAGTTCGATAGGATTCAAGTCCGGATGATAGGGTGGTAATCTAGGTGCTGTAAAGCCAGCATCTGCGAATAATTTGTCAATGGAGTATGTTTTCTTCAATCTGTGTTGTTTTGCGTGAATGACAAGTTCTGGTTTAGTTATTTCCGAGTCAAATGGTATATTGTTGTTTTTGCGTAACCATTCTTGTAGTTTTGACTTTAAATTGTTGCTTGAGGGTATGTTATTGTCTTCTTCATTGTGATAAGGAGCATTGTCAACCACAACAATGCTGTTTTGCGGTAATCCAGGTATAAGTTGTTTTTACGCTTGGATTAGTTTTTGTAGTTCATTTTGTCAAGCTAATCTGATATCTTGGATTTGGAATCGTAAATGAGGCAAGCACCTGGAATAAATCCAATTTGGCAGTCAGCATGCACAATAATAAGACGCTGTGTAGTGCGTATGAATCTAGGTTTCATCCATGTATAGCACTGGCTTACTACCCCGCTTTCATTTCTTCTAAATGTTCAAGAAATGATGCTCTTTGAGGCATTATATCAGGACGTTCGCTCAGTACACTCCTTTTATTTTTACATCTTTTAAATCGAAATCCAATAGATTTCACTATTTTTCTAAGTGCTTCTTTACCCCCGCGAAATTAATCTCTTTCTTGCAAAAGTTTAATGATTTTCGCAGCGTAAGAATTTCTGTTTTAACCTCGTAATAATCCTGATACTTTCTTCTAATGATGCACTTGTCCATTTCATCCAAACTGATTTTATTTGCAGGAGGCTTACCAATCTTGCGAGGTGATTTTATTTTGCTTGCCCCACTTTCTTCAAGCCGGTCCTCTTTCCTAATCTTGCATACCATTATCTTACTGCAACCAGTAGACGCTACAGCACGTTCAGTAGCATTTGTAATAAGTATTTTTTGACCTTTTTCTTCTCTTCGTCACAAAACTTAACATTATAAATAACACGCCGAGCTTGCTCGTGAAGAATTTTATGTCTGTTACGTTTCGTCACTAGCATAATCAATGTGAACACTACTCTGCACGTTAGTAAATCAGACTACATCATTTCATGACTTATTCATGTCGTCACCGTGTTAGTTCCCCTTCTTGCCGCTTCCCATGCAGGACTGCACTCGCCTTGGTCGGGTTATAAATGGGTAGAAAAGTCAAACGAAGGGAAAGAAGGCAGTGAAGGGCTAAGAGCAGAACCAATTAGGAAGGAAATAATAGTGAAATGAATTAGTGGAAAAGTGAGCAAAGATGGATGTAATCTGGTAGGTCAGAAATATGGGAGGAAAAGAGAAGGAAAAGGGGAAAATTGGAAAAAGGACTATGGGAGCAAACATTGAACACAACAGAGAAATAGTAAGAAATAAGCAACTGGCATTTGTCTATCAAATGTTTAAATGCTTCAAGCAGTAATTGGCTGCTGGATGACAGAACTGTGATCCCAGTTCAGGGGTGGCCAAAAATGAAAAATGTATACTTGGTATTCAGTAAATCAATTTCAATAATATAAAGACATACCTTCAATCATTTTATGCTGTACAACCAAATGATCTTCAGTTTTGTCTATGTTTACCAACTGATTGTAGCAATGGGACTATTTGATCAGATTAATGTATGCTAGTGCGCTTATATGATCCTTAGCATTTTAACGTTCAGATTATAGGAACATTTTACTTTTAAATGTCTTCAATCTATCTAGAGACAGTAGTATTGATTTTTTGAGGTATGCAGAATCTATTTAGAATGGTCATATCAGTTGTACTATTATTCCCTTTTTTTTTTTTTTTTTGTTCAGGTTATTCTCATATTAAAGTGCAGTGCAGTAATAATTTGTCAGTCAATTCAGCTATCAAATAGAAGAAAATAATTTAACTCTAGTGTAAAATAAAGAGGCACTTAATTGCCATGGCTGGCACTGAACCATGTATCTTCTAACTTCCTGTGCCAAAGCATTACCATTGAGCTACCATGATGCAGTCCCTGACATTCTATACACTTTCTCATCTGTTTCGCATATCTTGGTAACCTTTATGACAAACTCAAGAGCTCAAAGATATCAAACTTTACAAGCAACCTAAGTTTGTCAAGTAGATTTCATTTCCAAGCATTTTAGTTAATCACTATTAAAGTTTGTTTCAGGAACTGCTCTTGCTGTGCATAAAGTTATATCCAACTAGAAAAATTGTAGTGCCATAATCAAGATTGAAAAACAGATCTTGGGTTTTCCATGCCAATACTTTGCACTGAGCTACCTTGGTAGGTTCCCTGATTTCACATTAAACTTGCTCATCTGATTCATACATTCTAAAGCAGCTTTCAAGACGAGCAGTGACAACACAGACACCCACTAGAAACTTTGCAGCTTATCAAACTTAATTATGCTGTTAAGCTTATGCACTGTGGTTGTCTCCATCTTATGTTTTAAAGTGCTTTTTTATTGTCATACTAAAATTCCCAAATGTTTGTTATATTTTGTACAACAAAAAGACACAGGTAAAGAATGTGACTTTCTTAAGGTGGCTCAGCTGAGAAGTGATTTCACATATGTGTGTGTCTAAACACACACACACACATGCACACAATTGAATCTTGAAAGTCATGACTTTCACAACAATACAATTAAAATAGCAACACATATGGGGACTGCTGAAAATGTCCACCACCAGCCTTGGTATTTTTAAAATCAGGTTCTTGGATACACTTCTGCAAAAATCACCAGAATTCCACTCTGGACTATGAAATGGGTACAAAAGTTGTTCAGGTGCAACTCTCCACACTAAAGCTTGTGAAGCCATGCTTGCAATCTTTCAGATACTCCAATGAGGCTGCTCACTTACAAGATCCAACACCTGTTCCTCAAATTGAAGTCTCTTGGTATTTTCATCCGTTTGCTTGTAGGCTTCCTGTTTCTTGCAAACATTGGAATTATTTCATAATTACAGTGGCAGAAAAAGAAATGCAACAGTACTAAGGACTGTGTTTATTGAAACATGGCATAGTGTGTGGATATTGAGGGACAATAGAATTGGTAATTGATGTGTCATGGTCAGTGGACAACAGGTAGCATTGTATAGGTGAGTATCTATACCCTTTGTGTTCACCCTGCAGGCAGTCACTGTGATACCATAACAGTTAAATGGTGATGTCGACACTCTGGGGTATAGCCATGCCACGCCACGCCACGCCATGCCACGGCAATGTGAACATGCTCCTGTCGCACAGCTACAGCCATTTGAACTGGATCGAATTGTTGACCTATGCAAAGCTGGATGGATCTATCAACAAATTGTTATACATGTTGGGTGCAATGTATTGGTGGTGTGTTAGTGTTTTCAGTGATAGTGTGTAGAAGATTCTCATTCTCATAGGCCAGTTTCTGGGAGGCTATGTTGCATGTCTGGATCGACACTTTGCATGGGTATCAGTGAGTGCTCGAACAGGTGCAAGGGTAGGGATCTGGACATGGGTAGCACCTGGAGTGTTGGAAACCATCTTCTTGCAGCAGGACTCAAACCGTGTGTGTTGTTGGCGGCCGGTACCACTAACACCACAGCACTGCCATGCATGTCTCCCTTGGTGTCAAGAAAGGGTTCAGTAGACAATGGAATTGCAATCTGTTATCTTCAGTGATGAAAGTAGATTCTACCTGTATGCAAGTGATGGTTGTGTACGCATATAATGCAGAGCTAGTGAGCAAGTTCGTCCAAGAGTGCATTTGCCCAGGACACAAATGCCCAACTTCTGGCATCATGGTGTGGGGTGCCATCACTTCTGTTCACCTTTGGTGTTTGTGCAGGGATATGAAATCAGTGCCAGCTACATCTAGAAGGTAATTAATACTGTTACTGCCATTTCTTCAACAGGAAGGTGATGTGCTGTTTCATCAGGAAAAAGCACATCCCAATGCAACTGTTGTAAAGCAGCATGCTGTTCATGGTGTACAACTGTGCTGGCCAACATGGTCCTCTGACCTCTGTCCCATTAAACATGTTGGGGACATGATGGCAAAGAAACTGACTGGGTCTCTACGGATAGCCACAACTATTGCCAAATGCAGGTTGTTTGGGACATAGTAATGCAAGATGCCATTTGCCACCTGTACAATCATCTGCACCATATCAGACTTATTAAATATTAAATTCATTCAAGATGTTTGCTCTTTGGCATGTTAACTAAACAGCTGACGTGTACTCTAATGCAATGTCACAATGCAGCTCTCCCACTTCCCCGCATCAAGTGAGCTGTCAGGAGTCTCAGGCCGTTTAAATGGGATTGTAATCATAGTTTTCTTTCATTGAGAACTATTATCTCTTTCTTTCCCACTCTTCCTCCTATGTAGAAGCTTACTAGTTGTCTTGTCCCTGTTAAGTATTTCATTAGTTCTGCCCATTTGGTTTAAGTTTGTTGCTTTTTGTACCTGCATCCTGTCATTTGTGTAAGCTCCATATCACATAGATATTTACATTTACACTATTACTGTTATTGCTCTCTTCATTATCATCAGTGAAAATATTGGAGAGGAAGAGGATTAATGACTTCATTGTCAGATATCCAGCATTAGCTAACAACAACAACATTTACACTTGTTGCTTCATTTTGTATTGCCTGGACTATATCATGGGTTAGTATTTTATATTGCAACTGATAAACCTCACAAGGGAACAGTTTTACATAGAAAAGATTAGAGTGAAATTTCTGCTACCAGACACATCCGACTATAAAACCACGCTGAAAGAACTCGCACCTAAAAGAGAAGAAATTTGTAAAGAATTTTTAGCTGTACTGATGCTGTGATGCTACAAAACTAAAAAGGATCAAACTGTGACCTCAGGCGTTGTGATAGGTTTACAGTGCATGAATATCATCTCTTGTGCCACAGAGTGGATACAGTATATAACATTCATACACAACAGGTTTTCAAGGAAAAGCCATTCTTTATGTGCTTAAAAACTTCTCTTTTTTTTTCCGTGACCAATTGATAAATGCTTGATATGTTTATCTAATTCAAATATATTCCAATGGAAAATACATTTCAAAAGCTATACTATGTTAAAGAAATATCCCCAACTTTTATGCAACTTTTCTATTTGTACAGTTGTTAAGAATGCCCACTGCATTGTACCCAGCTTCAAGACACATGTTCAAAGGTTGCTGTAGGTGTGTGGTTGCAGTTGTATATTCTGTGAGTAGCATTTCAAATAGGCAAGCAAGAGGAGCTCAGCTCTGATCATAAGCAGGTAATTATAAACCTCGCACTTACAGGGCATTCTTTCAGACCAAAATATCACATGATAGGTAGAAAATTATTCTTTTATCACACCTTTATTCAACAATGTGAATTATCCAGTAAGATATGTAGCAATGACCAATTAATAGTTAACTCAGTTTCACACAAGCTCTCTTTGTGGGAAGTTAATATGTGCATCATTAAGTGGTGTGAATGATATTTTTCAACTGGTGCAGTTTTTTGCAATTATTAATATCGTTGTGTCTTTAAGCTATTGAGATCTTTGTGGTCTCAGGGCTTGGTAACGGATGGAATGAAAAATCACAATGTTTCTTCACCACAATGTATTATTTTATTAACACTTCATCGATACTTTACATTAAATAATTCCTCTCAGCACCATTCTAAATTATTTAAAACACTTCCACCTTCTCATTTAGTGGAACCAATGCTTGATGAAAGTCTGGTGAAAATTCTATGTTCACACTACCTAAATATGTCCTTTCACTTTGCTTACACACACGCGAGTGGACAGTTTATGGCATCACCTGACGCGACACCACCTTTTTCGTATACATCCGCGTATGCGTCCATCAAATAGTTCTTTCTTGTTAGGGAAGCGATCCCTAATCATCCTCCCCTACTTTTATTATGGAACACATATAATTCTAATATTTATACATATATATTAAAATCAAATATGGAAAGATTTATGACGTCTTTGGGCAAACTTAGTTTTTCTTAACAATGAACATTTTTAACACGTTTTCGCCATTTAACCAAATCATACCAACATCAAAAAACAAATTACACTTTTAACAAACATTCACATGAACGATTTTCTTTTGGGGTCTTCTAATATTCTGTCTCACAACCTTGACTGAATAGTTTTAAGTTTAACTTTTTTTTGTATTTGTCTGTATACTTTTGAAGAAAAATGAAGTTAAGTTTGAACATTTAAGTGGTGTACAAAAAAGAAAGAGCAAGCGAGAGTTAGGAAAGGAAACCAACATATTACTAAAAATAAGTAATTTTTTTTCTCTTCCTAGTGATAGTGCTAACTCAACAGTTACAGAAGTTTGCAGTGTTAAAAGAGTGCACTTCTGAAGTGAAAAGTGACAACAGCAATTGTAACAAAATTGCTGTAAATATAACTAGGCCTGTTAATTTTGCAGAGTACTCAAATTATTGTGCACATTATCAGTTAGATGCAGATGAAACTAAAAGATGCTTACTAAACAAAATTCTTATCAGCCAGCGGGTCCATTCCCCAAATATGCTAAGTAGGAAAACAGATCCTTATGTATTAAATATTACGAGAAGTTCACATTGACAGGGCAAAGAATTTAGAGAGAATGGTTGTGTTATTCATCTAAAAGTGACTTTTTATTGTAAACCATGTTGGTTATTCAGAGGAGAGAAATCGTCAGCTTGGAGGGAAGGGGTTCGAGATTGGAGCTAGCTAACCAAAAGTATAGTGTGACTCAAAACTAGCTACGCACATTTGAACATATGTGTTGTTTTCAATTCATCTTAAAAAAAACAGTTGATGCAAGTATGGATTCAGAACTAAAGAAAAGTGAGAACATGGAAATAGGCCCTTGAGTATATTGTAAATGTTACGCTAACACGGACATCTAATAATCTAGCTTTTTGATGACAGGGAGGAAATTCGAAAATTGAAAAGTGCAAACTCTGTTTGCAAAGTATGATCCTGTACTATGTGATCTAATAAATAAACTAAAATATGTACTGAAGTACCTTATCCCTGCAATTCAAAATGAGGTTAAAGTGTTCTGTCACATGCAGCTGAAAAAGATATTATTGATGACATTAAAGCTGTCCCATTCTTTTCTATAATTACTGGTACAACACAGGACATTGCAAAAAGAGATCAATCAACTCAGATATTTAGATATGTTACAGTTTTACATTAGGTCAATGGAAAGTTGCGTGACATGAAGATAAATGAGTTTTTTAAATTTTCGTGAAATGAAAGTGCATTAGCAATAGAAAAGGAAATACTAAGTGCAAAAGACGAAAAGGGATTCTTATTAACAAAATGCCATGGTCAGTAGTTAGATGTGCCACTGTGTCAGGCATATACAAAGATGTTATAATGAGAATACAACAAATACAAACAGCTAAAAATATGCAAATTGTGCAGCGTATAAAGTAAATCTAATATTTAAAGAGGAATGAACACTAAAATCCTGTTTCTTCCTAAGTTAAGGTTGTCTTTAAAATGCAGTGGTAAGATTTTCTTCCTAAGTGAAACCCTTATCGCTGTGCAAGCGAAATACTAAACACTTAACATGCCATCAGCAAATATCATCTATTTAGTCCTCCCGGCTAGGTCCGATGGACCCGTTGACCAACGATAGGTGTGGTCCCCCTTGCAAAATGGGGGTTTAAGTCGGGTGATGTAACTGCCACATTGTAAAACTGGTGCCCGTTAAGAAAACAGTTACATGAAAGCCAGCTTGATCATTAAAAATTTTTGTCATTCATACCTACAAGAAATAGAAACAAATGCCAAAGATAAAAAATGGATTACACTACTTTCCAATCCAGATATAATCCCCCAGAGACCAAGGAAAACAGCTGTTGCAGCCTTCCGTCTACTGACAAATCACGACTGCTTGGCAAGTCATCTCTACAGAATAGGTATTTCAGCGTCACCAATATGTGTCCTGTGTAACGATCCAGCAGAAATGAATGAAGACCACTTGAAGACCTGTGAAGCATTAAAATCAGAAGAAACTACAGTTCAAAAGTATTGGAAAGCACGAATGCTAATGGCTTCATTGCCAGATGCAAGGCACTAGAAAACAACAACAACAACATGCCATCAGCTCCATCAGTGCGCTGCAGGTACATGGACATTCACAACTTGCTTACTGCTGCATGTGCACTAATACGTTTTCATAAATTGTTCTTGTTCATATTGAAGTTCACCTATTGATGCCATGCTTGCCTTAACACGGACCCCATCAATAACAACAAAAATAGAAGAACAAGCATTGCTCCAACACGAGAAAATGTTACGACTGCCAAACTCTAAATGGACAGAAGAGAACCTCCCCCCTTCAATCCTTAAAACTCATAGTAGTTTCCTAGAAAAGGTAACACAGATTAAATCCAAATTGAACATTCCTAACACCAGAGAAAATCTACTTATAAGAGAAAATCCATTGGAATTATTGCAACCTACCTTCAATTTGGAATTAATAGAGGAAATAAGTAAATCAGACACACCAAAAGAAATACAAAAACTTCTAGCTCTGGAAACAATCAATACTAGGTATCCCACAGAAGAATGGCTGCACATATATACTGATGGATCCTCGAAGGAAAACCTTACTGGAGCTGGAGTTACATGTTCACATTTTTCCTTTTATCATTCTGTTGGCAGGGACACAACAAATTATGATGGAGAAATAGAGGCTATATACATTGCTCTCCGACAATTATTAAATCTTCCCTTAAATAAATTTAACAAGGCAGTAATTCTTTCAGATTCTAAAGCTGCAATTCAGGGAATATGTTCAAATACTACAAAGAAGTCAACAAAAATTAGAGAATGCTACAAAATGTTAACACAACTCCAAAAAGTTAATAAGACTGTTCATCTCCAATGGATTCCAGCACACTGTGGAGTCATGGGGAACGAAGCTGCAGACTCACTTGCAAAGAAAGGCACAACAATAAAACAAAAGTCTAAATTCAATTTCTCATATTCCTCAATAAAACGCTTGATCATTAAAAATTTTTCTCATTCATACCTACAAGAAATAGAAACAAATGCCAAAGATAAAAAATGGATTACACTACTTTCCAATCCAGATATAATCCCCCAGAGACCAAGGAAAACAGCTGTTGCAGCCTTCCGACTATTGACAAATCATGACTGCTTGGCAAGTCATCTCTACAGAATAGGTATCTCAGCCTCACCAATATGTGTCCTGTGTAACGATCCAGCAGAAATGAATGAAGAACACTTGAAGACCTGTGAAGCATTAAGATCAGAAGAAACTACAGTTCAAAAGTATTGGAAAGCACGAATGCTAATGGCTTCATTGCCAGATGCAAGGCACTAGAAAACAACAACAACATATTGAAGTTCAAGGGCAGTGTACTTTATGGTGGTGTTACTGGGTCAGTTTATACATACAACATAATATAGTGAAAAATAAAGTGCCTCAAAGTTGTGCTTATGGCTGCAATGTGAGAAGTGAAGCATACAAGGGAATTCATTTTCACTTGTTTCCAAACAGAGATAAAAGATACACAATATGGATAGGACTGTGCAAAATAAGATTTCTTGCCTGGTCCCAGTACTTATGTTCCTTCCATTTTAAGGGCACGATTATGAATAGACATAGATATTAAAAAAGTAGCTTTATTAAAACTTGGAGCTGTTCCTACTATAAGGAAAAATTAAGATACTTCAAGTTCTAGTAAGACACTAATTGATCCTTCACCATCTTCATCCAAGAGCAAACGGCCAAGAACAGAACGATATGAGGCTAGAAGTCATAAAAGCATTGTTTCCAAATTATGTGGTAGTGTTACTTGCAATAAAACTGACTAAAGGGATGAAGGAGAATCCAGAATAGGTGATTAAAAAAAGAATTTAGAAGCAAGATGTGAACTAGGTGCTGCATTCATAAAGAAATATACCCATGATCTATTGTTGGAACCTAAAACATCTAGGAAACAAGTAATAATGAGAAGATCAGGATAAGCTGAATGTAAATTTCTGTGAACCTGATACTTAAGATTTGATATAAGGATAACAGGGAAGAAAAAGGAGGAGTGTTTCATCATACATGGAAATGAAGCTACAGCGGAATATTTCATTATTGCTTGCACATCTCTACTTTTACCTTTCAAGGTACGTGTTTTATGTAGAAATGGAATGAAAACAATTTCTCCTTACATTAAATTGACAATGCTATGTGTTAAAACAGTATGTTATTGAGGTAATACTTTCACCTGGAACTCATAAAATTTATGAGGAAAGAAACGGGAAGGAAACGCATTAATAGCAAGTTCTTCATTATTATCTGGTATGTATATTGTTCCAGAAATTTTAAGTCCTGCAAATTACAGGGTTTGGCATTTTTTGAAGGATAAAAACATTTAAAGCATGAGTTCAGTTTGGGTTCAAGAAAGAAAAAAGGTTTTGAATTCATTAAAAGGTTATGGTATACCTATAGGATTGGCAGGGGATAAGTAATATGACTCCCAAAGATTTTCAGCCAAATATTTAGTCTATTCTGTCATGGATTTAAATTTTCACAAAATTATTGATTTTGAACTAGTTCAAAGATTCAAGGCGATTTGGTAAAGGCTGCTGGCAACAACATAATGATTAGGCTTGTGAAACAGGAAATGTATAGCGTTGACATTTTTGTTGTTAGCTAATGCTGGATTTCTGACAATGAAGTCATTAATCCTCTTGCTCTCCAATATTTTTCACAAATATTGAAGAGCGCAATAGCAGTAATCATAACCGTTTTTTAGAGAGCACCATATTTTTATGTTTGGGCGGTCACATCGCTCTCTCACAACCCCCAGAATGTCTGGAGGACCACACCTGTGGTTGGTTTACGGGTCTCACCGACCTGACCGGGAGAGTCATCAAAATAAATTCACTGACCATATCCTCTGATTACCAATCAGAGGACGTATTACATGCCATGACAGGTCAGCATGTTAGGGGTTAAGGTTTTATAGAGAAATTAGAGAAATGGGAGAGGTTGGAAAAATAAAGACTCCCTAGCCCTCGGGAACCCTAATAGCATCGGGGTCAGAAGAGAACAAGAGATGACCAAGGTAAGGTCAGATAGAAAAGTTACAGTGAGGAGCAAAACACCAGTAAGTGGAAGTAATGTTCTGCTCAGCTTGGGTACCTTGTGGTCACTATTCACATATCC
>CM060971.1:48205997-48275997 GCA_030765045.1 Tenodera sinensis | reverse complement strand
CAAGGGGAATATGGGAATACAGTAGGCTTTGTGCGATAGTCAGATCTTACTTTTATTATAAGATCTTCCTGTCACAGTTACAGACTGCCAAAAACACAAAGAATACTAACTCAAAAGTAACAAAATAGTTAACCAAGCATAACAAATATAAAATTTAAAAATTGAAAATGATAAAGAAAGTGTAATTGCTTATAACAATAAAAATCATGCTCCATATACGTGATTTCTAAAAATAGCTATAGAGCCTTTGAGCGTCAATATAGCGATATTGTATACTAAATCTTTGGATAGGCCAAAACTGTTTACCATTAATCTGTTACACTGATGGGCTCTAGGTAGATCATTCTTTCTGTAATAGTGAATGGTTGGTTCGTTACCAGTATGGAAATTTTTCCCCCGCTGGGAGGCTTCGCACGGGGTACACTCGGCCTCGTTAGGTCCCGGGGGGACCAATTGAAAAGCTACTTGATGGAGAAGTAGCGACCCAAGGTCTAGAAGGCCGTATGACTACCCGGGAGAACTCGGGGCGCTGACCACGTCCCACACTCCAGTACTGCACCCCACCAATGACGCCTGTAGTGGGAAGAGGTTGGGCACACAGCGGCTGGGCAGCAAGCCAAGGTGCTTCCTGGACTGCAGCGCTATATATATATATATATATATATATTTTTTTTTTTTTTTCCGTAGATACGTTTTTTCTCCTGATTCACTTCGCCTGGCTGATGTTCGTTGTATCCAAATCTAATGGTTGGGTCGATGATATGACCTTTGGAGAATTTGTTTTGAAGACAATTATGCCGATTCTTCTGTTACTGCCTTCATCAGTGTCTTCATCAGATAAAAACAGTGAATGACGACCTCCCATTTGAGAAAAGTACTGCAAAGGTAACATATATAACAAATAATGTGTCTGAAATGGTTCATTTTACAAAACATGCGTTTAGACATGAATTGTGCCTTTTAACAAGATCTACATTTTTCTGTGCAGTAAGATTCTGGATTCTCTGACGGTTTACAGCTAGTCAAAAGTGGTCCAGAGTACAGGGCTACATGGGCTATAGATAGAAAATTCAAAATATATATTTCGATTGGCATAAAACTATCTTAAAACATATGAATTTTAATCAAACTCGTTACAACCATGTTTGAGAATATCAGAATTTTGCATGTAAAGGGTAGTTTAGGGAGGAGGAATTTTCTTCAAATATTAAACATAAATACCGACTTTGGTTTTTAGATGACTTCGTTTTTTGAGTATGTTGTACACATATCCCACCCACACACCCACTCACACAGAAACGCGCACGCGGCAACCATTTCCTAGAAATGAGGATATTTTCCTTCAGGGGGCCTCAAAAAATATATATATCCAGCGAATTATCGATATCAAATTTTTTTGTCGAATACAATACTTCCCCTATTTACTATTGTGCACTACAGAAAGTAAAAAAGGCACTTTTAGAGAGAATTTATGTGTGCCTGTCTTTGAAGAGGAAAACACAAAAACGAAAAGGTGGTTGGATAGCTAACTTAGTATTTAAGTTGAGCATCTTCTGATTGCGTCACAAGGGTTAGTAAAAAGAATCCCATCTCAAATTACGATGTGCATTTTTCCGAAATTTTTGCTTTCCTCCAACATTGCTCTAAAGATTTTGATTATATTACCGTGTGGTTAACATATTTTCATGAAAAATGAGTTCTATATCTCGAATTTTCTGGGAGTAACCTCTGAAGTCCATCTAATTTTGAAAAGTTTTTATATAACTGGTATACCGTAAGGGTTGCCAAAATGTTAGTATGTAAAAATGATTTCTCCATTACGTACTTAACAGTAAGTTGAAGTAGTGGAGTAGTCCACCCAAAATTTTGATACTGAAATTTCACTGGAGCTTTCCCCTTAGATTTTAATTCTTCAAAGGCGTGTCCTTCTCTAGCCGATAAGGCATGGCTATCAATCATTATAAGAGGCATGTATAACAAACTGAATGCACTTTGTCTTTTGGCCAATACGATCGAGAGCGTATACAGGTGGGTATTACGTTTCTGCGCCATTTTGTATCCTTTGTTTTGGTTATTGGTTAAGGTTACTTAGCAAAAGGAGGAGTATCACATCCTTGCACCATGGCCTAAGGCAGCCAATGAAATGGTCAAGGCTTTATACAATGTACCCTTCCAGAAACATTCTTAATCTTGAGAAAATCTTACATAAATTTATTAAATAAACTGAATAACATAGACTTTGTAGTTCAACTTAGTGGAAAAGCTGTGGTACAAAAATAAAATGAAAATGAAATGAAATTGCTTCATTTTATAAATGTGTTTCCTAGGATTACAGTAGAAGTATAGAATGGATATAAAAATAAACAGCACTGTGCAGAATGTAATACAATTTAAATATATTGCTATTAAACAGGATTAGGTAAGAAAATAGGCTTGGTGGAGAAGATGAGAGAAAGATAAGTGCCTATTTAGACTAAAGGAATATATAAGAAGACCCAGGCTTAAAACTAAGGGAGTTGGGCAAAATTCACGCAGACTTGGCTGAGTCCTGAATGTTTTATGAAGCAGAAATTTTGTGGCCTGACAAAGAGAAGGGCTAGGCTTAAGAAAGAAAAAATTCATCAGTTGGAACTGCTTTGGCTGAGTCAGGATAACCGTGAAAGAAATATCGGCTGAGGAATCCAACAGAATAAAATATTGTTATTCTGTGTACAAGATAGTAGTATATTCCAGAAAAACTGATTGAGGCATGGAACGAGGCTGTTACGTACCTCTGCCTTCTACCTCAGACAAACCCCCATCGTATTGGAATAACTTTAACATTTAGTCATTATAGTACTATCTGAATTTCAGCTGAATGTCACTTGTAATACAATTTTTACTCTCTCTACTACCAAAAGTACGAGATTCCAGGTTGCCCAGAAGAAGTTCAATGGGAAAACACATCATCAAATTTTCTATGTTAAAATCTTAATATGCGTTCAAATGATATAGAACTTCGAGAGATAAACAACATAATAATTCCAGGGGAAGACTAGGCGATTTAGAAATAGGACAAGAAGTGCTCAAGAAAGATCCATTTCAAATATTTAGGAAATAATACTGACGATGAAGCTAAAATAACCACTACTATTACAAATCAAGTTTGGGTGAACGAAAGCACGTTTTGGATCTGTTGAAAATCAAACAATAGAACGTGTGCATGGGTATCTTATCGGATAAATACTTCACACCTTTAGCATCCTATATTCTAATAGTGGTATCGACCAACTGTGTTTGTTTGACCGACTGAACTAACGCAACCAGCTCATAGCGAACTAATATTACTAATAAAAGGCAGCATTAAGACAAAGTGGTATTTTGACTTTCTCTACTACGTACATATAGTAAGTAGGAATATATTTATTCACTTATTGCAATTGTTTGTTGGTTTGTTGGTTTGTTGGTTTGTTGGTTTGTTGGTTTGTTGGTTTGTTGGTTTGTTTGTTCGTTTGTTCGTTTGTTCGTTTGTTCGTTTGTTCGTTCGTTCGTTCGTTCGTTTGTTCGTTCGTTCGTTTGTTTGTTTGTTCGTTCCAGGGTTCTATATCTGGTATCCATTACTTGGTCTCACTTTTTACTTTCTCTACTGGTAAGTAAGTAAGGGGAAGTATTGTATTCCACCCAAAAATTCGATGTCGAGATTTCACCGGAAATATGTTTTGAGGCCCCCTGAATCCAAAAAAAGCATTTTTAGAAAAAGGTCCGTGTGTGTGTCTGTGTGTCAGTCTGTCAGTCTGTGGACAGCATAACTCAAAAACGAAAAGTCGGTTAAAAACCAAAGTTGGTATTTAAGTTTAATGTTTTTCAAGGATGCGACACGAAGATTTTGAAGAAAATAGCCCCACGCTAAACTACCCTTTACATGGAAAATTTTGATTTTCTTGAAAATGACTCTAATGATTTTTATTAACATGTAATATGTTTGAGATATTTTGATGAAAAATGAAATGTATATCTTGAATTTTCTGGCTATAGCCCCTGCAGTCGTATTTACTCTGGACGACTTTTGCATAACTGGGAAACCGTTAGAGATAGACCAAATTATACTATACAAAAAATGTAGATCTTGCTAAAATACACAATTTATGTCTCAATAAATTTTCTTGTAGGGTGAACCATTTCGAAATATTCCTTGTTATATTTGTGAGTTTCGGAGAACTTTGAACTTTCGTGAAATGGGTCATCGTTATTCATTTTTTTTATATGTTACGTGTGCAAAGAGAACGGAATCTCAAAGCTTTAAAAGATTTGGCTATCGCACAAAGCCTACTGTATTCCAATATTCCCCTTGCACCTACAAGGAAATAAGCAATAAGATAATTTGTACAAATGTTTATTTTAACTAACACGAAGAAGATAGAGGAATAAGAGTTTGTAAGAATGATTAGTACAAAAGTAGAGAAAGTCATGTGAGTGCAACAAATCAGATTTTTCTCTTACTATTTGGTTTGTCATATCTATATCGTACTTTATCTTGTGTTTGCATTTTGGATTGTTTTGTTTATATATGTACACTAATAAACGAATGGGTATAGTTCCAGCTATTACCTCTATTGCCTTTGTGGATACGGTCCTCTAGGCACTAATGATTCTAATTGCAATCTTTCGCTGCATTCTTTCCATAACTCTCCGAAAATTTACTGCGTTGAGATGCTCATGATGTACATAAGTGGTTACTGAAGTATTATTAGAAAGCGGAGAATTAATTGGCATAATTATGTGTGCACAGCTAAGGAATACCCACACATCTTTGAAGAAAGTGCCCTAAGTTTCCCAACGATGTGGTATGGGCTATATAAGATGCAACGATTCTGAAACACCTTAATTCTATTTCCTCAAAACTCAACAAGTTACTTCAAATAGTTCTAATAAAGTTATCACCCAACTACAATATTGCACTGTAGTTGGCAGCAGATCAATTGAAGACGCAGGGAACTTCGTCATCAGTTGATGACCTTTTTATTTTGGCTCTTTACCTTTAGGATTACCTATTCATTGCTGACTTCTTTCAAACATACCCACATACACTGCCGAATTCATCTTTCAGGCTTGGGCAAATTGAGAATAATCGCTCCTAAAGAAAAATTGTCAGCTGTCACCTGTGATTTAACTCGGGAACTTTGGATTGAGATATCAACACTTCTTCTCATCTCTTCTTCTTTATCTGATTATCGTCCCCTTAAGTAGGACTTACACCCCCTAACTTGTGCCTAGGGTCAGAAGCCTGTCGCGGAGCAGACGAACCTATGGACCGAACACAATGCAGATCTGGAAGCGGGAGGTCACCTCAGCACCAGGTATGAAACTGAGGAAGAGGAGGATATGAAATGTAGGCGAAATGGATGATTAGAGATCCGATGATGCAGCAGTTGGAGGGACAAACCAAAGAGCCCGGAGAAAACTCACCTAGACACAGCTTCGTCCACCAAGAATACTACATACCGGTCCCTGGAATTGAACCTGGGCCACATAGGTGGTGGAGGAACAGTCTAACCGCTCGGCCAGGGCGCCACCAATATCAGCACTGTTGATATTTTATATAGATTCAGCAGTGATAAATTTAGATCACGTCCTAAAATAGGAATTATCATGATGTTCGACGAGATGCCTGCAGCATTTTAAACAAAATTTCGGACAATTATTTATATAGAAAAAGAATATCTGTAGCAAACTGTTCACTCAATGCTTTAATGGAATATCAGTTTACAGCAATTAATGGCCACTCGATCCCTAACGAGCACAAAACATATATTTGTGCAATCGTGACGTGCGTTGTAGTTCACGATCTGAACATGTTTGTAGTTAAATGTATTTTTATACACAAGTTACAAAAATATACGTATAATTGAAATACGATTCGAAATGTAAATCAATGAGAAATCGCATACCTCTTAATGTGTTTTGTTAATGCATCGCATCTGTGAAAATACAAAATCTAGTTTTAAACTGATTACTTTGTATTTTTATCGTGTACTCCGAACATAAACGTATATTGCACACAACACTTCAACAAGCCATACCAAACAGTTAAGATATTGTGACGTCGGGCTCGACACACAACAATACAAGCTACTTAATGCAACATGCCGTTCCAGCAAGAGGGCAAAGAAGTTCAAGATCAGGCTGCCTCGCGGGACTGTTGTGTGTACCTGCCTCTCCACAATCGAAGCGGTAGAAACAAAGGAACTTAGGGCTTTTAGGGTTGCAGTTAAAGGCACGAGTCGCTCAGTGTGTGAGTAAAAGACAGCTATGCATGTGCGTCGTCGTGTTGGTACGCCATAAGAAGATGCAGCGAGCGTCGCAAGTGATTACATTATTGTAATTAGTGCATGAAGGACAGAGGAAGTGAAGAAAGACAGTAAAGGATCTGAGTGAGGCTATGAGAAGTAAAAGTCTGATGTGTTGCACTCACATAACTTTCTCCACACTTGTACTAACCATTCTTACAAACTCTTATTGCTCTATCTTCTTCCTGTTAGTTGAGATAAATATTTACAGAAATTATCTTATTCTTATTTCCTTGTAGGTGCAAGAGGAAATGATTATCTCGGTCAACATAAAGATAGAAGAACAAGAGGTTCTAAGAATAGTACAAGAGCAAAGAAAGTCATATGGGTGGAACTCATCAAATTTTTTCAGCAGTAATTAACTCGTTGTGCATATTAACGTTTTAGTGGCCTATTTTATTTTTCATTGTGTATTTAGTAAAATGATGTTTTGCTCATCAAAATTATACAAACTATTTAAATATTGGTGATATAAACACAGTAATATTAGAAATAAGTGTAAGTGGATAAAGGAAAGATGGACGTGGCAAGTTTTACATCTGCAAGAATGCTATTTTCAATTATACAGTAAGTCTGTTTACTTAAAACATAGATGTAACAAACAACTCAAGTTTGTGCTTGCGCGTATACTTTGAGTGGACAGCTTGTTACAGCTTGTGTGGGCATAGGGAACGTGTAGAGTGGTGTGCAGTTTCTGTGGCGATAATGGTATTCAAAAGAAGATATGTTTCCGTCTAGCATTATTCCTGGTTACGGAATGGAGTACCAAAATCCGCGAATAAAGAACGAGGGACACTAGAGAGACCACATTATTGCCCGATTCTTGGGGGACTCGCGCCGCATTTGTCGTGCCACAACAACAATAGATGGAGCTACAGCTCAGTATGTGGGGGGCTTGACCTTTTGCAAAACACCTTTGGTAATCAACAACGAATTCCCGCACCTTTTCCATCAGGATCTCACTGTAAATGGGCCATGTGCAAAGAATCAGTTTTCTGCTCATATGTCCCTATTAGATAAAGCATTGTATTCCTTCCACAAATTTGATACCAAAATTTCATAAAAAATACGTTTTGTGCACCTTTGAATACAAAAGCATTTTTAGAAAATCGTTCGTTCCATATAAGTATGTGTGTATGGGGAGGGGGGGGGGAGGCGTACATATATGTGTGTGTGATCAATATAACTCTAAAACATTATGCGATCTATAGTACCCACTCTGCATCATATTTTCTGTGGAACGCCTATCTGCAACATATTCCTCTTAATAACTAAAATTATAAATCATCAAATCAGGCAACTATTGGTGTAATATTGTTTATTATTCTGTCTCTGTAATTACCTACAAAAATATCTGCAACTTAGAGCTCCAACAACCTGTGCGTGTGTGTGTGTGTTTGTAAGCAACATAGCACAACAATGAAGACTCGGTGTTAGGCTCATTATATTAAAAAGGCGACACTAAGAGTTTTAAAACAATTCACCTCTAACAAAGTTTAACTTTTTTTTTTTTTTCAAAATTTCCCCTGAAAAGTTTGCTTAAAATGGCACATATTTAAGATTATATATATCTTAAATTTTTCGGAATAACCTGTAAAGGCGGTTTAATATAGCAAGATTTTGTATATTTTTGTAACACTTATGATGTTTCTTTATCACCTCTTCTGTATTTTAGTTATCACCTCCTTTGCTTTTCTTATGTTATGATCAGGTTAGACAATCTAGCCCCCTGTGCTATAGATAAGTAAAAGCTTATGTAATTTGACCCAAAAGAGCTGCTAGGTTTCTATGTAAAAATGGCTGACTATCGCTTCACTGAAGCATCTAATGCTGAAATAGATGAAATAATTCAAAGAAGGAAATCTCAGAACACATAATACAGTAGGAAATATGTTCGGAATCAGTTTGACAAGCCTTGTATTGAACAGAATTAATAAACTAGCAGTAGATACTCCTACTATTGACTTTGCCAATATTTTACAAGATTGGAGAATCAATATGAGAACCCTGTAGGCAGTGCCAATGGACGCTAGTGTTTATCTGCTTCATATCTCTTTTAGGAGTTTAGTAATTACAATAAGGCATTTAAATAATATTTCATAGGCTATATCAGCTTTTAATTTGTGAAGTAGTGTTAATAAATGCAAGTCGTGGTAGTGAAATTCTTTAGATAAATTCTGGAGTCAATTCGTGACTCGATTAGTTATCGATAATAATTGTGCCGTCGCACTGCTTGTGATAAACAATAAGGTTTGGAGAAAACTTATCACACCGAAAATGCAGCTATCTGCTGCTGTGGGTCCAATTTGGTGTTCATTATAAGGTTTCTTATTATTTTTAAAATATAATTGCTGACAAAGCTTAAACAAGTAGTTAAGGTACATATTCCGAATGGGGAAACAATTTAAACTTTTGGCCATCGTTTTTAACCCTTTTGTTAATGATTGGCATAATACACTAGAGATTTTGTGAATAATTTTGGAATAACCATTAAGGAATTCAAAATTTAAAAGTTCATATATTTTTCAAACTCAGTAACTTCTAAAAAATATAGATATTTCGAATTTTAATACACCAATTTGTTTTTCTGAACGTGTGCAATGATTTGAACCTGAAACTCGCTGTTTAAAAAGTTATGCGTTTTAAAATTCAAATTTTTTTTTACCAACTGAATTTTTGTTCAAATAACTCAAGAGTTTTTGTGACTTATGTTAAGACTATAATTGTTGGTTTACATCATTTCTTGTTTAATAAGCTTCAAAACGATGTAGGAATGAAGTGTGTAGCATATTAGAGTACTTCCTTGGGGTTGAAAATGTTAAAAAGTTGAACATTTTCATTTCCAGAAACACAGAAATTTCTACAACACATAACTTAACATCCACAGTAATGTAATTTTTTTTTCGTAGAGAAAGATTTTATGCTATCCATATGTTAAATTAAATTCACACGTTTTCTCTACTTGCTTTTCTTTTACGAAACACATTTCTTTCTCTAATCCCAGTTCTATAAAGATTATATATTTTGTATATGTTTGAAATAGAAATGCGATCTGTTACATTCACACTGCTTTCTCTACTCACTTTTCTTTAAGTAACACATTCACATGTATTTATCTTCTCACTGTTCTACAAACAATTAATACACTTTTCTACGTTATCGAAATAGAAATGCAGCATATTGTTTTCACAACGTTTTGCTACTCGCTTTTCTTCCTGTGGTATTTGTGGTTGTTCAATATTGCTTTTGCATGGTGACTTCCCGCTGTTTTTATTTATTTATTTGTGTTGTTCCTATTCTTTATAGTATCCTAAGAGTTTTAATTGAATATTTTAAGTGTGTTAAGATTGTGATTAAGTTTGTGTACCCAAAGAAACATGAGGCTATTGGACAAATGCAGCCTAAGTCCGAAAGTTTTAAGGATAAGTCGTCAAACCACGGGCAACGCCGACTATTTCAACTAGTATTCCAATAAGATATTGGTATCTTAATGTTTTGACCCTCTGGGGATACTTGCACTTATCACGGTGAACAATCGCAAATGTCCGAGCTACTGATAGGGCCAGGCGTATCTGTATCGTTTATTGTTGTGGATAACAATGACAGAGAAGACACTGCAATGCAGCACCGTAGATCCCAGCAGCCTGCGGGGTATCTAGGAAACTGTCAGGTGATGATTTCATTGATACAGTGCATTGTTCTACGCAACCTGAGGAGTACGGTCTGATAGAGTACCAGCCTATGCCCTTCAAGCGATTACGTGTAACCAGTCGTGCACTCCTGTGCTAAATGAAGATCAACTTAAGTTTTTGCATCAACATACGCACCCGAGGGTCAAACTGGGCCACTCAACATAACACAAACAGTTCTGGTCCTAATAGGTGTATATTCACTTCCATTTATATCGTCCCCATAGCATTGGGAGGCATTCTACTGGCCTTCACAGATGCCGTAGCAAGGAAGTATGTGTTTACCTTTTCACGCGTGGAGTTGCGTGCTGTTTTACGAGCACTGTTGTAGATTATTCATACATGAATACTGTATGACTTCAAACGCCAAATTGGCTTCCTACATATCCACAGTTCTTCCTCTATGCACCTCCCCAGTATTTGCATATATCGCATCGGCAGTTAAGAAACACTGAGACTGAATTTACTTTTTCAATTTTACATCTGTTTACTTGAAAATAATTGGCACACTTGATATAAATAAATAAAGAAGTGACTGTGAGAAGCTAAATGTTCTAGCCTAAAGATATTCTCAAGTGATAGAATTAAGCACTTTTAACTAGCGAAAAAAAATAATACGTCATTCAAAGGTTCGTGTGTGGTTATGTGTATCTTCGTGAAAAACACAACTAGAACTAAAGGGTTGCTTAAATACCAAGTTCATACCTTCCAAGATCTTGAAAAAGATCCCTAACTACCGTTTACATAGAATACATTTCGTTATTTTTGAACTTCTCTAAGGCGTTTGGTTAAACTATTTTCGAGACATACAAAATGAATTTCTTTGGGAAGTCCTCCTTCTTATTAAGTTTTGAATAATTCGTACATCTTAAGAGTCAACCAAACTTCAGTGCACAAAAAATGTAAAACTTAAGGGATTTAACTATCGCTTAAATCTATGTGTTCTTATTAATGTAAATGAGTAATACATATTATCTGTAAAGAGCAGAGAGTAAAAAGTCATGTGAATCCAGCATATCAGATTTTGTTACTTAATATGATATTCCGAAAAAAGGTAATAGAAAATGATACCCTAAAGTAAATAATGTGTAGCAGTGAAAGTGTATGAACCGTAAAAGTTGCAACATTATTTATTATACAAATGATTTAGGAGTACGACAAATGATCCTCCTTTTTGAGATATAATTTTTTTAGTTTCTCCTTCAATATAAACTGTTCCCATACGGTGGAGGTATTTAATGTGTTCTCATATATATATAAAGGAAATTTATTACTTGTGAATGGTATTCTATTCTCCTTTCTTGCTTCGTTCTTCACTTCTATTGCCTCTTTTCCTCGTTCTTCTCTTTTATTATCTTTCTCGTTTTGTAACTGTTACTCATGTTCTCCTTGTCCGTCTTAAGTATGTCGCGAAGCTCCCCGGTAGCCTTCTTCCTTTAACAGAGCTCTGTGATTCCCAAGTAGCAATATCCTATATGTTCCCCTTTTCATTCGAGCCCCACGTTGGGCGCCATTTCCGGTAGTTTTTAATGACTTCTCTTCCTCTCCAGGGTCTTACGGTTTGCAAACTGTACTAAATTAAGACCCAAATTTAGTAATTAGTTATCTAAACAATAACAATAAAAATAATCCTAATTGGCTGATGAGGGTGAAATAAGCCCTGAAGCAGCCATGGATGAAAGCCCAGAATCCCCTTAAAAACAATTAACTCTTGTTAGTTACAAATTTGTTGAAATATTACTTTATGCCGACTTTTGATAATATTTTAGGTATTACACATTTTCGATAATTTATTTTACACTCTTTTTATAGAATGTCTTTATTAGCTTGAACACTTCTGTCCATCTTAGTAACTGTTAATAGTTACTACAAGCAAAATAGCTCTAACAAATGAACTCAAATATATACTATTACAAGATGTTATAAAACTATGTACGTGTGATGCACCGAACTGCAACTCTCAGATCGCTTACTTTGATGTTACTGAGATTATATTTTGCATGGGGGCGTGAGTGTGTAAGCCTCCCTTCACTCTCTGTAGACTTCTACTTGTCCTTTAAGCTACAGGTGACAAGAAATTCAACAGATCGAAAATGGGAATATAACGTATACAAACATTAGCATCAGATTAGGGTGCATTTGTCTTATCCTCTTTCTAAGCTGTCGTTACCCTGTGATTTATAGGGACATGGGACTCTGAATGACAAGATATCTTATTCCTAATTTACAGTTAACTAGCTGAAATACCCGGCGTTGCCCGTGGTTTGACTATTCATCCCTAACACTTTGGGACTTAGGTTGCACTTGTCCAATGGCCTTGTTACTTTGGCAACAATTAAAGAATATCTTTTAACACACTTAAGCATATATATAATTATAGGATAGTCTTTTTCCCCTAGTGCAACAGCGCTTCGTGGACCAAGGCTTACCGTCCGGCCGCCGAGTCCCCTACTTCTGCCCAATATAGGCGTCATGAGTGGGGTGCAGTACTGAAGGGTGGACGTGGTCAGCGCCCCGATCTCTCCCGGCCAGTTATGCAGCCTTCGCGACCTGGGGTCGCTACTTCAGTCTTAGGATACTATAAGGAATAAAAGATAATCTAAATAAATAAAAACACCGGGAAGACAATATGCAGTAGCAGTGTTGAACAACTACACCTACAAAAGGAAAAAAAGCGAGCAAAGAAAGCCGTATCCATGTAGTATGTTTAATTTCTGTTTCGATAATATAGAACAGTGTATGAATTGTTTGTAGAAGAGAAATACACGTGAATGTGCTATGACAAATGAAATGTATAGTTTGAATTTTCTGGCTATAGCCCATGTAGTCCAGTTTACTCTCGATGGCTTGTGTATCCGGTGAACCGTAAGAGATAGACCAAATCTTACTAAACAAAAATGTAGCTCTTGCTAAAATACACAGTTTATGTCTTAATGTTTTCCCCCCTTTGTGGAGCTATCCCTTGTTATTTGTGCGAGTTCTGCAATACTAAGCTCTTCTCAAATGGAAGATCGTTATTCACTGTTTTACCTCTTGGTCGTGCAAAGAGAACAGAATTTCAAAGCCTTCATATAGCGAGTGCAACACATCAGAGTTTTGTAATCAGAACTGTCAGAATAAATATTACTTTAGATTAGATTTATTTGAAGACAGCTAAATGCACTGTTATGTCTCAAGGAGGAAAGCTTAAGGAGCTATGACATTTGAATAAAAAGAAACCCGTAGTTTATAGCCATTCATAAACTCTGGTGTTAGATAACTCCATCTGGAGCAGAGCTGTCGATATGAAATATTGTAATACGAGCGGAGCGTGGAAACTTTGTTAATTTTACACGATAGGCTACTACCGTTCTGACTGACTGACTGACTGACTCTGATTGAAGTGCTAATTAGTCGTAGCAGCGCCAACACATGCAGGAAGTGAGCTCCTTGGATACCAGTCTAGTCTTTTATGCACGCTAGCAACTGCGTTCTCAGATGAAATTGTTCGACTGTACTTCACATTATGCCAATATACTAATTAGAGAACTTACGTAACTAGTCCAACTACTTAATTAGGAACGTAGTAACCAGAGGGATAGTGTATCCTGACTTTATTAACAAACATGATGCTGTACAAAACAAGACACACTTGATTTTCTGTTTTAACTCCACTCTTATTAACTCGATATTTATATGCGGATAATATAAAACAATTATCATTGATGATTATACACTTCTGTTTCTCATGAATTTGTGATCTCCTTGTAGTTTATCGGGGAAAACATGAGTCAGTTGCAGAACTTAACTTCTTGATGACATGTTGCCATGGTAGCTTACTGGTTAGAGTAATCGGATGTAGAGCGAAAGATCCGCGGTTCAAATCCCAACTGCAGCTAGCCTCATTCTAGCTTTACAACTAAATTTTTATCTTAAATATTTTTGGGAATAGCCTATAAAGTCATTTTTATGTTGAAACAGTTTTACGTAATCTTGTGTAACGTATAAACCACAAGAGATAGAAAAGCTTACCAAAACACAGGGCTCTTTAAATTCCTAATTTATTTCATATAAGTTTTTCTTACATCCATCTTCTATCGCATTTCTGCGATATCCAGTATTATACGTTTAAATTTTTCAAAATTATGTCATATTTTTGAAGGTACTATCGCTTTTCAAGTTCTCCTTACGATGTCGTAGAAACAGCGAGGAAAGCCAATATATAAAACCCATTTTTAAACATATGAGTATAATCTAATCTCCTTTAGTCCTCTTATTTTTAGGCCGCATTTCTTGCTTGATTGTCAGTGGTTCGCTCGTGAGATCCAGTCCCTTGGTCTGGGTGTCACACTGCGCTGAATTATAGGCAACGATCCAGTAGCTGTAGATAGTACCCTGCGATTTGTTGCCAATATGGGATTCGCTAAGGAAGTTTAACTCGTGTTTTCTGTTTCGAAGCTTTTAAACGTTTAGAGTTCTATGTCTTGTTTCAATACTTCAGTGTTTTGTTTATGTTTTTAGCATTTTAAATATTTCCTTTATCAATTTTCACCTTTTAACTTTTTCTCTATTTTAACTTTTAATCCTTTTAGTTTCTGGGTTTTCCGGTTCTTGCCTTTTAACTTCTGGTTCAAATGAACTAGTTGTCGATGGGCCCATAAATCCATTTACTCATTCACTCACTCTTTCACCCAGTCAATCATTTACTCACTCATTCATTCTTTCACTCACTCACTTCTCACTCAGACAAATTTCGCAGAGAAGAACTTAGCGCATCGACCAATGAAGTCTTTGGATATTATTTATTTATGTTGGTGTTTTTAAACACACAAGCCGTGTGTGTGGGGCAATGTTTAAGAGGAGGAATAAGGACGGAAAAATTCAATGCCATGGTCGGGATTTGAACCACGGATCTTCCTCTTAATGGGCGGCTGTTTAAACTACTGCGCTACCATGGCCAACTTGCCAGTATGACATTAAATTCCTCAACCGATTCTTACTTTCCTTGTAGACCACAAGGGAATCTCACGTGGGATATAAATACCCCAAGGGCGATTGTAAGTGGTTTATGTCCCGGGTTTAGGTTATCTAAGGTAACATAGGGTATTTATCTCTGATGTGAGATTCCCTTGTGGTCTAGCGGGAAAGTACGAATAGGCTGGGGAATTTAATGTCATCTGGCAAGTTGGCCATGGTAGCTTAATGGTTAAAGCATCCGTTCTATAAGAGGGAGATGTGTAGTTCAAATCCGGGCTATGGCTAAGAATTTTTTTCGGTGGTAATTCCACCTCTTAGAAATCTTAGAAATCAGGAGGGAGGGGTCGGGTCGAATGAGAGAATTAGTAGAGTGGTTGGAACATGAGGAGAGACGATAGAGTGAGTAGAGAAATTTATGTAAAACTGTGCATCAGATTTTTACCCCATATCCGGGCATTGCAAATTTAAACGAATCGTTTTGTCATCGTTTTGCAATACGATGTACCGTATTTGGAGGGCTGGTGCATAGTGGGTGTAGGAAATGGTGTCTAATGGTGCAAAATCTCTAAGCCTGGTTTGGTTTCGAGTATTTGGTTAACAGATGGCGTTGTATAACAGAGGTGCGGTTTTGTAGCACCACCATAAACTCCTTTGCAGGTAAGAAGAGCTATATCCTCTTACTCAGGCTTCAAGTTTCTCTATCTTAATAGAGGCAAAGTTTGTCCTATAATGAAAGCGCCTGTGGTATGGAATTTTCCGGGACATAACTTAAGACCACTGCATCTTAACAAGATATTTCTCATACATGGAATGGGAGATTCATTCCGAAAGTTTCGCGGCACATAAGAAGTGTTGCCATGCATAAGAAATTGTTCCGCCGCCTCCTTCTCCGATATGCCTTTAAATCCTGCCATGTTGGGTACGGTGGAGAAATATTTGCTTATCCGCTACCCGAACTTGAAACTTAGCTGGTTTTACAGGGGCAGATTCTGCATTCTTAATGAGCAGCCACCTTCCTCCTCACCTTCTTTGACCTTTACCCTCTGCTCTTTCGCTTCTAAACATATTTTTTTTTATCAGCAGATGGTTTAAGGCGAAATCGAATCCCTATAGACTGTATATTGATCCTCTCTTTTCTCCCGTTCTCCTTCCGCTTGTTTGTTCGTCATAAAAATAGGCAATCTCCAAAGAGAAGAGTGGCTTTTACGAAAGTTTAGCAAACCTGTCATCCTAGGCAGTTTGCTTCTGATACCTAGTGTAATGCAACATGGTGCGAAGTTTTTCAGTATTACCGAGGACAGCACAGTAAATCAGAATAACCGCCATTTTTCCTTCATTTCCTTAATTTTTCAATGGATAATTATTGCCAAAGGAAAAAGTGTTACCATTTTTACTTTCTTTACTACTTATAGTAAGCAGGGGACCTAAGATTTCGATGTCGATATTTCAACAAAACTCTATGTTTTGAGGCCCCCTGAATACAAAAAAGCATTATTAGGAAAAGGTCCACGTGTGTGAATGTCTGTGCACCTGCCTGACAACAGCACAACTCAAAAAACGAGAAGTTGGTTGGTATTTAAGTTTAATACCCTTGGAGGATGCGATATTAAGATTTTCAGGAAAATTACTCCACCCTAAATTACCCTTTACACGGATAATACTTCGAACATTTTTATATTCTAACATATAGCTCTAACAATTTTGATTAAAATGCCATGTAAACAAGATTATTTTTATGGCAAATGAAATGTATACTTTGAATTTTATGGCTATAGACTATGTACCTGTTTACTCTCGATGACCTTTGCATAAAGGATAAACCGTAAAGGATAGAGAAAATCTTATAATAATAATAAAAAAAAAAAAAAAGTAGATATTAAAATACACCTTATGTCCAAATGCATTTTTGTGGAGTGAACCTTGTGTTTGTGCAAGTTTTGCAGTTCTTACACCATTCTCAAATGCAAGGTCGCTTCTCACGTTTTTATCTCTTTCTCGTGCAAGAAGAACGGAATTTCAAAGGTTTAATTACTTGACTATCGCTCAAAGCCTACTGTATTCCCATGTTCCCCTTGCACCCACAAGGAAATTAGCAGTAGGATAATTTCTTCAAATTTTTATCTCGACTAACACGAAGAAGATATAGGAATAAGAGTTGGTAAAATACTTGCCACAAGAATAGAGAAAGTTATACGAGTGCAAGAAAACATATTTTTCATAAAAAATGAAAACTGGAAATTACCTCAGGCATAAAAATAGGGAAAAACCAATTTAACAATGTTTACTTTATGCATACGATACTGTTAGTATACATAATAGTGAGGAAAATAATTTAAGTAGCATGCAATAAGTAAAAACATAATTAAAATCTGATCTGTTGCACTCACATGACTTTCTCTACCCCTGTATTAACCATTCTTACAAACTCTTATTCCTGTATCTTCTTCGTGTTAGTTGAGATAAACATTTGTAACTTATAAAAAAAATGAACAACGATGTTTCATTTCACGAAAATTGATAGAAATAACAAGAAACATCTCCGAAATGGTTCACTCTACAAAAAATTATATGGACATACATTTTGTGCCTTAGCGAGATCTACATTTTTTGTATAGTAAGATTTGGTCTATCTCTTACGGTTTACGAGTTATTCAAAAGTCATTCAGAGTAAACAGGACTACATAGGCTATACCCAGAGAACTCAAAATATACATTTCATTTGTCATACAAATATCTTAAACCTACGAACTTTTAATCAAAATCGTTAGAAGCATGTTCAAGAAAAGTTAAATTTTCGTAAAATTTTCCATGTAAAGGGTAGTTTAGAGTGGGGCTATTTTCTTAAAAATCTTCAGTCACACTCAACCCTTTCTAATTACGTCCTACACACGGCTAGTTTGCAAAAACATTAATTACATTAATCGGTGGCACGCTTGTAAGCTGACAGGTTTAAATTTTACTGCAGTTGCATGAGCATTGCTTTTTTTGTTAAGAAAAACTACAGTTTCGTTGTAAAAATGAAATATATTTTACAAGAGGCAGCTGCAAATACTTTAATATTATTTATTTAGGTTAACATATAGCAAGAAATTAAAAAGAAAAAGCCAATAAAGTATTTGAAAGCATAACAAATTTAAATTATTATATCAAAGGGTTGGTCAGCATGGGCTAGTCTCGTGATAACGAATGGTGTAGCAAAACTAACGCTTCTGTATGTACAGCAGTTACAGGACTTACGCGGCGCAGTTACGACCATACAAAAAGGTCGGATTGTAAATATTGTGATTGGTTTGTGGGAAAACTCTTAAAAGAAGAGAAAAAACAACTAACTTACCGAAGTGGATACACATAGATAGGGAAAACCGACACATTGTGTGATTTCCCCTATACCGTAGTTTTAACCCCGTCCACTCCCCCATACGCCGGTTAGATATCACGACACGCCCCTATTGCTATGTATCTACCTCAGTGAACATGCCTGTCCCACAAATCGTGTCATTGATATAATCATGTCGCATAACAGGGTAAAAATATGTTTCAAAGTCGAATGGGTGTATAAGCAAACTGTGTTCCTAGTAAAAATAAAGCATTGTATTTTCTATGCCAAAGAAAACATGTATAATGTAACTAATGCATTATGTTTCTATTCCGTTTGGCCTTGAAGCTTGTATACCTTGTTTGTGAAGGCACGAGTATACGTAAACATACAACAGGAATAGTGAGGTGGCCTGCATTTGGGGATGGGGTTCCTATCACCCTTCTTCTCCATGCCTGGATATATACTAAAGTGCTAATTATCAAAATATCCACACTTATACCGCAAACAGTCTGTACATATGATATTGTGTTAAAAATTTTCCTACTTTTGCAAAATTGTCTCATTTCTCTAGTATTAAATTCTCTCTTCCTTTCTCCGTGCTACCGCATTCCAGAATATATGTGGATTATATCACGGTGTACTAATAGATCAGTGCATCTTTCTCTTCTTCTATCTCTTAGACCACTTAAATTCATTACACCTGTCGTCACCGACACGTTCTCTTAGCTGCATACTTTTATGTTTTTTTTCTCTTCCACATTCTATTTTAAACATATATAACCTATTAATGACCGTGTGATTGTATTGGGAGCAACCTGTTTATCACTGGAGTTAGGAGTAAAGCATTCGCTCCTTTTGTTATCTAGTATTCTTCTTTTCCTGATTACCCGGCACTATTGACATTAACCATTCGGCAAATGCCATATTTTACCCCTGCTATTTATGCAACTTCTCTGTCGCGACGGTCTTGCAGGAATACAGAGATTTCAGGAAATGCCGTCTAATTCCCTCTTTGTAACGGAACCCAAGAACTAATGTATTTCAATTTTTCCTTGTTAAAACAGAAAACTATTTGATAATCTTAAGTAAATCTCACTATTTTTAAATTAGCAACCTTCCTTCTGCAGAAAAATTATTAATCATTAAACGAACTATTCTTGAAATGTAATAAGCATATCATAAACTTGATAAGTGGAATGGGCTGCTATTATGATTGCTACTCGATTGTAATAAATTGTTTTTCAGCGATTTATGGTATGCAGTTGGCAAGCCTGATTAAACAAAAGAATTACCTAGTTATAATTTATACAAAACAAAAGAACAACCATAAAAGGAGTGTACATATAAAGGAACATTTGCGTTAAGCAACTTTTGCCTCAAGGAACTTTCTTTGGGTTCAACTTTGCTTTAACTAGATCTACATTCTATTGTGTAATAACATTGCTCTTATATCTTATCCTTTATAAAAACGTATTCAGACTGAAGAGGACGTGACAAGCTATTCCCATGATGTTCAAGATGTTATGTCTTTTCTTTCCATTAAGGTATGCTCAACATATTGCGTTTTAATAAAAATCAAATCACTACAGTTACCTTTTATGTCACTTTATTACACTTAAAAATGGATCACAATTCACAAATCGTAACCTTCCAACTCACAGTTGTTCTGCTCTATCGTAGTGTTGAAACAAACACTACACAAAGCTCATTGCGACAATTCTACCAACTAACAACTGACTGACAAACTTACTAAAACTGACCCAGCCTAACACTAACACTAACTGTTGTCCAGTCACGTGTTAGTGCGCGGTGGCTAATCTCGATCTACATTTGATGTGAGGCCACCGCCATACTATAAACGAAATAGTTCCCGTGTAAAACAGACTGGTTTTGGTTCTGGTACCGATGTTATGTTTTGGGTTATTTTGTTCACACACATGTGTTTCGATTCAGTGGACCTCATAAGCTATACCAGTGGAAGTGAAGTCATTAGATTAATTTAAATCAGTGATAGATCTCGGTATTACTTAGTTTCATTTTTCATAAAAATGTCTGAAACATATGTCATTTTAATCAAAAATTGTTAGAGCCGTTTTCAAGAATATCAAAATTTTCCATGTAAAAGTTACAATTCTCTTAAAAATCTTCGTGTCGCATCCTTGAAAGGCATTAAACTTAAATACCAACTTTGGTTTTTAACCGACTTTTCGATTTTGAGTTATGCCCCCCCCCACACACACCTTTTTATAAAAATGTTTTTTTAATTCAAGGGTCCTTAAAACACATATTTCCGGTGAAATCTCGACATCGAATTATTGGGTGGAATATAATACTTCCCCCACTTTACTATATAGTAGAGAATGTAAATAATGTTGTGCAATAACGTGATAGTAAAGCTTCTTGTCGTGGTGAATTGAATCTTGTCTTTCACAGATATTATATTTCCGTGAGGATAGGATTTCCACAATCGCTGGAGAGCGCTACAAGAGGCTTGGATGTATTCAAAGGTGCTCGACTTGAGAGGAACAGAAGAACTTAAGTGTAATTCCGCCCTTTCACTCTCAAAATGCTTCTGTTATATCCTCAAAATCGTTATGAGATATCTTTCTCTGGTGCTTTTAGTAATACAGATTCTCCGTGTTATGTGTTGCGGTATTTTATTTTATCTACTAGACACTTACAAGTGATAGAGTAGTTTTTTAATTATCAAGGATATGCTTCACAAACTACATTGTACGAAAGCAGCTTTAAAACTTTGATGGCAAGTTTTGGATATGTTTCTAACTATAATAGTACACAGTGCAGCACCTTTACTTTTAAACTATAACTCTGAAACTAATGTAGATATTAAAATATTTTTGTAAAATGTATTTCTATGTTTCCTAAATTTACATTGTCATGCGTTAGTGTTGCAAAAACTCGAAAATGGCTCAGCCGATTTGAATAATTTCTATTTTATTTTTTCACCTCAATATTGGGATGGTTTAGAGAATAAGAACATTAGGAAAAGTATAACAAAAATGGAAATTGGGATTTCAGATTACTTTCAATATATAAGATTATTGGCAGACCTATCGTTTGACAGCTGAATGTATTACATTTAAAATAACTTTTTCTTGAAAAGGGTAGTGGATTTTGAGAAACTAGAGCATAATCAGCATTTTGAAATTCGGGAGTCTCCAATGTTGCTATTTCGAGTTATAGAAGAAAGATATTAGACCACGTGGTATAGATTTTTTCCCCAACATTTGCACCTAAAAGAGTTAAATTTAAAATTAAATTTACAGCTGCATTTATTTTTACTATGCCTTCAGCAGGCTTCTTATCTAACTTGTATTGGTACCTTCTAAAACGACGGGTAAACGTTTTAATCAGAGGACAAACCATTGAGCAGGTGTCTGTCTTAAAACTTTGCAATCAAATATGTCAGTAATTTATATAAAGCACGAAATACAAGAAAATACCAAAGCATATAATGATAGAAATGTGTGTATAAGAAAATATTTTGGCAAGAATGTGAGGAAGGATTCTAAATTAAGATTATACCTGGTGAAAGGGAACTTATTACACTCTTTCTAATATGTGCCTCATAGAAGCATTACAAGCAAAATGTTCTAATGGCATTTTGTTCTTTGATCAGTCGATTTCGAAAAATAAATGTTTTTTGTTCCAAATTGGATGTGTAATTCCACAAGAAAGTACGTATATACCAGTTTGTTACTTGTAAGATGCGTAGAGTAACTTATTTCTAACATTGCTTCGTTAGTAATTATGGGACATCACACAGGGTTTCGCAATAACTAATCACTTAAAGGAACAGAAGGAATATTCCGAGCAGCTCTTGCAGACATGAAGTAACTTGACAGCCTTGCGTTCAGGTTGGTTAGGGAATTGAACTGGTTTCTGGATGTAAACAGGTGGTCGCTTGCAGGATCGTGTAATGTTTTGGCAGCTAACGGATCTAATTGGCTTACACTCGCACAGTAAACATGAAAGGGCATGGCTTGGTATTTAAGTTCACGAGACGCCACGCTGTGTTGTTTATATACTGAGCTAGTGAAAGTGACACCCACACAATCTGATGTGTTGCCAGCTTGTTTTCAACAAATCTAAACTATCTCCATAGGAAATGGTCAGAGACAAAGCGCAAGATACAAAATGTGTTCCAAATACTGAGATCTATCATTGGTTTAGATTAATTTAACGATTTCCCTTCCAGCCTGCACATAATAGCAATCAAACCCTCGTTAAAATATGCATGTGAGAAATGATAACTAAAATCAAGGAATAATCAAGACTCGAAGCATGTCAAATGAGATTTTTAAGGCCTTTATTGGATTTTAGTAGAAAAGATCAATTCCGTAACGAGAAATTAAAAAAAATATAGAAAGAAGACATGTTCCGTTTTCAAAACAAACACATTTCAGAATTCATAAACCATTCGAAGTATTTAAAATTTTACCATGCAGTGCTCCAGGTATAAGCAGAATTTTCTGGAGACACGAGAAATTATACTTGCTGAAAATAAGATGAGCTTTTAATTATCAGCAAAAAGATTTCCGTCTTCTTATTTCGGAACATGAATATTCATAGAATTCGTTAGCGTCAGTTTGTTCCCCTGGACACATTCAACCAGTGGAGAATTTTGCTTCAGTTATTTCGCTAGCTCATGTTTTATGAAATACAACTCTAAACATCATCGTAGATGTTCGTTCCAAGTTGTAATTTTCCACAGCAGCAGCAAAGTGGGGCAAGGGCTTACTTAAGGACGAAGAAGTTTTCCCAGTTAGTGGCGAGGCAGGGTGTGGGCGGAAGTAAGGAGTGCAGAAGAAATTAGAAATGCTCCCAGAACGCGCGTTTGAGTAGAACTTCAAGTCGTCGCAATGTATGTAGTTGTAACAGGCTGCACGCGTGAGAGAGAGAAAGAGACACTTGAAAATCTTTGTGCGTTAAAGCAAATAGGTACACGGCACTTGTTTAGAATGAGTTGCAGGATGAATAAACAAAGACCAGTACATGCTTTCAGCGTAAGATTGGAGGGCGCTGAGTATTTCATAGCACTAGTGAAATGTTATGTATAGAGGACCAGGGTTTCATTATTTATTTTTCGTGCAGAATTAATGAAAACGTAATTATCAAACAAAATAATGTAAAATGGGTACATAGAGGGTATTAGGGACGTAAGTGTGGACATTTTATTTTAATAAGCAATTATATTTGATTCATTACATTCGTTATATCACATTATAAGGTTTTCCGGCCTCCCATAGGATGGTACAAACCCGAGGGGGGGGGGGGGGGTAGGGAGCCGGTTTCCGAGTCCCGCGCCTTGGGAATACGAACACGAAGGGTTGAGCCAGCCTCCATCAGGGACATAGGCACAAAATATCCCCTTTTGGTTGAGATACTAACCATTGATACATTCATTTTGCATAAAGTTATGAGTGTTCATTTTAATAAAATAAAGAATAACACAAAATATTCCATATAGAGGATAGCTTAAGGTTGGAAGATATTCTAGAAAATTAAACACGAACTTAAAAACGCTCAACTTATATCCCATATTTCGGTTTTTAGCTATATTGTTGATACATGCAAACACACCCATTGGAACTATTTATAAAACTGTCGTCAAAACTTATATTTTTGGTGAAATCTCGGTATTGAAATGTTGGCTGAAATACAATACAGTGTAGTACGGACAGTAGTTCTTTGCCGCACTGAGGAGAGTCTATGCCTGATGTCACCATGGTGCTGTCCAGGGCTTGCGCGAAACTCAGACTACGGCCCGATTGCGTCATCTTTGGAACAGCTGATGGAGATGAACCGAGCCTCGACCGAGTCCAACGTGAATATGACTTTCCCGTTTGGAGGAAGAGCGTAAGGAAATGATATCCATTGAATTGTCACTCATTATTGAAAATAAAAACACGTAACACAAATACCTGCACAATATTATAATACGCGCTATGAATGTAGGGTTCATCCTCATATATTATGGGCCTTACTTCTTCCCTATGTTGCGTAATTGCCCACAAGAGTTCAAATGTCGTGCCTTTCCTGCAATATTCTAGTGTTTTTGTTGTTTTCCGCCACTTGAATTCTATTTTCCTCAAAATTATTTTCAAACTTGTGCTACCTCCATTAAAATTTGTGGCCTCCCTAACCTTAGGTATCAGTTTATTGATGGCGTTTTCTCAACAATGTAAAAATTATATATAATATGTCGAATAACACACTTATCAAAATCGTCTATATTTGTGACACGCTTTGGTACACGGTACACTTTTCCAGTTCCAAAAGAGGTGCTCTGCTCTTAGCATTGTTTCTCTTCCTTGAAAATGTTTGTTATCGTTCTTTCAGGCACTTAAGTTGCAGCACTTACTCTTTCTTGCACTTTCTTCAATGGAATCAAGAACTCACCAGAAACTGCTTCGCTTTTCATGAACGCATGGACACTTCACAACTTCCCTAATTTGGCTATACAAAGTTTATCCGTCAACTTTTTATAAAATTGGAGGCATTTTACTTCGAATAAGAACGCAAAAGACAACAATCTAAAAATAATAAGACAAACTAACAATAACCTAATAATATACAATAACAATATACAATAACATACACTATGCTTAATAATATACAATAACGCAATAACCTCACCTTCATTAAACACACGCCAAAACACAGCCAAGTTTAATTATAGAAACGCTAACTGTGCATAGCGAGTTCAAATATCAGAAGCAGATGGCTCCAAGAGAGACGATGTCACTCGTAATACTGCTTCCGCTAGACTGAACTAGCTGTATTCACTGCGCATACGCGAGAGTTGTAGGTTCACTAGCTGTCCAGATAACCACTGCGCATCCAGGCTTCACCGGCAAAGAACTAGCGCCCGAGCTATACTTCGTGTACTTAGGTATATTACTAGAGAAGCTAATAGTTCTATCTTATTATATATGGACCAAAAATACAAGAATGTGGAAGACAAGTAGATGAGAAGCCGGCCCCATAGCTCAGTGCCTACCTGCTTTGCAAGGAGTCCCGGGCTGGATTCCCGACTGCGGGAATATGAGAATGCAGTAGGCTTTGAGCAATAGCCAAACCTTTTAAAGCTTTCAAATTATATTCTCTTTGCACGGTTAATGTGTAAAACATGAAAAACAATCAAACAATCAATCCTACAAAAAGTGTATTCAAACAAAATGTATTTGTTTTAGCAAAATCTACATGTAAGACTTTGTCTACATCGTAAGATTCACCAGTTATGCAAAGGTCACTCAGATAAAACAGGACTGTATAGGCTATAGCCAGAAAATTCAAGATAAAGATGACATTTGCCATAAAAATATTTCAAACAAATGGCATTTTAATCAAAGTAGTTAGAGCCATTTTCAAGTTAATCAAAATTTTCGAAAAAGTTTCCGTGTAAAAAGTGGTTGAGGGTGGAGAAATTTTCTTCAAAATCTTCGTGTTGTATTCTTGAAAGACATTAAACTTAAATACCAACTTTGGCTTTTAACACTTTCCGTTTTTGAGTTATGCTGTACACAGACAGTAACACACACAGACAGACAGACAGACAGACACACACACAGACACACATGGACCTTTTTCTAAAAATCTTTTTTGGATTCAGGGGGCCTCAAAACATATATTTCCGGTGAAATCTCGACATCGAATTTTTGGATAGAATACAATACTTCCTCTACTTTACTATACATAGTAGAGAAAGTAAAACGTAGATGAGAAGCTACAAGTAATCCATATCAGATGAGAAAAATTATCCAGCATATACTCTCATGGCAGTTCTTGGAATTTTGCTTGGTGTAAAATTCTCTGATGAAATTGAAATCACTGATTTGTGAAAGCTACAACACAAATACGATATTTAAAAATTGCCTTGTCTATACTATTTTAACTAATGAGCTTGTAGCGGGCTTTAGAGCATTCAATTTATATCATGTTATGTTTACTGTTTCCGACGGATTCTGAGAATTATTCTTAAAATCATATAAATGGCACACAGCTGAGGGAAGTACGCTTTCCTCTCAAAGGTATAATTGGAATCGCTTCTTGGTAAAGATCTTTTTTGTGTGTGCGTGTATGTGTTGTGCGTGTGTGCGCCCGCCCCGCGCGCGCGCGCGCACTCACACACACACACACACACACACACACACACACACACACACACACACACACTTTTACCTTCAGTTTCTTATACTGGGAAGAGGAATTATATTCAACCCATCATTTTAATATCGAGATTTTACCGCAATTTGTAGAGTTATGTTCAACTACACCTTTCAGGGAAGGGATCAATGTGTATTAAATATTAATCTACTCATTATTATGTGTTCAGGATTATCTACAACTTTGGAATAATCTCGTATATGTCAATAAATAATGGCATGAGTTTGTAGGGATTATAAATTTGGACCATTGAAAATACAAAATAGCAGAATAACGCCATTCATCGCGTGAGTACGCCAACCCAAAGAATATTACTCATATTCAAAATATAAATCAAGAGCTAATGAGAGCAGAGTATTTTAGAAAAGGACCAATCAGAAGACATGAGAGTCCGGCTGGTGGGGGCAAGATGAAGCGAGTTGCCGCACAATTTTGCCAGTCCGTTGGAAGTACTTGGGAGGATCATGATATGTGAAACGATCTTTAAATGACCACATAGACCGGAACAATTTATATTTAATATTCAAATATTTAAATAATAGGTAACACAAAAATTGATAGAGTAGAATAAAGTGCGGCAAGTGTTATTTACAAGTGTGATCCTTTAAACCTTTAAGTCCTTCAATTCACAAAACTGCAACCGTATCTCAAAGTCCTGAAAAGTTATTATTGCGAACCTGAGACATAAACTTCCTCGCCAGATCATCGAAGTAACTATAAATACATGCTGACAACCACAGCTGACTCACAGGTACGCCGATGAATCCCTACAAACCTGACCCGCAAAGTGGTGTCGATGAACAATTGAAAATTGCCCACACGTGTATATATGTGTGAGTGACTGTATATGTGTGTAAGTGTATTGTATGTGGGTTTGTGTATATAATACACCGACTAGTATAAATGACTGGAAGACTAACTAAAAGCTTAGCAAAATGTTTTAGCTGAAATATTGTAAGCAAAATTACCACATTTAATAATGTAGGGTAATATTTTGCTTTGCATGTTTGATATACTATTGACGCAGTTCATTTTCTGAACCAATAAAATATCTGAATGTGTTGGACTCACAGGACTTTCTCTACTCTTGTACGAACCATTCTTACAAATCCTTTTTCTTCTATCTCCTTAGCGTTAGTTGAGATAAACATTTACAGAAATTATTTTATTGCTCGTTTTCTTGCACGTGCAACGGGAATATGGGAATACAGTAGGCTTTGAGCGACAGTCAAATCTTTAAAGCTTTGAGATTCCGTTCTCTTTGCACGGCTAAGATTTAAAAAAAATGAATAACCATCTTCCATTTGACTAATATTTTAAGTATTTCAAAGCTCACACAAATAACAAGGAATATCTCCGAAACGGTTTACTCCACTAAAAACTCATTTCGTCATGAACTTGTTTTAACAAGATCTACATTTTTTATAGTAAGATTTCGTCTATCTGTTAAAGCTTACTAGTTATACAAAATCAAGAGTAAATAAGATTACATGGGCTATAGCCAGAAAATTCATAGTATACACTTTATCTGAGAAAATCAAAATGTTTTAAAGTTTTACATATAAAGGGTAGTTTAGGGTGGAAAATTGTTTTCAGAATCTTCGTGTCACAACCTTAAAAGATGTTAAACTTAAATACCAACTTCGGTTTTTAACCGACTTTACGCTTGAGTTAAGCTGTCCATAGAGTAACAGACATACGAACCTTTTTCTAAAAATGTTTTTTTGATTCAGGGTTCCTCAAAGCATATATTTCCGGTGAAATTTCGACATTGAATATTTGGGTGCAATAAAATGGTTCCTCTATTTACTACGCGTAGCAGAGAAAGTAAAAAAAATTAAATTAAGAGAAACCCAAAAGTACACCCGAAGGCTCGAAAAAATCGAAATTGGTAATTTTATGTGGGAATGGCCACTTTGGATTAGTTTTAATATATAGCATTTTGGCTATCGTTTGACAGCTGCATCTAAACTACTGTATTTTTTTTAAGGAGTGGATTTTGAGAATAGATTTTTAATGTAAATTACCTTTGCAGGCTAAGAAATAGACATTCATTCGAATGTGATGAAAATTGGAAAATATAAATGCTCTTTCACTGAGAAGGTCTTTATGCAACATATTACATTCATATGATTTTTCCTAATCTCTGTTCCTTTACGTAGCACATGTCTTTCTCCACTTGTCCTTCAACATACGATTTATATAAATTTCTATTATTCAACTACAAGTGCAACTTATTTGATTCACATGGTTTTCTCTACTCCTTTTCTTTTACGAAACACAACCACATTTGTTTCTCTACTCCTATTGCTGCAAACAATACATACAATTTTCTCTATATTTTAAGTAGAAATGCATCACATTACATTCACATGGTTTTCTCTACTGTTCTTTTATGTAGCACATTCAATTATTGGATAGAAATCTTCACCAGAATCGTGCTTTAAGTAATTTGGTAATTGTGGATTTTTGTGTTTTAATTGTGTTGTTCACGCAAACACATTTGCGTGAAAACGTTTTTAAGGTTTTTTGTTGTTCAGGGAACTCAATACAAGTAAATTATGTTAAGGACGTCTTAATTTTATTTTAATACAATACTTCCTCTACCGAAAGTATCTGGGGGGGTTTTAAAAGTAATAAAATTGGAAACTATATAATGACCTACTGTTCTCAACTGACCACGTTTTGAAGGATGCTTTGCAAGATGTAGGTAACGTAAAGTGAACTTCTAAGGCACTAATATTTGACCTCAGGATAGTCTGTGAGTTCTTTGTCCTTAGCTGATCAAATATATGAGTAGTGCAATACACACCGTGGTTTTTGAGAGCATTGCTGTGAGTTTCTTGCCTCTAAGAAGATCAAACGGGTAAGTAATTAGTTCCCTATGGGGTTAATTATTAGCAGTGTTAATTATTAGTTCCCTGTCTTTCCCTCTGCTCTTTGGTCCTATGTCAATCCAGTCCTAATCGAAATGTCATCAACTCCGTGGGGACCAATACCATTAACGCAGTGGCAACTTACTTCGTTACAAACACAAAAGCGATTTTGTATAATGCTCTAATGATCTGAACAGCCGTTACTCCATCTCCATTATTATCGCTTTTATTAATCTATTAGAAGAACCCGCAGCTCTGTTCTCGCTTGTGCTAAAATACGCAATTTATTCTCTCCCCATCGCGCTCCCCTCCCTCTCTATCCACCTCCCCCTCACTCTCTCCCCTCATACCCCTTTCTCCTCCTCCCTTCGAGCGTTATGTAAATTTTTTACCTAGTATATGATTTAAATTATTTCTCGTCTACACGTACAGGGGATAGGCAAAATAATGTGAACAATGGTAGTAAAGGGATGATTGTGTCTCAGGTGAGGCAAGTGTCGTGTTGATTGTGCGTGTTCATTACTGACTAGGCAACAGTACAGGTTGTTTACGAGTAGTCCACACTTCGCATTTGCATGCAGAGCCAATGTAGACTTACAATGGAACACTTAACAGAGTTCCAAAGAGGGCAGCTTGTAGCTGGAGCAATAGTAACCAAGACAACCAACTTATTTAATGTTTCAAGAACAACTGTCTCAACAGCCATGACAGCCTGCACAAAACATGGAAAGACATCCTCAAGTAAAAGTAACAGTGGGAGAAAATCAAAACTAAGTGACAGAGATCGTCATACACTAACAAGTCAACACGAGATGGTATTTGTTTACTGACCTGCGAAATGACAAGTAGCTAAGCAGCATGTGAGTAGGAACAGTAATAATTAGTGCTTAGTAAATCATAAATATAAGGGATATGGAACATAAACCAAAGATTTAATTCTGGAAGAACAGGAATGTTATACTAGACATTGTGAAGAACTTAAGTATTTGGGAATAAACTTAGTTAAAGAACATAACGAAGCAAATGACATTAAGAACAGAATGAATAAAGGTAAAATTATAACATCAATGCTAAATGGCATCCTGTGGAACAGATATAAATAGAAAAGATAAATTGCAAATGTATAATTCAATGGTAAGAACTACTGTCACATAAGCATCTGAAATTTTTAACTTAGACAAAAGTTTAGAATCAAAACTTATGTCGATGGAAATGGATTTTCTAAGGTCAGCAACATCAAGTTTGGAAAAAACTAAGAAATTGTGTTATAAGAGAACAAAAGGATTATAAGAGCCCAATATGAGACTATGCAAGATATTACCGAGGAAGATTTTGGAATGGAGTCCACCTGGAAGAGGAGGAAAAGGAAGACCCCGAAACTCATGGATGCGGAAAATAACTGAAATTAGAGCAAGAGGGCTGAAAGAAATGGAATGGATAGATAGGAATGAGTGAAGCAAAAATGTTCAAATTAAACTCACAGTTCATAATAAATTTATTTTCATTTTCCGAAATAGCTGTTTTAGCACCTTGCAAATTTTTCCTTTCTCTACTACTTTAGTAAACTGCAGGAAGTACTGTATTTCACCCAAAAAATTCAATGTTGAGATTTCACCGGAAATACATGTTTTGAGGTCCCTGAATAAAAATATGTTTTTAGAAAGGAGTCCGTGTATGTCTGTCCGTCGGTCTGTCAGTCTGTGGACAGCATAACTCAAATACGATAAGTCGGTTGAAAACCAAAGTTGGTATTTATTTTTAACGTCTTTCAAGGATGCGACACGAAGATTTTGAAGAAAATTGCTTCGCCCTAAACTGCCCTTTACATCAACAATGTTTCGAAAATTTTAACTATTTTAAAAATGGCTTAAACGATTTTGATTAAAATGTCATATGTTCGAGATATTTTTTATACAAATGAAATGCCTATATCTTGAATTTTCTGGCTGTAGCCAATGAAGTCCTATTTACTCTGGATGACTTTTCCATAACTAGTAAATCGTGATAGACCAAATCTTACTGTACAAAAAATGTAGCTCTTGCTAAAGCACACAATTTATGTCGAAATAGTTTTTTGTAGAGTGATTCATTTTGGAGATATTCCTCGTTATTTGTGTAAGTTTTGTAGAACTTACACTTCTGTCAAATGGAACATCGCTATTCATTTGCTCTGCAAATGTTTATTTCAACTAACACGAAGAAGATAGAGGAATAAGGGATTGTAAGAATGGTTGGTGGCGGCACCGTGGCCGAGTGGTTAGCGCGCTCGCCTACCACCTAGGCGGCCCGGGTTCGATCACAGGGACCCGCATGTGGTATGCGTGGTGAACGAAGCGGCGTCAGGGCGGGATTTCTCCGGGTGCTTCGGTTTCCCCCGCCACTCATACCACCAATTGCTCCATTATCACCTTTCTAGTCATCAATTTTGCCTGCATTTTATATCATCCTCTTACTCACTTTCATACGTGATGCTTGGCTGACCATCCGCTTCCAGGTCTTCACTCTGCTACATAGGTTCCTGTGCTCCCCAACAGGCGTCTGACCCCAGGTACAGGCTTTAAGTCCTACATAAGGGGAGGGTAATCCGAAGAAAAAGGATGGTTAGTACAAGAGTAGAGAAAGTCATGTGAGTGCACAACATCAAATTTTTTGGCCATTAAAAAGGGGCGTCTTATTTTCAAATACACGGTAAATAGCAGAATAAGTTTTTGTAAGGGCAGTAATGCAAGAAAGTTATGTAACGCCACACATTAGTCTTTGAAAAGAGAGCTGCAAGCAATTAAAATTCCAGATGGACCAAAATAACTCTGAGTATCTAGTGTTTTTAGAGAAAGGAGTGAGTAGTGTTTATCTTGAAACTATTGATGAGCTTTGAAACTCTTGTTTTGTGAGCTTGAACCGGTGACTGAAGTCCTGATCTGTAACACATATAACTTCCATAATGAGGCCAGAAATAAAACGTTTGCAGATGCAGGACCAATTTGAACAACAACCATCATATGAGCATGTTACATTACAAAACAGGAGAAAATTACATGTTGTACTTGATTTGAGAGTGGCCAATATCCGTTAACAAAGTAAGGGTTGCTGCGATAAACCAACCCCGTTTATGTTATGGTGTGGAAGATGAAAGGGCAATAACTATCATTATTACCTAGTAATAACGAGCAAATATTAACGTAGCCAACCTTGATTAAAGCCATGAAACCAATCGAGCAGCTATAAGTATGAAAATGCTGCGCAATCAGTACAGGAAATCAAATAGGACCATTCTATTAACTATACCAGCCAGTTGACGGTAGACGCTTCAAACCACGTTGAGTGTAAGCGATCATGTCCTTACTGGTAATAAAGGCTAAAGGTGATAGCTACTGCAAAAGGATGCAAACCAGTTATCTTATTTATTCTGTATAGTTTGTCCCAAAATTACACCGACAAACTCTGGTAGCTGATAGATAATATTGCTGCAGTGCTTCGTTTAAGCGCTATACGAGTTAATGTCTAGATTACTGCCTCTCACCCAGTTTAAGTATTTAAGGCAATATCAATAATGCAAATTAGTATTGCGTTTATTTTTATAAGGTACAGAGTCATCATCCAAGAAACAAACAAAGAACACATAAACAAAACAGAAACATCTCATTGTTTACAGTTAATCGCAGCTTTACTATTTAAAATTAGGCCAACAAACTTTTAAACCAGAAAAATGCCTGGTGTCTTCGCGAGAATACGGCAGAATAGGGCACGCCGATGTACTCTTTGTGTTAATCGCAATGGGCGTGCGTTCCAATATTTGCTCTGAATAATAAAGCTGTGATTAAGTATGAACAATGAGATGTTTGTATTGTTTATGTGTTCTTTGTTTGCTTCTTGGATTAAGATTGTGTGCCTTACTAAGATAAATGCAATAGTAATTTACATTGCTGATTTTGCCGTAAATACTTAAACTAGGTGGGAAGCAGTAATCTATGGCTTTAACTCCTCTAGCACTTAAACTAAGCACCGCAGCAAAAAATACTTTCTTAACAAAAGGTGTTTAAAATATGTTGTCCATCAGCTCTCAAACTTTGTATAATTTTGGGACATCCTGTATATGCCTTATACATAACCCAGTTCTAAGTAATTCATATTTATACGTACATTATGCAAAATTTGATTTAGAAACGTGTTTCAGCTGGCGGCTTTCGGCCACGGAAGCAAAAGACAAAGACCTTTGGTGGTAGAGCCGGAGGCTTTCGTCGCGACAATGTTGCAGCAACAAATAAGACCTAAAGATAAAAATGTTTGGTATCTGATGTTTATTAATTAACAGCGGTTTTGTCTGTCAGCTCTCAATTCCATGAAGAACAGGGAAAGAATAGGTTATTTGCTATATCAGAACACAAAATTCCCACGAGGTGGAACTTAATCCACATAAAACCAAAGCCGAAACTGCCTCAGACTTAGGAGTTGCTTATAGCACGCTATGTAAAGTCATAAGTAAGAAAATGAGGTGTATGTACTTAATACAAAAAATGAAGCAAACCAAATTAACTAACTTCCTTAAAGCAGGACTAAGTTCAATATAATGCTTTCTTGGCACTATCTTTCACAAAAGGAAATGCCCAACTTCAGTGAGACCTGCGCCAAGGGCCACCTAGCTCTCAGGCGTACTTGCATAGATGGCATGAGAAGTAGCATATGCTTCCCTTGCTGTTCGGTGGGCATGGCAGCCATGTCATCTTACAACTCATCTTGTAGATTTGAAAAGCAATACTCCAGCAATCCTTCTACACTAACTGGCGAACATTACAGATTCAACTTCAGTACACATGCAGAAAATGTGTTCTTATTGTGTTTGTATTAAGTTGTGGACTAGAGCATGGCTCCAGCGTTGGGTGTTAGACTTACAGACGTGAGTTTAATCACTTAGACTAACTGCGTGTATTCGTTATAGTGGAACTAGCTAAGGCGTGTTCGTTCAAATCAACAGTGGTGAACTAAACATTGGTTCCAATCCCATTTAACATTCTCTTTTTTATTATTTCGCTTTTTCTGTTTTCTTTGTTAACGGGAACATCGTTATTTATATAACTATTACACGTTTATATACCTTAATATGGTAATAGTCTGCGACATTTATAGAGATATTTTTGATTGTGCACATTTGAAGAGAAATAATTTCGGGAGGAATGATTGACAGTTGAGGGAGGCGTGTTGCCTGCTTTATTTTCAGCAATTGGAATCAATATCTTATAAAGCATTCAGTTGTAACAGTGCAATCGTACTGCAGCATTCCCACGACGGCGGGAAATGTTGCAATAGTATGCGGAGCAAAAATACCTAAAGGTGGAGCTTTATCAGAAATAGATCCCATTAGTTTGTGTAATTTTATATTTAGCACGGGTTATATAAATAATGATTTTTCCCGTTAACAAAGAAAAAAGAAAAAGAGAAGTAAAAAGGAGAATGTTAAATGAGATTCGAACCAATGTTAGTCCATCGCTGATGATTTGAACGAATACGCCTTAGCCAGTTCCGCTATAATGAATACACACAGTTAGTCTAAGTGATTAATGATTACACTCACGTCTGTAAGTCTAGCATCGAACACTGGAATAAGTTTTAGTTCTAGTCCACAACTTCATTTGAAGAGAAATAATTTCGGGAGGAATGATTGACAGTTGAGGGAGGCGTGTTGCCTGCTTTATTTTCAGCAATTGGAATCAATATCTTATAAAGCATTCAGTTGTAACAGTGCAATCGTACTGCAGCATTCCCACGACGGCGGGAAATGTTGCAATAGTATGCGGAGCAAAAATACCTAAAGGTGGAGCTTTATCAGAAATAGATCCCATTAGTTTGTGTAATTTTATATTTAGCACGGGTTATATAAATAATGATTTTTCCCGTTAACAAAGAAAAAAGAAAAAGAGAAGTAAAAAGGAGAATGTTAAATGAGATTCGAACCAATGTTAGTCCATCGCTGATGATTTGAACGAATACGCCTTAGCCAGTTCCGCTATAATGAATACACACAGTTAGTCTAAGTGATTAATGATTACACTCACGTCTGTAAGTCTAGCATCGAACACTGGAATAAGTTTTAGTTCTAGTCCACAACTTCATAGAAACACCATAAGAGCTTGTGTTCTACAGGAGCACTGAAGTTGAATCTGCAATGTTTGGCCGTTACTGTAGAATTGCTGAAATATTGCTTTTCGAAACTGCAAGGTGATTTGGGAGGTGACATGGCTGCCATGTCCTCCGAAAAGCACATGTACGCAAGCGACCAGTGCCGGGCAGCTGTACCTCTGCTTATGACGGACAGATGGCATTACGGTGCCATCTGTTCTATCTGCTTTTATTATCCGTGGACAGATGGCATGCCATCTCCTATTGCCATCTATTTTAGCTTTTGCTATTGTTTTAAACTTAAAATGAAACTTTGGGTCATATTTACTTTGGAAAGCACGAGTAAAACCAATCAGATGAGTTGGCTGGCCCACGGGATTTGAACCCGGGAACTACCGAATGCCGACCATAGATCTTACCGTATGAGCCATCCCATTCAGATCATCTTACGTATCTTTATATATCAATAATATAAGTATAAAACTTTACAATTTTAATTAAGGATAACATTCATAGATTACAATTTTATAACATTTTCAAAGAAGGGGATTAACACATTAAAATTAACACATTAAAATTAAACTGCAACAATCTGAAATACTCAGACCAGAGACATACATAAAATAATGGTAATAAAGGGAAGAAAATACGTTAATATAAGAACATATTAAAACAAAACGTTATGTCATGCAATAAAAACTACTAAAACACAACATGCAATAAAATAAGATGAATCAATACTAAAAACCTTAAAAACCGTTAAAATAATATACATAATTAATACTTCTAAAATTTGTTAATACTTTTAAAATTAATTAGTTAAAACGCAAAGCAATAAAGACATTAATTCACACAGTTAATAAAATACTATTATAAATTAAAAGTTGAGATCTATCTATTATAAAATTCTTTAAACTTAAATTTTGAATAAGCCCCAGTAATGTTGTTCAAAGCCCCCCAAAGTCTCTTCTTGCGGAGTATTTCACTTTGGCAATGGACCTAACGGTCGGTGGTCAGTTAAATACTTAGGGGTTACCTTGGACCGCACAATGTGCTGGTCCACCCACATAAAAAATAGCGCCAACAAAGGCAGACAGCGGCTAAAGTTATACGCCCCCATCTTCCGCAGCAAACAGCTGCAATTGAAGTCCAAACTCATCCTGTACAAAGCTTTTATCCTGTCAGTGGTTCTATATGCGTATGTGGCCTGGGCAAACGCCTCAAAAACTGCCCTAAAACAGATCCAAACCCTCCAAAACCTCTCCCTCCGAAAAATCCTCTCTGCTCCTCTCTTAACCACCAACCAAACCCTACACCTGGAAACCCAGATCCCCTCCATCCCTGAGGCAATAACCAAAAGAGCCTCCGCGGCATGGACGCGCATCAGAAACCACGACAATTACGTCATTGCCAATATCGGCAAAGGTGAGCCGAAGCATCGAAAACATGCACGAATCAATATGTTTTAGACGTCGCTTGGCTCACCGACTGATGTGCGTCCATGCAAACATGGGCCCCAGGCCGCACATAAGCTACCTCAGAAGCCTGCACCCCAGGGAACCAGTCAGGAGCTGCAACCTGCCCGCCCAGGAAAACCGCGGAAATGTATATAAAGCGAGTGTAAATAGCATCTGTAAATAGTGTTTTAATGTGCGTCTGTGTGTGGGTGTGTATGTGCGCGCGTGAGGGCATATCTCACGATATGCCAGAGTGAATACGGAGGTGCATGTGTGTAAATAAAGTGTATATATGTATATAAAGAAAAAAAACAATAACAAAAACTAGAAACAAAAACCAAAGACAATACAACAGGGAACTGTTCTCCGTGGCCCAAGGACGGCCATTTTATGGGTTTCCTGGAAAACCCGTTGTATATAAAATGTAAAAACAAAAAATTGTAAATAAATGTAAATGTAGGTCTATTAGCTGGGCCTGCTGTACCAGCACCAGACAAAATTGAAATAAACAAATCTGAATCTGAATAACTGTACATCTTAAAAGGTTTAAGGTGAGATAGTTCACATCACTACGTTGTTAGCAACGCACGACAATGGCAGCTAAGATCAAATACTGTTTCCAGGCAGTTTGAGAGGCTTCGGGTGCCGGGCTTACTACTGCCGCTTGGCAAAACGTCGATTTCCAGAAAAATCACCGGTAGTGTGTCCAGATTGTCGTGACACTCCCCCACTCCTGATGTATAGATGCCAAAAAATTGTTTATAATACTTAAACATATACCTCGCTTGTCCCCCACCACTCCAGTCACCTCTCCTTAATTTCTCCTCTCTTGCGCATGTCGAGTGTCACCACTAGGGCTAGGAAGTTCATGCATTTGCATGTTTTTCATAGGGGTTAAAATGTATGCTTTTACATTATGTGCTCGAATTATGGAATTTTAAGTTATTTGGACGTGATTTTATGGTGCATATAAGTGCATATTTTCTTGATTTTGATAAATGCATATTATTTCAATACTATAGCCTCTATATAGCATATTTTAATGATTTTTATGGTTTTTTTCCTCACCTGGATAATATTTTTCATATTGGTAGTGTTGCATATGATGGTGTAACTCGCGAGGTGGCGAGAAGCAATGCTGAGTCATGTTTATGTAGTGAATCCCCTGTTGCCATCCTTTCATTATATGTATGTGCGTAGAGAATAAATAATCAGTGCGTTATCTGAGAGGCTTATATTAACAAAGATAAAGTGCAGGTCAACGTTTTGAGTATCACGATCATAGCAACGTTTGCCTCTGTGTGGTCTTCAAACGTAAGTGTTGTGAACTGGTTACCCTCCAAATTAAATTAGGCGTATAAAATGTTAAAAAGTTCTTCAAATGCTGAAAATAAAACCAACTTGGAGTGCTAGATTAATTAATTTACAGAAAGAGTTTTCGGGTGATTTAATATCTATAGATAATAGGGCACTGTTTTGTGGAGCGTGTGACAAAAATATAGGGAGTGAGAAAAGATTTCAAATAGTTCGGCACATAAACACAGCAAAACATAAGGAGAATTTAATCAGAAAACTCGCAAAAAAGTAACCTGTTCTAAAGCAATTAGTAGAGTGTTTAGGAAGCAGGGTTACTGAATTTCCCTAAGACTTGTACCAAGTATTTTTAGCTGCTGATATTCCCTTGTTCAAAATTAATAATCCGATATTTAAAAACTTTCTTGCCAAGTGTACTCAACAACATGTGCATGAAGAAAGTACACTGCGTAAGACTTATGTAGGGCATTGTTACAATAACGTATTGTCAAATACTCTGTAAGGTATTTTTCCTAACTTAATTCATATAACTAGTTTGCCCACGCTCTTCATCGAATTTCTGAGACAATACGCGATTCTTTTCCACTGGTAGATAGATTTGTGTCCAGTACAAAGAGAATTTTTGTTAAATCTCCTAAAAGAGTTAAGTTGTTTAGATCAACAGCACCTAATATCCGACTTCCTCCTGCGCCGGTGTTAACTCGATGGGGAACATGAGGTTTTATATTATACTGAGGACATAGAAATAGTCGAAGAAGTTGTTAATGCATTGGACTCAAAAGATGCTTCATCAATAGAAACTGTGCAAAATATTCTGTCAGGCACTGGATTAAAAGAGGATCTTAGTTTCATATCTGCCCATTTTCCTTACTTACCAACAGCCATAACGGCATTGGAAGCTGTAGGATCTCCTTTGCCTGAATCACTTACTGTGCTTGAAAAAACAATATGTGATCTAAGTTCGGTTCCTGGTAGCATAGGACAAAAAGTGAAAGAGAAAGTGAATTATGTAATTTCAAAAAATTCTAGTTATAAACAGATGTGCGATATTCGAGACATCCTCGAAAGAAAACCATCTGTCACACCAAGAGAGTTGACTCTCTCTGTGAAACAGTTAACGTCATTTAAATATGCCCCTATAACATCTTGTGACGTGTAAAGAAGTGCAATTTAGCAGTTAATAGCAGCAGCGGGACCACTTGTGTTTCAACCTCTAAGGAATAAGGTAACTTTATTATTTACAGTAACTCGTCTACTGCAAAGGGACATGAACTGTTCTAATGGAACAGTGCATATTTCTTGGCATATTTTGAAGTTTTAAGAGCATATTTGCATGCATATTTCAGTGTTTTTTAGGGCATGAACTTCCGAGCCCTAGTCACCACGATCTGGACATACTGTACCTAATTTTTCGTCTATATAACCGAATCGGCACGGATACATGTGAGTTTGTGGGTAAGTAGCATTGTCAGAGCGGCCTGTGTACAGTGCTTTATGTCAAGGATAGGATAGAACAGAAAAGCTGAGTTGGAAGGTCTCGAGCTGTGAATTGTTATTCAATTTTAGATAAAGTAAAGTAACTTAAGAAGTAACTGGATTTGTCGTTTGTCACATTATTACTTCTGCTCCTACTATTACTACTACAACCACCATCAAATTGACGGTGGCGGTGTTGCCACCAATGGTAGAAGTAGAAGCAGGGCAATAATACATTTTAGAGACACCCTATTCATTACCATGCGATGTCAGTATTAAACAAGTCAAATACAATTTTTTCACTAAAGCAATGTTATTAAACAATGCATTCTGCGGTAAAAATCTGAAGATCTGGGAGGTCATGTGATCTATGGAGATCCAATCTATCTTCCAGGGAACTGTCTGTCGAAGAGTGTCCATATTACAAGGAGTGGTGGTTCGCCGTCTTGCTGGACAATTGTTCACATGCTGACATAAACAATATAACGAAAATTTACAATCTGTGATTGTACGCACGATACGCGGCTTTCTAAACTTAACAATACAAGTGGATTAAAGCTTCCCAACTTCCTCTTTCAAATGGTACCAACTATAACCCTTTATAAGTGGAACACATCGTACTACTTCAGTTTTATTGGTCAGACCTCACCCTTTTTTTCGGTTACTCTTGAAGAAACACGTTGCAACCGAATTTTCAGGTTTCAGTATAACTTACTGAAGTCTAACATTTTCAAAAGTGATTGTTAGAGTTTTAATATAACTCCAGATAATTATTAGTCAATGTCGTAATGACTGAACTTTAATATTGCTCTACCAAATTGCTAAAACTTATGGACAATGTTTCCGACCTGGAGAAAGGAATAAAAAATTAATTCTGAAAACTAACAAGAACAGCAGCTTCTGCAAAAAAGCTTCAAAACTCTTTTTAGCCTTACTTTACGTTGATTAGGGTTTTAGTAAATTAGACTGCGAGAAAATTAGTCGTTCTCGTAATTTGCAATCAACGGCGCTGTGAAAAATAAGGGAGAACGTAAAAGAAGAAAAGAGTCTTCAGAGGGGCCTGGTAATGGGACAGAAGTTGCTAAAAACTAAGTTAGCACAGGAAACCGAAGAATCAGAATAGAGAGGAACGAACTTGGGTAGAAAGAAATGAGGCAGCGAGGCGTGTTCGCAGTTTGAAGCACTGACTTTTAATTCGCTTCTGTCCGTCTCTACGAACCACATATTGAACAGACAGCATTTCAAAACCTCCACACTATTGAGGTGTATAAATAAGTTCTTAAAATAAAACAAGGGTTACAAAATTCTAAACGCAAGAAAATATAATCTGTAATACTAAAATTCTCATGCTACATTCATATCTAGTGTTGCACTCTAACAAAATTACAGTTTGCTAGTTTTGGTACAGTACATAAATGGCCAAGTAAATGGTAGGATTACGGCATTATTGGAAGCAAAACAAACATAATACAAAATAAAACAAATTAACAATTTTAAGAATAAATTCAAACACAATGATCACAAAAACTTGTGTAGTACACTTAGAAGAGCTTCCAAATGTTTTTGAAAACACTAATGCTACATAGGTTAAGCGGCCCTTTATATACCCTGTGTCAGTTTAAGAAGGCTCAAAGTTGAACGCTTCCGGTTTCTACAGGAATTTAGTAAAACATGATCACATAACGTAAACAGTGCGATCGTTATGAGATAACGCCTGATAGGTAAGAAACACGCTTAAAGTAAGGTAATTCAGGCAGGTTCTTAACTCACCAATCGTACTAGGAAGAACCTGATGTGTTGCACTCACATGACTTTCTCTACTCTTGCATTAGTCATTCTCACAAAGTCGTATTCCTGTATCTTCTTCGTATTACTTGAGATAAACATTTGCAGAAATTTTGTTATTGATTATTTCCTTGTGACCGCCTCCGTAGCGCAGTTGGTAGCGCGCTTGCCTCTGGCGCGGAGGCCCGTGTTGGATCCCCGGTACCGATTTTATCCCCTCTGGGAGGCCTGACAGAGGGTACACTCAGCCTCGTTAGGTCCCGGGGGGACCAATTGGGGAGCTACTTGATGGAGAAGTAGTGGCCCCAGGTCGAGAAGGCCGTATATAGTTCCCGAAGATATAACTTTTGTTTACGTGAGAGACGAAGAGCGTTCACGTTCGACGACAACCTCTGCACGTACATTATAGTCCACTGCAGTCAACAGAGTTGGTAGCGAAGAGTAGTGCTCTGTAGCAGAATAGAAAAATTAACAGCATCCTATACCATTCTTTCGACATCTGTACGAGTCCTGCAAGCGCGCGCCCCTTGTTTACACCTGAACTCGCCCCTTCTCCTTCAACATAAGTCTATAGTAGGTACACAAAGTATCCTTCAAATAATGAGTCTATAGTACACAAAGCCAACCCCATGAAAACTAGTCATGCTGATCCGCCCTTAGTCATCATATTGTGACCGGTTCTTCACAGATTTCACTAGCTTAAGCCTACTGTATTCTCCTAATCCCATTGTACCTACAAAAATAAGTAATAACATTATTTCTACAGCACTCTATCCCAATTAAGATGAATTAGATTGAGAAATGTGTTTGTATGAGTATTTTGTACAAGAGTGAGTAGAGAATGTAATGTGAGTGCATAGATAGGATTTGTTTTAAGAAACGTTTTTACGGAATCTATAAGTAGGTAGTGAAATTTTGGTAGAGTATTTACATTGAAAACCATATTACTTCTTACTTAACTTACTGTTAAGTATGTAATCTTGTCTGTCACGGAGGGGATTCCGGCGCCTCAGCTGCTGGCGTGTTGTAGGTCAGCCTCGAGAGGAAGAACGATATGAGAGTACCCTATAGGGGTCAGAAGTCATCACATGCAGAACTACTACGGTGAGCCCTACAGGTGCACGTAGTTCCAGGTTGCTCCAGAGAGCACACCACCAGCCAGGTAAACTGATTAAACAACCCACCTGGTAGGTGGCCAGTGGAATACAGCGCCTCCCCTCAGCCGAACACTGTATTTCCAGAATTCAAACTCCACCGCAGCATATTCTACCGGCGACACTGCTTTCTCTTACAACCTGGAAAGACCGGAAAAAGAGAGGTGCAATTAATGAAATGAAAGAGAGTAATTTTTGGAATGTAAGCATTTGACTGGGTGATCTAGGAACCGCCCCCCCCCCCAAAAAAAAAAGAACAAGACCCGGAAGGTCGGCCGCAAGAATCGAACCCGCGATATCCCGAACCCCCGCAACAGACGTTACGGCCTGAGGCATTCCGGTCGGTATAGTATGTAGTTGACAAAATAAAAATCTGATGTGCTGCACTCGCTCGATTTTGTCTACTCTATTGCTAATCATTCTTACAAACTCTTATTCCTGCCTTATTTGAGTTAGTTGAGATCATTTGCAGAAACTAGCTTATTCCTTATTTCCTTGTAGGTACAAGGGGAATATGGGAATACAGTAGGCTTTGAGCTATAGGCAAATCTTTTAAAGCTTTGACATCCCGTATGCACGGCTATGATATAAAAAATGAATAACGATCTTCCATTTGACGAAAGTATTCCAAAACTATCCCAAATAAAAAGGATAACCTCCGAAATGGTATACTCTACAAGAAAGTTTATTTGGACATAATTGTATGTTTTAACGAGATCTACATTTTTATAGAGTAAGATTTGGTCTCTTTTACGTTTTACCAGTTATGCAAAATTCATCAGCACTAAGGAGACTACATGAGCTATAGCCAGAAAATTCAAAATATACATTTCATTTGTCATAAAAATATGTTAAACATACGGCATTTTAATCAAAATCGTTAGCCATTTTCAAGAAAATTAAAATTTTCGATAAATTTTCCATGTAAAGAGTAGTTTAGTGTGAAGGAACTTTCTTCAAAATCTTCGTATCGCATCCTTGAAAGACATTAAACTTTTCGTTTTTCAGTTATGCTGTCCACAGACTGACTGACAGACACACGAATGTAGCTTTTTCTAAAAATGTTTTTGTGGACTCAGTGAGAGGACTCTCAAAACATATATTTCTGCTGAAATCTTGACATCAAATTTTTAGGTGAAATACATGCTCTAGTTACTATACGTAGTAGAGAAATTAAAAATGTATACTATCTTAATTTAGGTTAAATGTGGCAGTGAAGCCAAAAGTGCCACCATGACACTTTGTGTGTTGTATGGAACATTACACAGGCCATATATTGCACCTGCGTGCAGCAATCAGGTGATGAGCGTTGTGCCCAGATAACGAACGCTATGCAAGTAATTTGAAAATGTAATGATGCATTATGGACGATATTTCTGCACATTCAAGTTGTTGTGAAACGGGGCGAGGCATTAACCGTTTGATTTATGTTCCAGTGAACGTCACCTAAATGATCCACGCGATGGAAAATAGCTGCTCAGAGAATGTTCATTACCATCTGGAATGGGGTCCTAACCCTAAAAGGAGCCAGGGACGGTGTAGCTCTTCTGTACAATATGAAATTTGCTCGTCGTTTTCTTTACCCGTAATATGATTGTACATTGAATTTCATTCTAATCTGGCATACTTGAACATATTTAGGCAATATAACCCTTTTATTGGTGAGTTATTTTATTTAGAACAATGGACTGCCCAGCTGTTCAAAGCCAAACGTCGCGAGTTCGAATCCTAGCAGCTGCAGTCAAATATGCCAGTGGTAAAGGAAGGGGAGGGCCCAAGTAAAATAATCGGGTAATGTGGCATTACACCGATTAGCTTGGAGGCTAACGCTGTTACATTTGACTGCAGTTGCATGTATTTTGTTTCTTGTTCTTCACAAAAGGGAAAAAAGACCACTACAATTTTATTGAAGAAAATTAAGAAATGGATAGTGAAATAAGCATTTGCAAGAATAGTGTGTATAAGAGTGAGTATAGCTCTATATATGTTTGTGGACAGCATTTCTCCAAATTGAACTATATTAAAAGTCTGTATCGCAATAGGTTACGCGACGATCTTTGGTGGATCTTCTAACTTTGTCGTAAAATATTGATATTCTTAAACGTAAGCAGTACCAAACAAGTCACTAATGAACATTCATTTATCGCATAAAATTCTGAAGTCCTTTCGGATATCAAATACAACGTACATATAACAAAACCACCACTATAAAAGTTGCATGTCTGTGTTAAGGAGTGGCGAAATACGGGTATAGGAGTTAAACCCAACTTCCCCTCTTTCGCAAACTTTGGACATGGATATTCTAGACTCAGCCGGGATCCAAATGACCTAGCTGTCGACGGGCCCTTAAACTTTACCCATCCATCCGTCCATCCGTTCTTCCATCCACCCAGCCACCCATCCACCATCTCTCATAGCAGGATCTCAGTCGCCCCAGGGTTGCCAACATTTAAAAGTAAAATTATCGTACCAGTCACTCAAAATTATAGATTTGGATTCAAAATTATCGTACATCTTAAACCAAATACTACAGCAATAAAAATATCAGCATAACACTTATGAAAATGATATAGTAATGATGTTTATGATATTCACTTACAAGATTGCTGACCTCAACCAGTATTGAAACTTTAGAACTTATGTTTCTCGCATTATTTATCTGAAAGTTCGTCTTCCTCAACGTTGCAGCATTATACAAATTTGTTGTTGAGATAAACCTTAACATCTTCTCGGTAACTTACATATTTTCGGATCTACCGCATTATTTCAAAACTAAGGCGACAGAATAAGTTCATTTACCGTATATAGTACCAATCTGCCTCTAACTTTAGTTTTTATTAAGCCCAGTTTAGAAAAAAAAAAAAAAAAAAAAAAAAAAACCTTTCACAAGAAGCTTTTCTGTGGGGAAACAAAATCACTGATAATGCAAAGGCTGCTAGTTCTTTGAAATTAGCATTTCCACCAAGGTCGCATGTGTTTAACAGCACTTCAAAACCTCTCAGGTTCAGGCATGTTCTTTGTTTCACACAGAATATCAGTTATTCAGAGTTTTCTACATTGATCATCAATTTTCGGAACAGCCCCTTCTTCATTGAGATTACCAGATCTGGGCACACTGGCAATAAGAGGATAAGGGGTAGCAGGCTTAGTAGCTATCGTGTGGAGACAGACAGTGAGGACAAAAGTGGTGTTATTTGTAATTAGTTTCACTTCGCTGGAGGGACAAACCAGTGAAAATGATATTTTGCTGATATCGAACTATCATGCATTCAAATTATCGTACACCCCCATAATTATCGTACGGGCTGATAACCATCGTACAAACATTAAAATTATCGTATGCTCCTATAATTATCGTACGAGTTGGCAACCCTGGTTCGCCCTCCAAAGCTTGTATGTTCTATCTATAAGAACTTCACAGGTTTAACTGCGCCTTGCTGTCTGAGAAGACAAGCTCTCTGTGTTGTTTCGTGTATGCATTGAATAATAGCATAAAGTAGCCGCATTAAAAAACAGAACATTCGCTTCTATTCTGTTGCCATACTGTATTTAATAATTGGACACATTTTGTTGATCTGAGGACAGCATAATTAAAACCGATAAGTCGGCTAAAAACAAAGTTGACATTTAAGTTTAATATCTTTTAGGGATGCGACTCTAGGATTTTGAAGAAACTTCCTCCAACCTAAACTACCCTTTACATGGAAATTTTTTTCGGAAATCCTTACTTTCTTGATAATGAGAAACGATTTTGATCAAAATGCCGTAGGCTTGAGTTATTTTTATGGCAAATGAAATGTGTATCTTGAATTTTTTGCCAACAGCATAATGTAGTCCTGTTTACACTTCATAACTGTTGCTTAACTGCTAAACCGCAAAATACAGACCCATTCTTGCAGCACAAAAATTGTAAATCTTGCTAAAACACACAATTTATGCCTAAATTAAATATTTTGTAGAATGAACCATTTCGGAGATACTCCTTATTTGTGTGTGTTTTGGAGTAGTTAAAAGTTCGTCAAATGGAAGATCGTTATTTATTTTTAATATCTTAGCCGTGCAAAGAGAATGAAATCTCAAAGCTTTAGAAGATCTGACTATCACACAAAGCCTACTGTAATCTAACATTCCCCTTGCACCTACAAGGAAATAAGCAATAAGATAATTTCTGCAAATGTTTAGCTCAACTAACACGAAGATATATGAATAACAGTTTGTATGAATGGTTAGTACAAGGGTAGAGAATGTTATGCGAGTGCAACACATCAGATTTTTGTTACTTACGTTTTGATGCTTATTAAAATCCTACGAATACTGTGTTATTACTGATTTTAAAATTACTCGATAACATTTAAGTTGTACAAATAGGAGAGATGGTGAGAGGGGATGGAGAGGGAGAGGGGATGGAGAGGGAGAGGGAGAGGGAAGAGGGAAGAGGGAGTTTTGAAGGCGACCGAGGGGAAAACGTGAAAAAGAGAAAGAACGACCAAGTGAAGGGCAGATACGCACCTGTAGGGGGAGTAAGAAGAGGAAATGATTAAAGCGAAATTGAAGGAAAGAAATTCCTGGCACTTAACGATATAACTGAGCGGAGCTGTGGTTTTTACTGGTGCATCTAATGCAACATTAAAGCAAAATTCTTTGAATTTCATTACGAATGATTGATAATATTTAATCCCACACTGCTTAGTGCTTTATGTGTGAAATTTACGCGATTGTTTTAAATGAAATTATCACGCCGTTTGTTTCGTTGAAATATTTGACAAAGAGAAAATATTTTAAGTCTCAGATGAGTGCATTATTTTTGAGTTGGTATGCGCTACCAGAATTCCTGGAATGTTCAGGGGTACTGTATCAGAAACATTTGTGTGTTAAATGTGTTTTAAACACTGCATAATTAAGAGCTATTGCATTATTCCATTTGAATCTGGTTTGTTCAATTGATTTCGAAGTATAGAAATAAAAAACTGGGAATGGATCTACTGGTCAACATTTTTACCCTTATTAGACCTTTGTGTGAAACCACTGTGGATCGAGTTAACTTTGATGCATTGCGTATTCCGAAATAACTTATTTTTGTAGCTATAAGTTCTGTTTTCTGGAATAGAAATTGTTTATAATATGTGGTACATTTAGATAGGTAATGTATAAATTTACGATTGAGCCTGAAAACCAAATGGCGTGAATTTAGAATTATACGCAAAATGTGAATAGTACTAATTGTGGTATTTGTTTATCCATTATTAAACAAAATATTAAAATGTCACTTTAATGTTTGAATTCCATTTTCTTTATATTCATTTGTGTTTCTGTAATGAACGAAAAACTGAATAGAAGGGACAGAAAATATATTTCGTTTATAAGGATATTGACAACTTTTACTCTCACGCCATAAAAATGTGTTCACGGGTGATTAGCAGTCTTAAAATTAAAAATGTCAAGTTTTCGGCCATATGAAATTATATAGCCATCGTCAGGGTGGTTGTTTGTTTGTTAATGACGATGTCAATGGTCAGGAAAATATAAACGCGGGCGGCGTGCCGGAATTGCGGCCCTCAGGAGTTTTTCTGCATGCCAGTAAATCTATGCACATGAGGCTGTTGCTTTTAGGGATACTTAACACTCCGTTGGCTGCCAGAGGTCTGAGAAACCCTAGGTTTATTCAAATGTTATAATTTGCGAGCGAACGCACCTACGTGATTGTCTGACTTGGACATCTAACATTACACTGATGCTTATCAACATCATCATCATCATCATCATCATCATCATCATCATCATCTAACCCATTATCTAACCTATTTTAAAATGTAGAAACCCCGAAACATATACAAATCCGACTACTGCTGGGGCATACGAATTAAATTCAAACTTGATAATAATTCGCCACTAGAGATGAAGAAACTCAGTAATTATGGCTGGTGTACCTTGCTCCTATTAGCCCTATTGCTCTCGTCATAACTCTGACTCACTTTCTCGGATCACCGAAGTCCCTGCCAGGATGTGTGTCCGCGACATCAGAAGCACCCATCAAGACGGACGGCTGAGATGACAAAGCCAGAAGTCACATTGGTGTGCGTGTGACGTCTCGAAATCCTTTCGCCACGTGCCTACGACCTTCCGCCGGGCCTTGCCGCGTAGAAACTTGATTGGTGAACTTTAGGTGGACCAAAACGTCAGCCATAATGGCTCATATGTTAACGACGATTGCATGACAAAATGTATATCGTGAATAGTCTTTAAAGACCTGTTCATTCTTAATAACCTGTATACTTAGAAAACAGTACAAACAAAATATTATTACACAAATCTGATGTGTTGCATTTACATGACTTTCTCTACTCTTTTATACTAACCATTCTTACAAATCCTTATGCCTAGATAGATCTTCTTCGTGTTAGTTGAGATACACATTTTCAGAAATTATCTTATTATTTCCCTGTAGGTGCTATGCCGATACAGTAGGCTTTGAGCGATAGTCAAATCTTTTAAAGCTTTGAGATTCCGCTCTCTTTACACCGTTAATATATAAAAAATGAACAATGATGTTGCATTAGAGATGGTTTGTTGTCCGAAACTGACTCAAATAACGAGGAATATCTCCGAAATGGTTCACTCTACAAAAAATGTGTTGGGACATACATAAATTGTGTATTTTAGCGAGATCTACATTTTTGGTAAAGTAAGATTTTCTCTACCTGTTACGGTTTACGAGTTATTCAGAAGTCATCCAGAGTAAATAGGACTTCATAGGCTATAGCTGGAATATTCAAAATATTAATTTCATTTGTCATAAAAATATCTTAACCATATATACTTTTAATAAAAATCGTTAGAGCCATCTTCAAGAAGATCAAAATTTTCGAAACGTTTTCCATGTAAAGGGGAATTAAGGGTGGAGGAATTTTCTTCAAAATCTCGGTGTAACATCCTTGACCGACAGAGAGACGGAGCTTTTTCTAAAAATGCTTATTTTGGATTCAGGGAACCTCAAAAATATTTCCGTTGAAATCTTGACATCGAATTTTTGGGTGGGACAAAATACTTCCTTCTTCTTACTAATGGACAAAGTGAAAATGAAGAACTCGCTTGGGCACAGAATGAATGTGAAATACTTATGTGCTACATATAGCTTTTTATTTAAGAGGTGGAATAAGGGCTGAAAAATTCAATGCCATAGCCGGGATTTGAACCACAGATCTTCCGCTTACCGAGCGGCTGCTTTAACCACTAATCTACCATGGCCAACTTGCCAGTACGGCATTAAATTCGCCAACTGATTCGTACTTTTTTCCCGGTTAGACCACAAGGGAGTCTCGCATCAGAGATAAATTAAGCGGAAGATCCGTGGTTCAAATCCCGGCTAAGGCATTGAATTTTTCAGTCCTGATTCCACCTCTTAAACATTGAACACACACAGCTTGTGTGTTTAAAAACACCAACAGTAAGCTTGTTGGCATAAATAAATAATAATTGCCAGCTATTTGTTTGTTTGAATTTTCAAATAGTTATACTTTCCTCAACTGGTCTCTATTTGTGTTTTATTCGTACTTTCTCTATCACGTGCGTAGGTGGCGTAGTTATTTCATTCCACTCATAGTGCGATTTCAGCAGAAATACACATTTTGAGGTCCCACGAATAAATATATTTTAAAGAAAGGTCCATGCGCGTGAAAAGTCGCCAATATAAATTTGTGGCCCAATTTAAAATCAGCATCCTCCAAGGATGTGACTCAAGGATTTCCAAAAAATGCGCCCACCCGAAATGACTCCTGGATATGAAAATGTTTTTCCAAAATATGGCACAAACAATTTTAACTAAACTATCACATGTCCAAGATATTTAAATGGCAAATGAGATATACAGGCTGAAAAAACGTTGGATAGCATTTTGTTCTTTGATCAGCCGATTTCGAAAAAATAAATTATTTTTAATCCAAATTGGATGCGTTAATTCCACAAGAATGTACGACTATAACAGTTTGTTACTTGTAAGATGTGTAGACTAACTTATTTCTGACATAACTTCGGTAGTAATTATGGGACATCATATAGTGTTTCGAAATAATAATTGATCACTTAAAACATGTGAAGGAATACTCCAGGCTGTTCTTTCAGACGTGGGGTAAGTCAAGAATGTTGCGTTGAGGTTCGTAACGAAATTGGCGTGGTTTTTTTATGTAAACAGGTCGGGCACTTTCGCTTTCGTTTAATGTTTTGGAAGCTAACGCTTGTGATTGGCCTACACTCGCACAGTAACCATGGAAATACAAGGCAGGGTATGAGTTTGTTTCAAGACCTTTACGGTGTTTGTTATGTATTAAGCTAAGGACAGTGGCACTCACACCATCTGCAGTGTTGCCAGCTTGTTTTCGAAAAACTAAAGAATCTCTGTAGGAAATGGTGAGAGATAAAACCGTATAAATGCGTATCTGAATTAAGTGAGTAAGAAAGCCATGTGAATACAGCACAACAGATTTCTCTCATTTGTATTACATGGGCACAAGTCAAATTAGAGCTACATGTATAAGCATTAGATTGCAACGTATGAAACTTCACAGCAAAATCAAATTAAGCGCTCTATTTATGCCATAATTACATGTAATTGCTTTCCTTTGTAAAATTAGCTTTAATTGTGCATAATTAACACAAATTATGTTTATTAAGTAGTCGAGCTGTGTGAGAGATACATGTTCATATCTGCGATATCCACGTGTAGGATGAGTTCACTGCAGTGTATGTTTACAATTTCCGTGGAAAGTTTACCGAGACCTCATAATTTCAGAAACGAGATAGCCATAATCAAGTCGGTGTTATATTTCATAATTTCGCCATCTCGCATCTCTCCACCTTGTACTTCTTAAAAATATTGCAACGCACCTCTCAATGGGAGAGACCCGAAGGGAGGGGGGTGTAAGCTCAGAGGTAAAGAGGCACTCGGGAGAGGTTTCTTACCTTGTCAACGGCAGACTTTGTAGCGGTGGGTCAGACCAACGGACAGATGATGACGTGACGTGATCAGTTGTCAGAGACCGAACCGATCAACGTAATCGACGTAACAGACCTAACAGATCATTGGGGTGTAGATTGCCCGCGTTAATAAAGCTCCTGCCTGCTTTGTCAGCATTCTGATGTTATGGATACTTGATCTGGATTAGCTTTCTACACTTTACGGTCGCTTATGTAACCCTATTGTGGTGTTCGCAACTGGCATGACCGTTACAATGTGCTTCTGACGATATGAATACAAGTAATATATTCCATACAATCCCAACTTTAAAATAGCTTATTATGCCGGCATAAATCGTGCGAGATTACCCTATTTCTGGCGCAAATGACAGAAAATAAATGACGTAAGTACCATGACAAAACAGTAATGGCATCATCACCACTGCAACGCAGTTTTCTCCAGTGTGCCTATAAGAAAACTTGTAATTGTCTCTCTCTCTCAAAGTAACGCATTTTTCGTTTCTGCATCCACAGTAAAACCTTCGTATACTCTTTTGTAAACATATTTTAATTGATTTAGAACTAATAAACCCTCAGCACTCTTGATTTCGTTCAAAATGTGAAGCGGAATACAATATATATTTTCAATAGTTTTACCATTACCTTAGATTTTCATGAATGAAACATCATCTGTTTAGTAACCGTAATACGGCATACATTTTGGAATCTCTGAAATATTATTTTGCATTTACCAAATTTATCAGTTATTTTTACGTAGTTTAAATGCTAGCATAAAACGTTGTATGCAACACCTGCATATTTTCATTGTGGCACTCTTAACGTGCATGAAACATTTACTCGTGTCACAGTCAGATTATACAATAGTTACTTTAATAACTATTTTATTCATTAGTTTGTGTAGGAAAATATGAAATTGCTCAAAATTATGATTTCATTACAGACAAATAAGTATGCAAAGGACAAACACAACTGCTTTTAAATATAAACATTAATGTATATGTATATAAAATAGTATCTTAAGACAGAGTAACTTAAAATATTAAATACACAAAATATTAGAATATACTAATATAGCAATAAAACAAAATGCACCAGATAACTATTTGCTAAATAATGTTTTAAATACACTTATACATATTTAACACTGCCAAAGTCTAATGAATACTGCTGTGAAAGCTTGAAGGCAAAACCACCCGTCCCCTCGTTACTTGCAGTAGCTAATAATAAACTCAAAGACACGTGGCGAAACCAGTTTTTGAAATTGGCCTAGTTTGGACTTTTCCTCGTCGTGGATGTGAACTCATGTCTAATAGCAGTAGCCGTATAAGTAGACAAAGCACCCGCTTCTTCAGTAGTAACCTGTTGCCAGACTGTACAGATAATGTGTTCAATAAGGTTCAGTTATCTCCTTTACCTTTCGCGATAGATGAATTTTTAATTGGACTTTTATATTCGTCATATTGCAATCAACCTCAACACGAAATTTGCACACTTACGCTGCTAACACCTGTATAATGTTTGAAAGCTGACATTAAATACAATATAACACAAAGCCATGCTTATATAAAAACTAGTACAGTACAGGCAGTCATATGTTGAACTTCAATATGTAAAACCCTGCAGTGATTGGATGTCTTAGGTATAACAATTCCCTTCTAATGAACCTTCTTATGCTCTTATTTTCTGCTTATAAAGTAATATGAAAATGAAGTTAATATTAGCGTGCTACACGCTTTTATCAACCGCGTGCGTATGGATGAAGTTGAATTTTGTGCTGCAGCACGTTTTCAACACATAGCTATAAGGTGTAATTAGAGACACCAGTACATCGAACGTTGCGACAGCAAATAACTGATTTCCACAAGCTTCTAAAGATTCCTTCTCCCTGTGGACGGATCTAGAGGTAAACGAAGCAAACTGCACCTTCGATTTAGAAAAATAAATATATCAACACTTCTTTACTTAATATTAAAATTAATGTGTATATCCTCAGTATAAATTTAGAAGTGTAAACACAAGAGCAATTTCTAAGTAACCGCGAGTCCGGGATTTCAGTCCCCATACCGTTAATCTGATTGTTTCTTTTCGTTTACCTCAATTATTGTCAGGGGCCCTAGTGACCAAGTTGTCGACGGGCCCTTAAACCCGACACTCACTCACTCACTCACTCACTCACTCACTCACTCACTCAATTATTGTCAAGGTAAATACGGATTGAATTTGTAATTTCACGATCTAACATTCCACTCTAAGTCCAAAACAATAGTAAAAATCTAATGTGTTGCACTCACATAAGTCGCTACTCTTGTGCAAACCATTCTTGCAAAGCATCTGTCTATTTCATATTAATCGAAATAAACATGTCTAGAAATTATTGCTAATTTTCTTTCAGGTACAATGGAAATATGGGCATATAGTAATGCGCTTTAAGAGATAATCAAATGCTTTTGGAGCTGGTTGCTGTGTGATGCCTTTAAAATTCAGTTCTCTTCGTATGGTCAATAATGATGATGACGGTGATGATGACGATGATGATGAAGGAATGACTTTTCCACCCAAAAATTCAGTGTCGATATTTCACCGGAAATATGTTTTGAGCCTCTGAATCCAAAAAAGGCATTCCTAAAAAAAGGTCCGCGTGTCTATCAGCCTGTGGGCAGCATAACTCAAAAATGAAAAGTGGGTTAAAAACCAAATTTTGTATTTAAATTTAATATCTTTTAAGGATACGACACGAAGATTTTGAAGAAAATTCCTCCAGCCTATAATATAAAAAAGAGAAAGGTCTAGAACAATAACAAAATGAAAATAGTAATAGCGAATGTGCTGCCATCTAATGGAAACAGATTGGACGACTCGCGTAGAAAATGATGAGTACAGTTGTCTAGTTCTAAGATCTCTCTCTCTCTCTCTCTCTCTGGACATGAATAAAAGCTGCCACTTGCCCGTCACAGAAGCAAAGGTACAGTTGCCTAGCACAAGGGCCTCTGTGGACGCTTAGTGAGGCAAAATTAATATGGTACAGATATGATACCAGCACACACCTATCCACGAACTATCTTCTAGCAATATCTGTTTGCGTTTTGAGCACGTAATTAAAGAGAGTAAAATAAAACAATGAAAACCAATCTCAAAAAATGATGTGGAGTAATAGTTATGACCTTATTTAACAGCTTGGTTACCCTAAAATGTAGCGAGGGAGATGATAGAATGATCTCAAGGGATAGAACTTTCCCTGAGGGACAACTTTAATATTAAAGAGCGCTATCGTTGAACAGAAATATTCTGTGCACATTTATGAAATATACAAAGTACTTATGCAGTGCAGTGTATACGTATGCATTAAATAAATGATGCGAAGCTAATCTGTTTGTCGATAGGGACGTATGCCTGCGAAGTTTGGATTGTATTGCTAATGAGCAAGCTTGGCGATTAAATCCACAGCTATGCAGTTTGAATGTATAACGAAAATATGCCATTGATGATACCAGTAGATACTTCTACTTCAATGCATACAAAATAACAATTCAGGTACAACATCCATGATGAGACTGCAGCGCCACGCCGCGCAAGATTAACAAGAGAAAACTAATGACTTGCTGTGCTAAACCCCTGTCATGGAAAATCTTCCAAAACTGGAACCGAACGATAGCGATATAGCACCAATACGTCATAGTGTAATGGAGGTTTTGACTATGTAACTCTTCGCAGCTAAATATTTTAAGCTTTCATTTAGGAAAAGCTCAATATTTACACTCGAACTACAATATTGTCACATAGAGGATAAAGCCCTAGGAAGTGTCATCTACACTAAATATGCAGAGCTAGTACTGTCTGTTCACCAGCTAATGCTCTAAGGGGAATGAGCGGCAGGGGAGAGACATACCACGCAGTGTAACCTCAGTTTTGTAAACATCCGCGTAATCGTTCTGCTGGTCATGTTGCCAAGTTACCTCCAATATTATTCGTGCTATGTTTACTCACTGATAATTTCTCTTAATTTCAGTTGTAAAATTGTATTTGTCGCAAGTTTTATGTCGGAAGTAATGGTAAAAGTAATGTAGAAGCAGATAAACCTCCACCTAGGAGCGCTGTGAAGTCTGCTATGATATTGTGGTTGTAGAACAAAGGGTTTCAGAGTGACAGTTCTATGTGTAAAACAGATCTTTATAAGATGCCTAGATCAAACAAACATAGACGTTCTTAAAGGTATTACTGTCTTTCTTCTATTGCTTACATTACCTGTACTTGCAGGAACATCACTATACTATTAACTGACCAGCATTTCAATACTTCATTCTTTGTTCCTGCAGGAGGGAACGACGTGTTAGGCTGAATTCTTCCTCAATTGTTATACCGTTATTATTGGTCCACACTGTCGTTTACTTGCCCCCACACATGTGTGATTTCAATCCCATAGGACTAGCTTGAGCTATGAAAATTTTCGCGATTTATTTCCATTTTATTTCGCTCAGGCACAATTTTCAACTCACTGTAAATAACATAAATAGCCCTCTTGTGACAAAATATCAGGTAGATTATGGCAAGAAATGTCGAAGCTTTCAGTGTCAACGCCAGATGTCACCTACAACAATCAGTGTTGCGAAGACTGAAAGTGTAAATAGTGGCCCTCCTACAAACACTGTTTAACAGCTAACCTTAGAATGAACCAAACCTAAAACATTTTAACCAGACAATAAGTTACTATCGTAACACACGAGGACCACGTACTTGAAAGTAACTGAAAAGAAATTCTCTGCTATGATTAGAGTTTAAACAAAACTGGTAAGTAAGTTATCGCTTTTAAGAGGCTGATAAAGAAACTTAACGTAACCTTTTAGTAAATTGCCACCATGATTAGTCGATAGGTAACAAATTTTTGAGCAATATTGCTTCATATCACATGATGGATCATTGCGTGGAATAGTCACTAAAATTACTTCTTGAAGTGTTAAGGTGGTATAGCTCTCCAAAAGAACCTTCGCGTGCAGGAAATTATAGTAATAAAGCCTAAATGCTCACAAACTACCGTAGAACACGAAGTATGAGTATTTTAATGACAGAGAAGTAGTCACGATAAATTGAAAACCTGTAAATATAGGGTTATGAATGTGTTGCTCCTTGGTAAACAAGCATTTTAACTGGTACATAAATGCGGTTCTACATAAAGAAAGACATAAAACAGAGGTTATTTTTGCTATCCTAAAGATTACAGACAAAGATAACCGGAAAATTTCCTTCTTCACCTTCCCTGCTACGTCTATTAGTAGCGAAGTATTGCATTCCAACCAATTCTGATGTGCTGCACTCACATGGCATTCTCTACTCTTGTACTAACCATTCTTACAAACTCTTATTCCTCTATCTACGTGTTAGTTGAGATAAACATTTGCAGAAATTATCTTATTGTTTATTTCCTTGTAGATAGTAGATACGAGGGGAATATAGGAATACAATAGGCTTTGAGTGATAGTCAAATCTTCTAAAACTTTCAAATTCCGTTCTCTTTGCACGGCTAACGTATAAAAATGATAAACGGTATTCCATTTGACGAAAGTGTAAGTATTCCAAAACTCAGACAGATGACAAGGAATATCTCCGAAATGGTGCCCTCTACAAAAACATTTATTGAGACATATTTTTTTTAATTTATTTATTATTTGAAGTCGCTTCAACATAAAAGTCATATCGCGACTAAACATTGAGGAAAAAAAGGAGGAAACATATCATGAAGTTTACAATGAATTTAAACATTAACTTTGCATGCTTTGATGAACTTGATGATTTTCTTGTGATATTGTTGATCACCCAAAGCTAGCTGAAGGTTCTCAGGAACTTCATACAGAAGTCGCTGGTGAGTGTATCTTGGGCAAACAGTGAGCAGATGCTGAACGGTAAGAGTAGAATCACACAGAGTACATTTAGGAGGAAGTTCAAGGGACAGAATGTAGGAATGAGTAAGCGCAGCGTGGCCAATGCATAATCGGGCTATTAGCACCTGGTCTCGCCGGGTTAGTGTTCGAATTGTTGTGGACAGGTTAGGTATTGGACAGATATCATGCAGTTTGCTGTTGGATGTAGTTGTCCAATCTGTCTTCCATCGGTGTAGGATAGTTCTTTTAAGATGCCGTAAATAGTCTTCATGTGGTAGCTTAAGATCTGGTAAGCTTGGAGGATGCTTGGTAGCTTCTTTTGCAGCAGTGTCAGCAAGATCATTTCCTGGTATGTTACAGTGAGATGGTATCCATGCCAAGATTAGTTGTTTACCTGATGAAATAAGCTAACTGTATAATTCACGTATCTCCCTTACCAAGGTGTGGCAAGGAGATAGTTGTTGTATAGCTATTAATGCACTAAGGGAATCTGTGTATATAATGAATGATTTGAAGTCTCCTTTCTTTGATATATAATCCATGGCGAAACGTATAGCAAACAGTTCACTAGAGAAAATGGTGAGAGTGTTTGGTAGACCATACATCATGGTGTGGTTAGGAGCAACCACCGCACAGCCATTATTGTTGTCACACCGGGAACCATCGGTACAAATTGGCTCAAAATTGGCATACGTGTCACACAATTCTTTGAACAGCATGGTAAAACAAGATTTTTGGGTATGAGCCTTCACATATTTTGTCAAAGTGGTGTTGATGACAGGTAATTTTATTCTCCATGGTATATCATTTATGTTGAAGGTACGGGAAATGAAAGAAGGAATAGTCAGATTAAACTCTTCAAGGTATGTAACAATTCTTTTGGGAGAAGGGTAGGATAGGGAACCCTTTGGGTTGAGCATTTTCTTGGCGTGATATATAAGCAACTGCACCAGAATTAGGTCTGTTAAGGTCTTGGTAAAATAAGTAAGACTCAACATTTTACGTCGGAAAGAAAGTGGTGGTTCATCTGCTGCAATTTTTAGACTCTCTGTAGGACTAGTATGGAATGCCCCAAGTGCAATTCTTAGAGCTGTGGTTTGAACTGTTCCAGCATTTTAAGACTTGATAGTTTGGCGGAGTTATAAACAATAGAACCGTAATCCAACTTGGAGAGGATGGTCATTCTGTAAGTCCGAAGTAGAACACTGAGATCGGCTCCCCACCCTTTGGCAGATAAGACTTTTAAAAGATTAAGCCACCGAACACAATCAGCTTTAAGAAGCTTAAGATGGTGTATCCAAGTCAACTTATGATCAAAGTGCATGCCCAGTATACGGACGGTATTTACCACTGGGAGTTGGCAGTTGGTAATGTGTAGTATAGGGTTTGGGCTAGGAGTTTTCAATCTGGAGAAAAGAATAGCTTGACTTTTTTGGGAAGAAAAAATAAGGCCAGTGTTTTGGCTCCAATTTTTAAAATTGTTGAGTGTTGATTGTAGTAGCTCTTGTGTAGTAGTAATATTCTTTCCTTTACAATATATTGTCAGGTCATCAGCAAACAGTACAGCCTTTACTGGAGGTTGAAGACATGAAAATACTGAGTTAACAGCCACTGAAAAAAGTGTTACACTCAATACCGAGCCCTGCGGTATAACTTTATCAAGGACAACACTTTGTGACAAGACACCATTGGTTCTCACACACATCCTTCGATCTTGAAGGAAGTTAACAATAAATGTAAGCATATTTCCTTTGACGTTGGCCTTAAGGAGTTCTAGAATGATGTGAGAACGTTTCACCGTATCATAGGCTTTAGAAATGTCGAGGCACACAGTAAGCATGTGCTGATGGCTGGCAAAAGCATTGCAGATTTCAGACTCCAGTATCAACAAGGTATCTAGCGTAGATCTGTATTGGCGGAAGCCACTTTGTAAATCGTTGAAGAATTCGTTGTGTTCCAAAAACCATCGCAATCTTCTGTTAATGATCTTCACTAGCAGTTTACACATGGTGCATGTCAGTGAAATAGGGCGATAGTTGTTAGGATTCGAATGATCCTTGTTTGGCTTAGGTATAGGAATCACAATAGACGATCGTCACTGACTGGGAAAGCGTTGTGCTTTCCAGATGTAATTGAATACCTTCAATAAATACTGTAACCCCCTATGTGGCAGTTCTTTAAGAAGCGCATAAGGAATGTTGTCAGGTCCAGCGCTTTTGCTCTTACAGTGATGTAATTCAGCCAGTATTTCATCCATTGTAAGGTCTTCGTTGAAGGGCTGACTGAAATCTATGGAAGCCGAGGAAAGAGTTGTTCGTAAGGGGCAAGGAGTTAGAAAATCTGCCTGGTTATCCTTGGATTCACTGGATACAGAAGAAAAGATAGATGCAAGAGTATCTGCAATAATCTGTGGTTCAGTGATGGCTTCGCCAGAGGGTGTTCTTCGAAGATGATTGATCGAAGGTTTCCGATGTGTACCACATATAGCTTGGAGTTAATGCCACAGTTCAGTCTGAGAAGTTTTGTTGGTAAGGGATGAGACGTAGGTCAACCAAGATTCCCTTTTACTTCGCTTAATTTCACGTCGTGCAGCAGCTCGAAGTTGCTGGAACTCAGATTTAGTGACTAAGGTAGGGTTTCGTTTGTATTTATAGTATGCCCTATGTTTTAACTTAATAGCTTCTTGGCATTTTTCATTCCACCATGGAACAGTTCTGTTGTAGTTGCCAGTTCTGGTTGTAGGTATAGAACGTTTTGCCGTCCCAACTAGAGCGGTAGAAAATTTTAAAACAATTTCATCAATATCCATTTGTGGAAACAAGTCAGGAATTGGAAGCTGTTGCAAGGCTTTTAAAAGTAAATCTTTAAAACACATAAATTGTGTTTTAACAAAATGCACATTTTTTCTGAACATTTGGTCTATCTGTTACGGTTTACGAGTTATTTAAAAGCCATCAATAGGCTTGTACCACAAAATTCAAGATATACATTTCATTTGTCATAAAAATATCTCAACCATAGGGCATTTTAATCAAAATCCTTAGAGCCATTTTCGAGAAAATAAAAATTTTGGAAACAAATTTGCATGTAAAGATAGACTAGGGTAGAGGGATTTTCTTAAAAATCTTCGTGTCGCATCCTTGAAATACATTAAACTTAAATATCAACAACAGACAGACAGACGAATATTATACTTTCTATACTTACATGCGCTTACGTAGTACAGAAAGTAAAAATTGATAATGATATTTTACCGGAAACACATGTTTTGGGACTCCCTGAATCTAAAGAAAGCATGGTTAAAAAAAGATGTGCGAGTCCATGTGTATGTGAACACTAAGTTAAAAAAAAAAAAAAAAAAAAAAAAAAAAAAAAAAAAAAAATAGTATTATTATGAAAAGCATCTCTCGGAATGTCTATGTTGCTGGACTTAGGCCACAAATTAAAAGGCATTACATGGAATTTGATGGAATATTAAAATATATAACTAAACTTTGTAACTGTTCATCTCATACAGCGCATTTCTTCTGCAATGTGAAATGAATATCGAAAATGTAAAAACTCCAAGGGATGAGCAAAGAGTAAAAAATAAGTGATAGAATGAGAGCTGAACCTTTCGTGACAGTTTAATAACTGAATTTTCTAGAACCTTTAGTCAGGTAAATAGATGGTTGGAAAACACATTTATTCGTCTTCGGGATAAGGGAAAATATGGAAGTCCGGATCTCCATACTTATAGTGCCGGAGGGAGGCTCAAATCTCATTGGTTCGTATGATCTTCTTGGCCATCAAGTAACTAGAGGTAATGTGACTGAGGTATGCGTAAATCTTTTTACCTCGTTTCACCACCTCTACCTCAACCCTCACATCTGGTAATTGATTAAACCCTACTAGGCACGCTTCAATCACACCTTCAGACTGCTCCCCCTCACTTTTTTACTTCCCTTACCATATACATATAGATAAAAAATATCACACTCCATCCAAAATTTCTGTACCAGTATTTCACAGAAACACATCCAAAAAGTAGCTTTAAAAAAGATTAATGTTTTTGTCCGTGAACAGCAGATCTCAAAAACGAAGTCAGTTGAATACCAAACTTGAGGAGTGTTGAGTACTTGATTGAAAAGTAGCGGCCCCAGGTCGAAAAGATTGTATAACCGGTCAGGAGGAACGAAGCGCTGACCATGTTCCACTTCCAGTACTGCATCCCACTTATGACGCCTGTGGTGGAGAGAGGTGGGGGACGCAGTGGTCGGGCGATAGACCACGGGGTATTAAAGGGTAAAGGATATACACGGAGGAAGACACCTCAGGCAACGCAACCAACACAGATCACCAAGGAGGCAGCAATGAAGTGAGGGAACCGCAGTGGTACCACAACACCGCAGCCAGAAGGGCCACAGGGACACGCGGAAGTCCCCAACAAGTACTGTGATCCATTCATCCCGGCGGCAAGTCCCACCCAGAGGCCAGCACTCTGCGACGCTGTCGTAAAGGCTTCCCCATTCACGAGAGGACAGCAACCGTCCAACGCCACCTAGCGCCGAGAACAGCAGTTACAATACACAAGTATACGCACCATCTGCCCGGCACCACCAAACACCACACGCAGGAGTGGCACCTCACTCTGTTTATTTGTGGAAATTGTGTAGAATACAATGAAGGCTAACATTTCTTAAATAATGGAGCAGAAGTTAACGAATCTGACAGAAGAAACTTCTAAAATATTATAAATACTTACGAATAGCAGTGATATCATGGACCAAGATATGCAAGACTGTTTTTGTCACTCATAGAATATCTTTTGTTGAATTTGATGGAATGATCGCTTGAAATAATACACCAGAGATTTGTGCCACACGTAATTACAGAGCAAAATGACGATAATTATATTCGGAAATGATAAGGCTCACGAGTGATGTTGAAAATGTGACTTTAGAAAGCTTTAGCACTGCAAAAAAGTATGTACAAAATGAGCGTCACTGTGTCATTCCTCTACGCAGTGTGAACAGAGATATGGCAGCGTTGGTAAAAAATCCATCTAGGGAATTGTACTAAATCATCAGGAGAATCACGGGAACAGCACCGTGATATAAATATCGGTCTGTGGGGTAAAAAGTGTAAAGCGTGTTGGGACAGAACGTTAATAACTGATAAGGAAGTCATGGTTATTGTAGCGAACTGACAAAAATAACAAGAAAATATTTTGATCTATAAACCTGCCCCTATCACTGACAACACTCCATTACTCTGCAAGTTTATCCTGACACAGCGAATGAAATGAAAAACATCGCGCTCCACAGCGAATCTTTGTTCACAAAGCTAAATGTAGGTATGCTTTTGTTTGCTGCTAAGTGCAAGATTTCAACATTCATTCCACGAATAACTTTGTCTATTCTTGTAGCATTGGTAAAGTGAAATAATTGCACGTGAGAGCCTCTCAGCTAGCAAACAGTCTCATTGAGAGTATTTTTACTTTCTCTACTACCTATAATAAGTAGACGAAGTATTGTATTCAACTCAAAAATTCCATGCCGAGATTTTACCGGAAATGTATGTTTTGAGGCCCCGTGAATCCAAAAGATAAAGACATTTAAATAGTTTCTATACTGAAATGTCAAAAATAAACGTCACAATGTATATAAAAGGTGTATTGAAATTGTTTACAATTTATATTTTGTTAGTAGTAGTCATAAAGATAGACACCTAATTTACACGATTGGTAGCCCTGCTGGTTTATTTTTAAACATTAGTGTTTCACTGTCTGGTTGCAACTGTTAATATGCTAAACGTTTATTTACATTGATAAGTAGCACCAAACATGACCAGTAATTTTCTTGTAAAAAGGGGCAGATATATAACAAACACTATGCTTTACCATCGTGAAGAACAAAAAAATGCTTGTTTCGCTAGTGCCATTCGCCGTTCACTCACATTGTACATGGAAGCCGCCACTGCACTGATAATAGTACCGCGTGACTATGGCCAGAATCAATCGGTTTTGTGGGCTTTACCTGGCTGCTGAAAGAGAGTAGTGGGAACGAGAGTGTGGGTAAATTCACAACTAAAGTGCCATCCTTCCCACATCTGCTCTAGACTGAACAAAGCCGAATAAGCCAATAGCCACTGTGTGCCGTATTGCGACTCCAGAGAATTCTTTCCGGCAAGGTCATGAAGGTTCCCTTTCGATAAAGTTTCGTCCGCGATTCTCACCCTAAATAAGGAGCCGATCCTCACCCGGTGAGAGTCAACCAGCTAAGTTCAGTTTAGAATTTAGCTGCGTTGAATTGAATTGAGCTGAATGGGGTAGAGCTGAGTTAAACTGAGGTAAGCTAAATTTAGTTGAGTTGAAATTAGTTGAGTTGAATTTTATTGAGTTGAATTTAGCTGAGTTGAGTTAAGTTGAACTGAGTTGAGGTTTATATAGTTCAGTTGAATTGAGTTGAGCTTAAGTTAGTTCAGTTGAATTCAATTGAGTTAAGCTTAATTTAGTTCAGTTGAACTGAATTCAGCTAAACTTAATTTAGTTCAATAGAATTGAGTTGAGTTAAATTTAGTTGAGGTGAACTGAACTGTGTTGAGTGCAGTTGAATTTACTTCAGTTGAATTTAGTTCAGTTGAAGTTAATTCAGTTTAATTTAGTTGAGTTGAATTTTGTTGAGTTGAATTTAGATGAGCTGACCTGAACTGAGTTGAATTTAGTTGAGTTGAACTTAATTGAGCGTAATTGAGTTCAGTTAAATTGAGTTGAGCTAAATTAAGTTGAATTGAGTTGACTTGAATTTAGTTGGGCTGAACTGAATTGTGTCGAGTTGAGTTGAATTGAGTTAAATTGAGTTGAGGTCAATTGAGTTGAATTGGGTTAAGTTTATTTAAATTGAGTTGAGCTTCTTTTTTTAGTGTTTAACGCCCACTTTTACTACGTATGGCACCGCAGGTGGTGACACTAATGATACATGGAATGAAGATGGAGAACCGGTGGAATGAGATGGCGGGGGAAACTGGAGCACCTGGAGAAAACCCGCCCCAGAGCCGCTTCGTCCACCACAAATTCCTCATGCAGTTGCCTGGGATCGAACCCGGCGCGACCTGAGTTGAGGTGAGTTGAATTTAGTCATTTGAGCCTAATCGTCGGTGTTCATCAGAAAAGGTTACAAATGCTTAAGTGGACAGTGGCCGTGAAGTGCACCGAGTGCAGTTTAGTGTGAGTTGTCATTCCGTAGTGATGGTTCTGCTGCGATTCTATTTGACGAAGTGTAAGTTTTTCTGAGTGTGTGCAACAGTGATTAAAGTATCACGTGTACGCTACGCTAACCACTCAAGACAAAATTTAATTAGCAGTAACTGATGTTCTCATTAATTTTCACAATATTTTGGTTCTTGAGTCAGAATATATTAGTCATTTTGTTTTGATGAAACTTTCCACCCCGTATATAAAGAGAAATTGGCTGTATATGTCAATAATCACCACAGTAATCTTCTGCAATACAGAGGCACTCTTTAGCCCGTTATTTATGCCCCACTTTCTCCTATAGCTGTATTCAAAGAACGCTATTCGGCAAGTTTGATTGATAACAATCAATTTGATGTTCAAGTGGGCCGTGACATGCGATGTCGGTCCGTTATTGTAGCTAACAAGGTGAGTCATGATTGTTGGTCGCCTTGATTGAGCCAAAATATCAAACAGGACTATCAAGTCCGGATTGTCCTTCATTAACATATCACATCGGTCAATAACTTCTATACGTGCACGTCGGTTTGAATTACTGTCCAATTAACTACTGACATTTTTCTAGCAAAGGAAGAAATACACTCAACGGAGGGAACTGGTTTAATGCCGCACATTGACACAACTTTCCATACTAATATTTCAAACCTACTCTACATAATATTGACATTAGGCTCTATTCTTCCTCTAATATAAATCATAACAGTACTTTTACGGAGCTGTTTTGAAAACGTAATTATGAAACATCGCAGCCATTTTGTGGGAACAAAATAAAGTTTGTCCACATATAGGCTGTAAAAAATATATTGTAGCGTTGGGATCAGCGTAAACAATGAACTGACGGGCAATCTATTACACATGCAGGACAGAGCTGTTAAAGGCTAGGCTGCCTTGCGTACCTTGCGTACACAATGAGGCCGCAGAAACAAAAGAAATCGTGAACATTCGCGAGGCTTCTAGTTCAGTAATCAGTCGGGGATTTAAGTCTTCCCAGGTGCGAGGTAAGGCAACAATACACTGCACTGTTGCTCCTGGTTTATTTTGCAACATATAAATGCCTCGAAGAAAAACCAACCTCGGTGAATTTTTGTTATTCTGTGTTAATCTTTCCGTATCGCCCCAGTTATTTATCGCATCCTTATGCCAATCTCTTCCCTTTCGAGACTGCGGCGTTTTGGCGCGAAACTAGACCTTCGTTGGTCACAGAGTCCCCCTTGACCACATAGAACAGGCCTCGGTCCTACCGAATTTCTAGTATTTATAGGTTTTACGCCCACGCCAACTTCTGCCTGTCCCGTTACAAGGGAGGGTAGCTTTCCCCAGCTGTAACCTTGGGCGGTGTCAATACAAAGTCATCCCTTAGCTAAAAATCACAAAAGATGTCTGTCGTCTGTGTTTGTCAATATGTTCAAGAGGCAACTGAAATTTACAAGTTTTAGATATACAAAATATACTTAAACCTATGTGTCTCAGATTACATTCTGCTCTTTTAGTTCTACATATACATTGAAGTTCTCTTCTCAAATGCGCCGAACTTTGGTAACAAAAATGAATATATTTATGAGGCTTTTGTTACCAAGTTCTTTTTCCTCCCAAGTTTTGACTTTTAGCTGCCAATTTTCAGTTTCTCTTAGTATCGCATTCACTTTCATGTTTACTACCTGTATTGGTCCTCGGATTGTTTACACTCCTGCACCACTTAGATAGGTCACTGACACACATTCTTGCGTCCACGTGACTAATGTAAACACTAGGGTTCAATCTCTTCCATGGTCCCTCAAATTCTAGCAAACATGTTTCACACAATGACCTTTGTACTGCTAATACCAATTACACTTACCAGCTACTTATTTCAAACCTATTTCTACTTATGTTCACCTATTTCCTTCCAAGTTTAACGTTTCCCAATGTATCTCTATCTCTTTAAACCAGGGGTGTCAAACAGCACTGACCAGGCGTGAAAAAATTTCCCCTATTTTCCCTCCCTCCGTGATGATCAAATCGGAAAACGGGAAAAACAAAGCGAAAACCGGTTCTACTAGCGCGTGCTACTGCAGTTAAGGAGGGGTAGACCCCTCTCTTCACACCCTGGGAGTGGTGTTTGACATGCCTGCTTTAAACTAATAGGGAGGGAGTGAGTGAGGGAAGGAGGGAGAGTGGGAGGGAGGGAAGGATTAGGTGGGTGGAAAACAGGGAGGGGGTAGAGAGAGAGGGAGAGCGGGAGGGGTGAGAGCGGTAGGGAAGGAGGGAGAATGGGAGGTACGGAGAGTGGGAGGGAGGCAGAGAGGGAGGGAGTGAGAGTGGGAGAGTGGAAGGGAGAGTGGAAGGGAGAGAGGAAGTGAGTGAGGGATGGACAGAGGGAGTGGCTGAGGGGGGAGAAGAGGGAGGGACTGAGGGAGAGAGGGAGTAAGTGAGTGAGGGAGAGTGGGAGTAAGTGAGGGAGGGAGAGAGGGAGTGAGTGAGAGGAAGAGAGTTAGTGAGTGAGAGAGGGAGAGAGGGAGTGAGTGAGTGAATGGGTAGGATTTAAGGGTTCCTCGACAACGAGGTCATTTGGGCCCGTCGTCTAACCTTAAAGTCTAAAAGACACTCACATGGGTAAAATGCAAAAGCTAACAGATAAGGTTAAATTGTTAAACAATTAAAGCAGTAAAACGTAAAAGACCGGAAGCACATTAAAATACCATAAAATAAATCTCAAAAATCTGAAAACCGGCTAAAATTAAAATACAAGTCTGACTAGTATATCGAAGTCAATATGGGCAACGAATCGCAGCGCCTTAGGGGACAATCTATTGTTGTAGATGAATCCACTTTTCTAGTGCATTCGGAAAGAACACGTGATTTGCCAGAATGTTCTGAAAACATAAACATAAATGAATAAAAACCTCATACGAGTATATACCATGCCTTCAAGTGCCTCGGATTTACGTGATCCATCGTGGTCTAGGGGTAGCATGGTAGCCTTTGGTTTCTAAGTTCGCAGACGATGGACTTTTCCTGGTGCAACATTCTTTATCACGTCTTCCTTCGAAATGGAGGTAACCCCAATGGTCCCGTGCGTAGAGCTAAGGCACCTTAAGACTCGTCTCAACAAAATTAAACGGTCTTTGACACCCAATGTAGGAAAGGGCGCTAGGAACCTAGGAGCGTTCATCAATAAAAACTCGATTAAATTTTTCTTAGATTTACAAGACTCCACTGTGTATGATATATTTATTAATATGCATGTTTTAAGTGTTTCATACATTTTTCTGTGCTCTATTCCTACTCCCTGGTGGAATCCATTCTATGTTTTTCTTCGGTATCCTTCTATCTTCCATCCTTCTCACATATCTCTACCATATTAGTTGTTTGCATTCTACCTAATACAAAACTGCGTTTTTCTTGTTCATTTTTCTTCGGGTCTCTTGTTTATTATTTTTTCCAATTTGGAGTGTATAGCAGAACGTCTAAGAAAATCTATTTCAGTGATTCATGATTTTAATTGCAAACTTTGACATTGTACTTTGAATTACTGTTTGATATATCTGAATTTTTGCTACCCTAAATACGTATGTCTTTAGTACATAATACTCCATTTAAAATTATTATTACAGATCTTCCTGTATTTGTTAATATTTTACTGAAAGTCTGTTACTTATTTAAATGCTAAAATCAGGCTATAGGAATTCACAGCAAACACTGATGGAAGCAAAAGTTCTGTAAAGACAAAATTATTCTTGGTTTTTGTAAAGTAGAAGCTCAGTAGACGGAAATAAGTGCGTTTTCACTTTTTACGGCCTTCAGCGTTGGTTGCTTGGATGCCAGAATGGAAATCACGTGCAGTACTGGTCGGTATATGGTGATAATGAAAAATTAATTAACAGCTCTCCCCTTAACGGACGTTTAATCATCGCGTGACAGCAAGCTACACGTTGTACTGCCTGACGGAAATTGGCAGTCACAATCTGAAGTCCCTGACATGCTAGCTCTGTATAGATTAACGGTGTAGCTTTCTCGGATTCAAAGCTGGCATAACACCTTTTTAACCTTGTTTACCACCTCAACACCTGATTCGTTTTATTCTTTCTTCCCTTGTGCTACATAAAACTTCACTTCTTCAGCCACTTTCTATAACAGACAACCGGCCGTGCATCTAAAATTTAGGGTAAAATACGCAAAGCGATGCTTTTATATTTTTCCTCTTCTTATACCAAAGCAGTATTGGGTGTTATGCCCGTTCTGCGATGACGAAAACTGGTTTTTCCATCGGTTGAAAGGTCCTCTTAGGTCTGGTTCACCTTGAGGTTTCAAGTTATATATTGTATTTGATAAACGGGAACTTGATATTCTCTGGATAAGTTGAACCCATTTAATTTGATAATTTTCAATACCCTCAACCATTTCTCTACAATTACAGTGCATCCTAAACTTTTCGCTTCTCTTAGCGTTACTCCAATTAACGAACGAAGGCACTCCATTTTTGGGCTGTTAATTCTAACTTATCTGTTGCTCTAAGTGCTCCATAAATGAGAGTCAGTTTTGCTATGATATTGTGAAATCTTAATTGAATTTCTTTCCTCATTTGCTTTTAGAAATTTCATCTAATTATACTATTTAATTTATTATATTTTTCCAATTTTTCCAGGTCTTTTTGATGGTCAAACTGTGATATTTTACAACCCAAATAATTGAATGTTGTTACTTGTTCTATTGGCTTATTCTTTATTATGTTTACTCTCGAGGGTATGTGTCTAGTAATAGTTTTGTTTTCTATTTTCATATTATATTTTTCTAAGATGCTCTGTAATTTAAACATTGATCTCTGTAAGTCATCTTCATTCTCTGCTAGGAGTAGTTGATCTGCGAAAATAATGCTCTAATATTCTAATGTCTTCATTCTTTGGTACTTCGGGTGCTTATTAATTTCTCTGCCACCGACATGTAGCGTGTTAGAGGAAGTATTGTATTTCACGGAAAATTTCGATCTTGGAAATTTGTTCTGTGACCTCTATATCTAACAGCAGATATTTTAGAAAAAAGGTTTGTTTGTCATTGTGTGCATGGTGTTAGACATATAGTTCGCAGATTTTAACAGTGAGTCCTTGACGTTAAGTTGAAATATAGTTCTTCTATAGTGCATGCTTGCATAAATAAACAAGGAATAATAAACATTTGCAGAAATTATCTTATTGCTGGTTTTCTTGCAAATTCAAGGGGAATATGGGAATACAGTAGGCTTTGAGTGATAGTGAAATGGTTTAAAGCTGGTTGGCATATGAAAACTTTGA